>CM038628.1:15000-160000 GCA_021554675.1 Leuciscus idus
CAACCCCTAGGTGCAGTACCAAATCTCGGCGCATGGTGGCGCTAGAGCTCCCAAACCAAGTGCAATCGACTCCCCGCCCCCTAATTAGTATATGGGAGGAGTTTCAGCTCTCTAGGTGCAATAATAAGGGGGGTGACACTACCGTATCTCGGCGCCTGGTGGCGCTAGAGCTCCCAAACCAAGTGCAATCGACTCCCCGCCCCCCAATTAGTATATGGGCGGAGTTTCAGCTCTCTAGGACCTATAGAACTCGAGATATAGGGGGGGTGACATACCATATCTCGGCCCCTGGTGGCGCTAGAGCTCCCAAACCAAGTGCAATCGACTCCCCGCCCCCCAATTAGTATATGGGCGGAGTTTCAGCTCTCTAGGACCTATAGAACCCGAGATATGGGGGGGGGGGTGACAAAACTGGGGGGTGACAGATTCGCATTTAACCCTATAACCTAACCCTAACCCTAACCCTAACCCTAACCCTAACCCTAACCCTAACCCTAACCCTAACCCTAACCCTAACCCTAACCCTAACCCTAACCCTAACCCTAACCCTAACCCTAACCCTAACCCTAACCCTAACCCTAACCCTAACCCTAACCCTACCCACACTCTAACCCTAACCTAACCCTAACCTCTAACCCTAACCCTAACCCTAACCCTAACCCTAACCCTGGGACTCTTACCCCTGGGACTCTTACCCCTGGGACTCTTACCCCTGGGACTCTTACCCCTGGGACTCTTACCCCTGGGACTCTTACCCCTGGGACTCTTACCCCTGGGACTCTTACCCCTGGGACTCTTACCCCTGGGACTCTTACCCCTGGGACTCTTACCCCTGGGACTCTTACCCCTGGGACTCTTACCCCTGGGACTCTTACCCCTGGGACTCTTACCCCTGGGACTCTTACCCCTGGGACTCTTACCCCTGGGACTCTTACCCCTGGGACTCTTACCCCTGGGACTCTTACCCCTGGGACTCTTACCCCTGGGACTCTTACCCCTGGGACTCTTACCCCTGGGACTCTTACCCCTGGGACTCTTACCCCTGGGACTCTTACCCCTGGGACTCTTACCCCTGGGACTCTTACCCCTGGGACTCTTACCCCTGGGACTCTTACCCCTGGGACTCTTACCCCTGGGACTCTTACCCCTGGGACTCTTACCCCTGGGACTCTTACCCCTGGGACTCTTACCCCTGGGACTCTTACCCCTGGGACTCTTACCCCTGGGACTCTTACCCCTGGGACTCTTACCCCTGGGACTCTTACCCCTGGGACTCTTACCCCTGGGACTCTTACCCCTGGGACTCTTACCCCTGGGACTCTTACCCCTGGGACTCTTACCCCTGGGACTCTTACCCCTGGGACTCTTACCCCTGGGACTCTTACCCCTGGGACTCTTACCCCTGGGACTCTTACCCCTGGGACTCTTACCCCTGGGACTCTTACCCCTGGGACTCTTACCCCTGGGACTCTTACCCCTGGGACTCTTACCCCTGGGACTCTTACCCCTGGGACTCTTACCCCTGGGACTCTTACCCCTGGGACTCTTACCCCTGGGACTCTTACCCCTGGGACTCTTACCCCTGGGACTCTTACCCCTGGGACTCTTACCCCTGGGACTCTTACCCCTGGGACTCTTACCCCTGGGACTCTTACCCCTGGGACTCTTACCCCTGGGACTCTTACCCCTGGGACTCTTACCCCTGGGACTCTTACCCCTGGGACTCTTACCCCTGGGACTCTTACCCCTGGGACTCTTACCCCTGGGACTCTTACCCCTGGGACTCTTACCCCTGGGACTCTTACCCCTGGGACTCTTACCCCTGGGACTCTTACCCCTGGGACTCTTACCCCTGGGACTCTTACCCCTGGGACTCTTACCCCTGGGACTCTTACCCCTGGGACTCTTACCCCTGGGACTCTTACCCCTGGGACTCTTACCCCTGGGACTCTTACCCCTGGGACTCTTACCCCTGGGACTCTTACCCCTGGGACTCTTACCCCTGGGACTCTTACCCCTGGGACTCTTACCCCTGGGACTCTTACCCCTGGGACTCTTACCCCTGGGACTCTTACCCCTGGGACTCTTACCCCTGGGACTCTTACCCCTGGGACTCTTACCCCTGGGACTCTTACCCCTGGGACTCTTACCCCTGGGACTCTTACCCCTGGGACTCTTACCCCTGGGACTCTTACCCCTGGGACTCTTACCCCTGGGACTCTTACCCCTGGGACTCTTACCCCTGGGACTCTTACCCCTGGGACTCTTACCCCTGGGACTCTTACCCCTGGGACTCTTACCCCTGGGACTCTTACCCCTGGGACTCTTACCCCTGGGACTCTTACCCCTGGGACTCTTACCCCTGGGACTCTTACCCCTGGGACTCTTACCCCTGGGACTCTTACCCCTGGGACTCTTACCCCTGGGACTCTTACCCCTGGGACTCTTACCCCTGGGACTCTTACCCCTGGGACTCTTACCCCTGGGACTCTTACCCCTGGGACTCTTACCCCTGGGACTCTTACCCCTGGGACTCTTACCCCTGGGACTCTTACCCCTGGGACTCTTACCCCTGGGACTCTTACCCCTGGGACTCTTACCCCTGGGACTCTTACCCCTGGGACTCTTACCCCTGGGACTCTTACCCCTGGGACTCTTACCCCTGGGACTCTTACCCCTGGGACTCTTACCCCTGGGACTCTTACCCCTGGGACTCTTACCCCTGGGACTCTTACCCCTGGGACTCTTACCCCTGGGACTCTTACCCCTGGGACTCTTACCCCTGGGACTCTTACCCCTGGGACTCTTACCCCTGGGACTCTTACCCCTGGGACTCTTACCCCTGGGACTCTTACCCCTGGGACTCTTACCCCTGGGACTCTTACCCCTGGGACTCTTACCCCTGGGACTCTTACCCCTGGGACTCTTACCCCTGGGACTCTTACCCCTGGGACTCTTACCCCTGGGACTCTTACCCCTGGGACTCTTACCCCTGGGACTCTTACCCCTGGGACTCTTACCCCTGGGACTCTTACCCCTGGGACTCTTACCCCTGGGACTCTTACCCCTGGGACTCTTACCCCTGGGACTCTTACCCCTGGGACTCTTACCCCTGGGACTCTTACCCCTGGGACTCTTACCCCTGGGACTCTTACCCCTGGGACTCTTACCCCTGGGACTCTTACCCCTGGGACTCTTACCCCTGGGACTCTTACCCCTGGGACTCTTACCCCTGGGACTCTTACCCCTGGGACTCTTACCCCTGGGACTCTTACCCCTGGGACTCTTACCCCTGGGACTCTTACCCCTGGGACTCTTACCCCTGGGACTCTTACCCCTGGGACTCTTACCCCTGGGACTCTTACCCCTGGGACTCTTACCCCTGGGACTCTTACCCCTGGGACTCTTACCCCTGGGACTCTTACCCCTGGGACTCTTACCCCTGGGACTCTTACCCCTGGGACTCTTACCCCTGGGACTCTTACCCCTGGGACTCTTACCCCTGGGACTCTTACCCCTGGGACTCTTACCCCTGGGACTCTTACCCCTGGGACTCTTACCCCTGGGACTCTTACCCCTGGGACTCTTACCCCTGGGACTCTTACCCCTGGGACTCTTACCCCTGGGACTCTTACCCCTGGGACTCTTACCCCTGGGACTCTTACCCCTGGGACTCTTACCCCTGGGACTCTTACCCCTGGGACTCTTACCCCTGGGACTCTTACCCCTGGGACTCTTACCCCTGGGACTCTTACCCCTGGGACTCTTACCCCTGGGACTCTTACCCCTGGGACTCTTACCCCTGGGACTCTTACCCCTGGGACTCTTACCCCTGGGACTCTTACCCCTGGGACTCTTACCCCTGGGACTCTTACCCCTGGGACTCTTACCCCTGGGACTCTTACCCCTGGGACTCTTACCCCTGGGACTCTTACCCCTGGGACTCTTACCCCTGGGACTCTTACCCCTGGGACTCTTACCCCTGGGACTCTTACCCCTGGGACTCTTACCCCTGGGACTCTTACCCCTGGGACTCTTACCCCTGGGACTCTTACCCCTGGGACTCTTACCCCTGGGACTCTTACCCCTGGGACTCTTACCCCTGGGACTCTTACCCCTGGGACTCTTACCCCTGGGACTCTTACCCCTGGGACTCTTACCCCTGGGACTCTTACCCCTGGGACTCTTACCCCTGGGACTCTTACCCCTGGGACTCTTACCCCTGGGACTCTTACCCCTGGGACTCTTACCCCTGGGACTCTTACCCCTGGGACTCTTACCCCTGGGACTCTTACCCCTGGGACTCTTACCCCTGGGACTCTTACCCCTGGGACTCTTACCCCTGGGACTCTTACCCCTGGGACTCTTACCCCTGGGACTCTTACCCCTGGGACTCTTACCCCTGGGACTCTTACCCCTGGGACTCTTACCCCTGGGACTCTTACCCCTGGGACTCTTACCCCTGGGACTCTTACCCCTGGGACTCTTACCCCTGGGACTCTTACCCCTGGGACTCTTACCCCTGGGACTCTTACCCCTGGGACTCTTACCCCTGGGACTCTTACCCCTGGGACTCTTACCCCTGGGACTCTTACCCCTGGGACTCTTACCCCTGGGACTCTTACCCCTGGGACTCTTACCCCTGGGACTCTTACCCCTGGGACTCTTACCCCTGGGACTCTTACCCCTGGGACTCTTACCCCTGGGACTCTTACCCCTGGGACTCTTACCCCTGGGACTCTTACCCCTGGGACTCTTACCCCTGGGACTCTTACCCCTGGGACTCTTACCCCTGGGACTCTTACCCCTGGGACTCTTACCCCTGGGACTCTTACCCCTGGGACTCTTACCCCTGGGACTCTTACCCCTGGGACTCTTACCCCTGGGACTCTTACCCCTGGGACTCTTACCCCTGGGACTCTTACCCCTGGGACTCTTACCCCTGGGACTCTTACCCCTGGGACTCTTACCCCTGGGACTCTTACCCCTGGGACTCTTACCCCTGGGACTCTTACCCCTGGGACTCTTACCCCTGGGACTCTTACCCCTGGGACTCTTACCCCTGGGACTCTTACCCCTGGGACTCTTACCCCTGGGACTCTTACCCCTGGGACTCTTACCCCTGGGACTCTTACCCCTGGGACTCTTACCCCTGGGACTCTTACCCCTGGGACTCTTACCCCTGGGACTCTTACCCCTGGGACTCTTACCCCTGGGACTCTTACCCCTGGGACTCTTACCCCTGGGACTCTTACCCCTGGGACTCTTACCCCTGGGACTCTTACCCCTGGGACTCTTACCCCTGGGACTCTTACCCCTGGGACTCTTACCCCTGGGACTCTTACCCCTGGGACTCTTACCCCTGGGACTCTTACCCCTGGGACTCTTACCCCTGGGACTCTTACCCCTGGGACTCTTACCCCTGGGACTCTTACCCCTGGGACTCTTACCCCTGGGACTCTTACCCCTGGGACTCTTACCCCTGGGACTCTTACCCCTGGGACTCTTACCCCTGGGACTCTTACCCCTGGGACTCTTACCCCTGGGACTCTTACCCCTGGGACTCTTACCCCTGGGACTCTTACCCCTGGGACTCTTACCCCTGGGACTCTTACCCCTGGGACTCTTACCCCTGGGACTCTTACCCCTGGGACTCTTACCCCTGGGACTCTTACCCCTGGGACTCTTACCCCTGGGACTCTTACCCCTGGGACTCTTACCCCTGGGACTCTTACCCCTGGGACTCTTACCCCTGGGACTCTTACCCCTGGGACTCTTACCCCTGGGACTCTTACCCCTGGGACTCTTACCCCTGGGACTCTTACCCCTGGGACTCTTACCCCTGGGACTCTTACCCCTGGGACTCTTACCCCTGGGACTCTTACCCCTGGGACTCTTACCCCTGGGACTCTTACCCCTGGGACTCTTACCCCTGGGACTCTTACCCCTGGGACTCTTACCCCTGGGACTCTTACCCCTGGGACTCTTACCCCTGGGACTCTTACCCCTGGGACTCTTACCCCTGGGACTCTTACCCCTGGGACTCTTACCCCTGGGACTCTTACCCCTGGGACTCTTACCCCTGGGACTCTTACCCCTGGGACTCTTACCCCTGGGACTCTTACCCCTGGGACTCTTACCCCTGGGACTCTTACCCCTGGGACTCTTACCCCTGGGACTCTTACCCCTGGGACTCTTACCCCTGGGACTCTTACCCCTGGGACTCTTACCCCTGGGACTCTTACCCCTGGGACTCTTACCCCTGGGACTCTTACCCCTGGGACTCTTACCCCTGGGACTCTTACCCCTGGGACTCTTACCCCTGGGACTCTTACCCCTGGGACTCTTACCCCTGGGACTCTTACCCCTGGGACTCTTACCCCTGGGACTCTTACCCCTGGGACTCTTACCCCTGGGACTCTTACCCCTGGGACTCTTACCCCTGGGACTCTTACCCCTGGGACTCTTACCCCTGGGACTCTTACCCCTGGGACTCTTACCCCTGGGACTCTTACCCCTGGGACTCTTACCCCTGGGACTCTTACCCCTGGGACTCTTACCCCTGGGACTCTTACCCCTGGGACTCTTACCCCTGGGACTCTTACCCCTGGGACTCTTACCCCTGGGACTCTTACCCCTGGGACTCTTACCCCTGGGACTCTTACCCCTGGGACTCTTACCCCTGGGACTCTTACCCCTGGGACTCTTACCCCTGGGACTCTTACCCCTGGGACTCTTACCCCTGGGACTCTTACCCCTGGGACTCTTACCCCTGGGACTCTTACCCCTGGGACTCTTACCCCTGGGACTCTTACCCCTGGGACTCTTACCCCTGGGACTCTTACCCCTGGGACTCTTACCCCTGGGACTCTTACCCCTGGGACTCTTACCCCTGGGACTCTTACCCCTGGGACTCTTACCCCTGGGACTCTTACCCCTGGGACTCTTACCCCTGGGACTCTTACCCCTGGGACTCTTACCCCTGGGACTCTTACCCCTGGGACTCTTACCCCTGGGACTCTTACCCCAAAAATACAAAATTAAAAAAATATATATTTATTTTTCTCCAAACAAATTGTTAAACACTTTTGCAATAAAAGAAAAATACAAGTCAGTCAACTGCATAAATACAAAACATTAACATCTACAAAAGAGACCCAAAAAAGGGAGCATGAAATTACAAGACAAACAAAACTGTACAAAATGGAACCACCACAAGGTTGAAAGTGATATGAATAAAGAGGCAAAAGATAAGTGGCGGTTCTAAGATGTGGAGCTGGAGAAAAGCGTGACCAAGACGGGTGCTGACAGAGGGAACCACCACAAAAGAGATAACGGAAGGAAGCCCCAGCAGGATCACCAGGATGTAGAGCCACGGCACAGTCAATAAAAGGATGGGTGAACCTTTGGTGAATGGTCCAGGCAGAACCAGGGGGACAACCAACTCAGATGGAGCCATTAGAGGTGGGGACCTAGTGCAAGACGAAGACCCAAGGCAAGACCACAGCACTGTACGGCCAAGGCAGAATCCGTGGAGCCGGAGAAAAGGAAGAGTCCGGTGGAGCCAAAGGGGCACAACAAAGGGTGATATCGGACCAAGGTGGAGCCAGACAGACGAGGGAGCCCGATGTAGCTGGAATAATGAAGGGACAAAAAGGGGCAAAATACAAAATGAGTATTAAGGGGGGAAAAAGGGACAAAGAAACAAGTCTTAAAGAGTACAAGTGGCCAAGCCATAAATACAAAAACTGAGTGGGAAGGACCACAGACAAGACTGGGCTATCTAAACAGCTGGAGGGGACCAGCCAACACAGGCAAATGGGAACACACACACACACACAAAATAAAAAATAAACCTGCCAAGTACTTTAAATTCATTTTGAAAACTTTAAGAAAAGGGTTAAGGTTTACAAATAGGGTATTAAAGATTACACTAAGGGGCATATGGGCACACGTACAATCATAAAGGGACAAAAATAAAAGGGTAGTAACAAAAAGTTGGTTAAGAAAGGCTTTTAAAAAAAAAGAACATGGAAACATGGATTATATCCCAAGTACAAAAGAGCTTCAAAATGAAAGCATAAACAAAACAAAGTGTAACAAAATACAAGACAAGTTTGCAACTTTAATACAAAGTTGGACGAAAAAGGACCACATGAAAGAACCAATCTCAGTGATAGAGATCATATCAGCCCCCTTTAGATCTCAGACCTACAGAGAAAACAGAATAGTTAACATGATACATCAAATAAAAGAAACACTTTTACTTGCTGTACATAGCATAACTTGCATCAAAACATTTACCAACTTTGTTTTCACCAAATTCAGTTTGCACAATTTCAGGGACAACATTAGCCAGGATGCCTAACATCGAGGGTGGCTCTTTAGTGTCATTAACTGTACACCCAGCAATGCCATTAAAACACTGCATTCAGTCTGTATTACAATCAATTTAACCCATTCTGATTCAACGCTGTATAAAACTAACTATGTATTTAAATGAAAACATTTAAAATATTAAACAGAAGTTAAATTTATGACAGTCAATAAATGATGTGCTCTATGCCTACTGGGCAAACTATTAAATGGTTCAATATTAAGAACAAATAAGTTCTTAATTCAATGTTAAAATACTTAAGTGAATTGCACAGATCCAAAGGACTCGTTTAGGATTAAAATAAAACAAGTCCCATTACACCTTTTAGGTACACAAAGACAGTCCTTATTAGAAATGGTTCAAATTCAAATCTGAAGAGCTGTGGGATAACCCTACAAGCTTTGTGTGGGATGTAGCTGAATGTTACTCACCCTTTTCCAGTGACAATGAAGCATCTGAAAAACAATTAATAAAAACACCAGTGAAGACTAAAGAAATGCAAGAATGAAAAAAATACATATATAATATACCAAAACTAGACCATTTCTTTTGAATCTCTTGACACTCTTTACATCAGTGTCACACCATAAACTGCATGCTCTCCACCTGCAAAAACAGCTTCTGATTGGTTAATTACACTTAAACACAATATGAATGTTCTATATTTACATTAAAAATGCAAATATAGGCAGGGTAAATTATCTACAAAACAAATTAAGCAAAAGTGAAAAAGGTCACAGACAGGGCTTAGATTAAGCCAGGATCAGGCTTTAGCTAAATTAGGACTTTTAAGTAGCTTTTATGAACATACATTAGAAAAAAACAAGAAAAAAAAAACCATTACCATTTTGCATCTTGAAACAGAATAATGGTACTGACATTATGATATGTGTCAGCGCAAACTGCTTTCAGTTAAAACAGCACAAACATGTATTGATGTCTGAGACTAGGCTTAAGCCCTTTCTGTGAAAGCAGAAAATATACAGATTGTCCACTCACTATTCCAACCTTCAGCAGCTTTCTCACTATTCCAACCTTCAGCAGCTTTCTCACTATTCCAACCTTCAGCAGCTTTCTCACTATTCCAACCTTCAGCAGCTTTCTCACTCCCCAGCTTCCATCACAGACTGACCATCCTATGCAAGTTCAGCTTGTGGGCATTTATACTCATGGGCACAACCATTGATAGACATACAAACAACCAGGAATTAAATTCACCAAACAACCAAATCTCAATATAAAAAGCTTTTTGTACATTCCCTAATCCACAAATTATTATTTAACAGCCATTTATTCATATTTACTAATTGAAAAGCTTTTTAATTTTTAAACAACAAACAACCCCCTTCATCTTCTACACTTGGTGTCTCCCACCTCCCATGATGCACCACAGCAAAGATATAAAAGTGAATTGCATATGCTGCTCTGGTTTTTCAGCTAGTACAAGCATGCTGTTGCATTTGGTGGCTTTCGGTGGTTTGTTTGAGCTGGTTTTTATTGAATTGTGTAAAGTAGCCAAGCTCAACTGACTGTGAGTTAGGAATGTAAAAAGGAAGAAATGACTTTGATCTACTGTTTTGGTCTGTTTTTCATTCACCTGCATCTCCTGATTATTCACCTGCTTGCTCGTCCGTCATGTGTTTTCGCTGTCAGGATTTATATGAAAGGTAGGTTGGAACTTTCTTAATGCTTACTTTCTTCATATATTTGATATAGGGACTTTTGACCATGTATTAGGCTGTCCACAATGCATTGTGATTGATAATTAAAATCTTAACTGATCACAAAGATTTATTTAATGCTCCCCGTGTTATATTTCAATCACTCAAACCCCTTTCGATGGTCTTTTGATATGAGCTCACTTAGGTAAAGTTGGTTTTATATTCGCACATTTGCACTTTTTTGCTTAAAAACTGTCTCAATAACAAGCGCAATAAAGCACATTTTTGCTAAATAAAAGCAGCTACATGATCTTTAGGACAAAGATGGTGAACTACAACACTCTCCACAATCGATCAAAATGGGCAAATATTGTTTTAATGGCATACAAATTCAGTTGAACATTCAATGTGTGTGGTAAAGAAGATAGGGACCGTCTAAAAAGTTCTATTTTTTTTCCATTGTGTGCAAACAGACAACTACATTTTTGCAAAGTACAGATGTACCAGCAAATCTCTCTCACATTATGTGTTCTAATGCTATTGATTGTACTTTAGCAACAATAAACAGTGCATTATAATGATTGTATTTAGGAAACCTGCCTCACTGTACATAATGTACATAAATATTTTTAGAATAAAATTACATTAATTCACCAAAGGGATTTTTTACTATTCGAAGGTTGTAGCATGTTCCTAGTGACCACACTGACTTACTACAGGTGAAATTTTGACTAAAACTCCTTTACTGTACGTACAGTTGACAAATATGTTTTTTTTTAAATTACTGTAATTCACCCTAAGTATTTTTTCGTGTTCCAAAGGCTGTAGTGTTTTCCTACGGACCAGACTGACTTACTACAGGTGAAATTTTGACAAAAAGTCCCTTACTGTACGTACAGTTGACAAATATGTTTTTTTAAAAATTACTGTAATTCACCCTAAGCATTTTTTCGTGTTCCAAAGGGTGTAGTGCTTTCCTAGTGACCAGACTGACTTACTACAGGTGAAATTTTGACAATAATTTTGACTTACTGTACAATTATCAAACATGTTTATGTACTGAGCATATTATTACATATGTTTATTACATTTGTTTATGAAATAAACTGTAAATCACCTATAGTGTTTTTTTACATATATCCCAAAGGTATATATGTATTTGTTGCCTTATGGTAGTTAGCTTAGCATGCTAATTGGTTAGCATGAACCATGAACCATTCCGGTTGTGGGTTTGAATGCTGTGTGGCACATTCCCAGATCGCAAGAGGTATTGTGGCCTTAAGTGGTGGAAAAGTTGCTTCTGTTCCAGACATGGTGCCTATATGTGAACGAACTCGATAAATACAACATGCAGCAAATTTATACAAAAATTATTCATTTTGAATTGCTTCTCACTTGAACTATTGGACCACCTTCATCTTGCCAAAAACACAAGTTCCCAGTGGCACAATGATATGAGTGACAGGTATCTGACCCAGAGATAATGGGTTCGAGTCCCACGTGGCATGATTTTAAAAAATTGTGTGTAATGTTGTGTCATGTCGATTCCTTTATTATTCAACGTTGTACTAATCTTTCTTCCTCTTGGATTAATGTATGTCTTGTTCATTCTATGTTCATTCTCATCTGAACTTCTGTTCATTTTGAGTTCATTTTCACCTATACTTCTAAACCAGCTCTTTTTTCTTCAATTTCTGCTGTTTTTACTATTCCTGCTCTTGCTGCTGCTTCAGGGGCTTGGCCCCGTATCGCTGCTTGCAGCTATATTTCCACTTGTTCCTTAACCCTAACCAATAATACTAACACACACAGACACAGTTTCTTCAAGATTGGATTTGGTGAGGAGGAGAGTCTTCTCAAAACATTAAGTTAACATGTTCTTTTTTCTCAAGGAGAGGATACTTTAAATCTAACTGTAAAGTAAAGACTTTAACTAAGAAATGGTCTCTCAACTATAGGTTTCAATGACTCCTGAGACCATTGCTATCAGGGTAGCCTAGAAAAGCAGATGGATGTAGTGACACCTGTTAAAGAAGTCATCTTCATCATTTCATCTCTGGAAGCCAGGCTAAATGAGCAAGCACTGTTACTGCATTCCTGGCATGGGCCAGACCCTTGCGTTACACCTCAGATATCAAATACAGACATTTAAAGGATACATGAAATAACATTTTCGATAATCACACTGATAATTTCTATAACAAAGTAAAATCTCATAAGCCTAGAGAAGTCATTCAACTAATTTGATATATAGAAGGAAAACTATTGATTAATACCTTGATTATAATCACTCATTAGATATACATTGAAGCAGCAGTGTGTTCCAGAATCCACTTCTTCAGGACTTCATAACAAAAACTTAACTTGAATCATTACAATAAGGGTGTTGCTTATTTATAACGTTGAAAATATGATTAACCTAAAATATCTGCATTTTTTTAATCAATGAAAGAATTGTGTTGTACAAGGAACAGCAGTTCTAATACATACTTTTACCTAATACATTTATCAAAGTTAATTGAGTGATCACTAGGAACATACTATAACCATTGGAACATGAAAAAAGGAGAAATTACAGTATTTTTTAAATAATAATGTTTGTACTATACTTACAGTAAGGGAGGTATTGTCAAAATTTCACCTGTAGTAAGTCAGTGTGCTCACTAGGAAAGCACTACACCCTTTGGAACATGAAAAAATACTTTAGGTGAATTACAGTATTTTTTTCTTAAACTTATTTGTTTATTGTACGTACAGTAAAGGAGGTATTGTCAAAATTTCACCTGTAGTAAGTCAGTCTGGTCAATAGGAAAGCACTACCTTTGGAACATGAAAGAAATCCCTTTGGTGAATTACTGTAACTTTTACATAAAACATATTTGCGTACTGTATGTACAGTAGCCTACACAAAAGTACACTAAAGCAGTCTAGGTGAATACGTAGCAAATATCAAACCTGAAACTATTTTTACCCTGGTTGGCAATATTATTATTTTTTACTTGACTATGTTCATGATGCTGTCCACGAATGTGCTACTGAGGTCCTACATGATCAAGTCTGCAACTTGGGTAAAGTTGGTTCCATGGTTCCGCGTTCAATATCTCGTGAGCTGAATATTGTTACTACACAAATAACATTGTTTTAATATTTAAATCTTCCTCATAACGAGCTTTCCTTCGGGTTTGCACTTTGCAGATGGTCCCTTCTTAGCAGCCTGCGCATAGAGATAATGTATTTTGTCCAGTGCGAAGGAAAGATCGTTTTGAGGAAAATTATGTTGTAGCTTCTGGTGTTTTATCTGTAGTTATATGTGACAAGTGTTTTCTGTAGCAACAACGTTTAGTTCACGAGTTATTGAACGCGGAAGTCCGCGAATGTGCGAATATCGAATATAAAACCAACTTTACCTAAGTTATGAGCTCATGTTTATTGACTGCTGATAGTGCACTGGAACATTAGCACTTGTGCTGTATAAGATTTGTCAGTAACTGTTGTAATTTTCCAGCTTTATGGATGCTAAAACTCTTACACAGCTATTTCACTTACACTGCTGACCATAACAAACTATTTATTTTACTGCTTCCAGTATCACTCCAGAAGTCCTTCTGGTTCCCTTACATTTATTTCTGGTCACTGAAAAATCATCACCTGGTTGATCCATCACTATTATGTTCCTCTCTGATAGACTGAGCTGAAACAGATCTGCTGAAGCCATCACAACTTTCAATCATGAAAGTAGCTCATCGCATTCAAATTTTAACTTGAGAGGCTGTTCATGTCCAATTTCTTAACTAGGAATCTAGTTTTTGTGATATTTCCAATACTACGTGAAGGCAGCAAAAGACACGCCATTTCTGCAAACACAACTAATTCGTTCATCAATTTATTTCAAGCATACAATGAAAAAGTGTACAGTATGTACAACATAAGACAATAATTGAAAGAACACTGATGATCAAACAAATAAAATTCACCGCTGCTTGAAAAGGAGTGGGATGAAGTTTAACACTTGTTAATTCCCACCCCCTCTTTCAAACTCTTAATGCATTAGTTTACTTCCTTTGGTATTATCCACTTTTTTACAAAACACAAGCACATAAATCTTCATACATTTATACAATATGTTAGCAACAAATTTTCTGGCTTAACCAACTCATTTTCCTTCTTTTTTATAACGTTCAAAAATAATTTCTTTAAATCTTTTCCTGAATTGTTTTATATTTGGACATTCCTTAAGCTTCTCATTTAAGTTGTTCCACAGTTTCACCCCTTAGGGTTAGGGTTAGGGTTAGGGAAACACAAAAACTTTTCTTCCTACTGTGTACCATTGGTAATATGAAATTTAGTTTTCCTCTCAACACATACCCTCCTTCTCTCCGAGTAAATAACTTTTGTACATTTTGAGGTAAATCATTACGCTTTGCCTTAAATGGAATTTGCACAGTCTGTAAATCCACCAAATCTTTACATTTTTGTAATCTGGACTCCATAAAAAATATATTGGTATGTTCCCTATAACCCGCCCCATGAATGATACTTAAAGCTCTCTTCTGTAAAATAACAAGTGGCTGAACTGTTGTTGTGTAATTGTTTTCCCCCATTTCTACACAATAAGTGAAATATGGCAAAACTAATGAACAATAGAGCATACGTAAAGACTTCTGATTTAAAACTTGCCTTGCTCTCTCAATTATTGCTATACTCCTTGAAACCTTACTCCTAACATGACTAATGTGAGGTTTCCAGTTCGCTTTATTGTCAATTATGACTCCTAAAATTTTTATTTCATTAACCTTTTCAATGTTCACTCCATCCAGCTTAATTTCAATTTGCAAATTATTTTGACCATTACCAAACATCATTAATTTAGTTTTCTTTAAATTTTGTGATAATTTGTTTGTATCAAACCATAATTTAATCTTCTCTAATTCCTTATTTGTCTCCTGCACTAGCAACTGAAGATCACTGCCTGAATAAAAAATATTAGTGTCATCAGCAAACAACACTAATTTCAATACTTCTGACAATTGGCATAAATCATTAATGTAAATAATAAACAATTTCGGGCCTAACACTGCCCCCTGTGGGACTCCACAAGAAATGTCCAGGCATTCAGAAAAATAATCTCCCAGTTTCACAAACTGCTTTCGCTGAGTCAAATAACTTTTTATCCAGTCTAATACCTTTCCTCGGATCCCATATCGCTCTAATTTTCCTAACAAAATTTCATGATTAATGGTATCAAACGCCTTCTGTAGATCAATAAATATTCCAATAGTATGCATTTTGTTATCTACTGAACTTGATATTTCTTCTATAAAGTCTAACAATGCTAATGATGTTGCCCTTTTTGCTCTAAATCCATACTGGCATTCATTAAATATACTATTTTTTTTCCAAAAAGTTGTCAAGACGAGTGATAAAGTTTTTCTAGAATTTTTGAGAATTGTGGAAGCAGAGAAACCGGTCTATAGTTTGTAAATTGATGTTTGTCTCCTGATTTATAAAGTGGAATGACCTTTGCTATTTTCATTTGATTAGGAAATGTGCCAGATTGAAATGATGAGTTGAAAATATAGGTAAGAGGTTTTGAAATGGCATCAATAACATTTCTCACCACCGTCATATCAACATTGTTACAATCATTTGAAGTTTTATTCTTACATTTTTAAACAATTTGAATTATCTCACTTTCCTCCACCGGAGAAAGGAACATTGAATTTACATTTCTTTCAATAGAGCAATAACCATATTGATCATTTCTGGGGTCAGGAATATTCTCTGCCAGCTCTTTCCAAATATTAACAAAAAATGCATTGAAAGTATTTGCCACCTCTGTCATATTATAATTATCTTTATCTCCCATATTAAAATATTTTGAATAACTTAACTGGCCAGAAGATTTTTTTATTACTTTATTCAATATTTTCCACATTTCCCTTACATCAGATTTCTTGTTTTCTATTAATTTATTGTAATAATCTTTCTTAGTTTTTCTCAAGATATTGGTCAATTTATTTTTATATTTCTTATACTTATTTTCCGCCTCTTTAGTTCTTTGTTTAAAAAACTCCTTATAAAGCAAATTCTTCTTTTTGATTGTATTTTTCAATCCCTCTGTAATCCAGGGATGTCCTTTTTTCTTTGAAATTGTACATATTTTCTTCAATGGGCAATTTTTGTCATAGTTTTTTAAATATTCTCATAAACTCATCATAGGCATCATGCACATTGCTCTTATCATATACACTGTCCCAATTTTGTACAAATAAATCATTCTTAAAAACATTCAAGGATTCTTCTGATCTTAATCTTTTGAATTTGCTTAATGGTTCCTGATGAGGCTTACAATCGCTATCAAACACTGTAAATACGGGCAAATGATCACTGATGTCACTTATTAATATTCCACTTATTGCATCATTGAAGATTTCATTTGTTAGAATATTGTCAATTAGTGTGGCACTATGGGTCGTTATCCTCGTAGGTCTAGTGATTTTAGGGTACAAATTCAAGCTGTAGATTGTACTGATGAAATTTTCTGTCAATTTATGCTTATTTGGATTGAGCATATCTATGTTGAAGTCTCCACAAACAATGATTGTTTTACTAGCTTTTCTGGTATACATTTCCTCCATATATTCACAAAATTTTTCAACACATGAGCCTGGTTTTCTATAAATACAACTTAGAATCACATTTGTCCTATGTTCTCTGTGGAACTCACAATCAATTCACAATCATAAACGAAGGCACTTACTATGCATTTATTAAATACATTAAACTCTTATTTGTTTATTTAAAAAGCTTGTGTAATGATCCATCTTATACTTGGCATTGTGTAATATGACTGTTGTTGGATTTTATGACATTGCTTGTGATGTTCCACATTTCTGAGTCGCTTTGAATAAAAGGGTCTGCTCAAGGAATAAATGTAATTAGTTCTTCTATTCTAAACTTTTTTCTTTTTTAAGATTTGCACTGGACACAATTTAGTTTAGAATAATATAATCTAAACCTGCATGACTTTCTTCAGTGCAACACAAAAGTACATTAAGCATAATATTTCATTATGCAAACATGTTGCAGTTAAAGTGAACAGTGACTGAGGCTGCAAACATCTTTTGTGAAGGTCAAATGGGTTTGGAATGATTTTTGAAAAATTACCATTTTTTGTTGGTGAATGATTGTGGAGATTTAAGTATTTTCTTTAAAAGAGTGGTAATGAGAATATGTAAGGAATATTGAAATTCTCTTATTAGTTTGATCAATTCCTACTTTAATATTCAAGTTACATGCCACCTGAAATGCTAAAACGAACTGTGCAGCCAAAGAGGAAAATAGAACAAATATATGCTAAAACTAGTTTGTCTTATGATTTAGTTGTCTAGAATTGAAGTGAAATGAATTTCTTAACACATAATGTGTAATTGTTTGAGTCTCTTTGCTGCGGCTGAACTGACTTTCTGCCGGCTGCTAATAAACATTCATGCAAAGATAAACTTGAGAGTCATGTCTGGTAATGCTGTGCGGTAATAAGAGAAGATCCATTATTCCTGAGCCCACGGTGGTTAAAGCAGTGATAGTGACTTCTTGGAAGGGGCAAGGCCAATCTGAGTAATGGAGATGGGAGATCACCTTAAGTCAGATATAATATATAGTTTTTGTACAAATGTATGCGACACAATCTATTTAAGAACAGTGATATTTAACAGCAATGGGTTCCTGTAAAACATGGTGATAGCATAGCCAGTCATAGGTTTAATTACCTGAGAAAACATGAAATGATCAAATATATATATATATACATTAAAATGAATGAATGAAAGTCACTTAGGATAAAGCAAATTTTGTCTTCCATTAAATAATCAACTCTGAAATATTCTTTCACTTTTTTATTTACGTAATGAAGAAATTCTAAAGTAGAAACAACCATCTTAATCAGCTAACAATCAGCTCTAACACACGTCATATAAAAAGTAAAAAAGATTTTACAGATTTATATCTAAGACCTAATTTCACAAAATGGATAAGGATTTAAAAATTGTCAAAATGATTTATGTAATGACATTTGCAATAATCCACCGCAGCATGCCGCTCATTTTTTTTGCATTAGAATAGTGGAATAATCATTGCAATGAGTGTAAAAAAAGTTTTAAAAAATAAACATTTAATAAAAAAGAAATGTTTTAACTGCTGATCTTCTGTGGTTTGTATTTTTAATTTACTGAACAGTAGCTGGTCCTCATTAAATGATTGCATGCTGATATATATTGATATTACAATAGTGTTACTGAAATACTGAACAAAAGCGTAAGAGTTTCTGTAATGCCAGAGTCTATGGTTCATCTGATGTCAGCGGGTCGGAGCTGTCGTTCTCCTTCAGCTAAGAAGATCTGCATCGCCCGATAAAGCAGGTGAACGCCTAACTCCCGTTTTCTCCGCACAGACCAAGTTGACACAACACCATAGTAGTCTCCTCTTTTCTGGTTTGTGAGCATCTTCAGCCCTAATAAAAGATCAACATGTGAACAATTATGACATTAAGATGGAAACGTGTTTGCAAAAACATTTATAACAATCCAAGCAGCCAATTTCAGATCTCTTTACCAATGGCATCCACCATACAAGCCTCGCGCGTGTACGCTTCCACAGCAATGACGTTCTGGAAACAGTGCAGAGATATTACCCCGTGCCCAGCGTTCCAGACCTGCAGGATGTGCTGCACTTTTGAGCAGAGTTTCTGGAGACATCGAGAGAAAAATACCATCACAGAATTTATGATTAATATTAACAACCATGAGCAAGAACGGTACTAAAAAGGACAAGGAGATGTGTTGTGTTTTTTTTTTACTCAAGCAGTTTAATGCAGAACATCAAATATGGTCAACGGATGCTAAACGCATGTTCTTGACGCTGGATACCGATGAGATTTGTCCTCACGTCACGCAAGTACGGCTGAGCTTCTGTTTTTGAGCTGAGCTTCCATATTTCTATGTAGGAGCGTCAGTCAATGATTATATATTAATAAAAGCCTGAATTAAATCTATTCCATCCTGAAATTGTTATACAACCACAATGTGATTACTCCACAACATATAGTGCATGTATAATTGTATCAATTTTTTAAATATTTGTTTTAATGCCTAACAAGTGTATATAATTTTACTGTGTTTCTATAAAATGTATCCGCCTTTCTAATTATTTGAAAAACATTTGGGCAATTAGTCAGATCTCCACCCAACTTCGCACACATCAACTCTAGACCATGCTGGCAAAAAGTTATCAAAAGAATTTTAATTCAGTAAACTAGGAGTTTTCACATGTGTCCTGGAGGAGCCCAGTCTCCCTCATCTAAACACCTGATTCAGCTCATCACCACATTAGTAGAGATCGCAAGAACGCAACTGAGTGTGTCTGATAAGAGAGACATACTAAATGTGCTGGGCTCCTCCAGGACAGGTTTGAGAAGCGCTAGTCTAAACTATCAGCCATTTCAGGAAGACGAAGGCTGTGATATTAATGTTGCCCACAAGAGGGAATCACAGGATAAGAGATCCAGCCTAATCTTTTTCTATCAGTTTCAATCCCTTTGAATGGAAGTAAATGCTAGATCATAGATTTGTATAACTACGGTAGTTTTATATAATTTTTTTATTTCAGAAATGATTTAATATATTGCTGTGAATTTAAAATAGAGACAATTTTATTTGTCTTTTTCAAGATGATGTATATGATAACATTTATAGACAAACCTATTCACCATTATGGTATGAATAATAAAACAATCAGTGTGTGTTAAACTGCAAGCCTGAGTAATGATACAGACAGCCCATTCTGACATACTGTACCAATGTTTAAAAGGCTACACATATTATACAAATAAATGATGACAATGAAAAGGGCCTTATGATAAATGCTTCAGATAAATATAGTTTTGCTATGGGGCCGCATGGAGTGTTGTGAAGATGACTTTTATAGATGCCCCATCAATGCCAGACTAAAATACTGTTGACAAGGTGACTCCCAATCTCCAGACACACTTTCTGGCAGAGAAGGAATATTCATTATGACCCAAAGCACACTGACTAAATCATGCAAGAGTCTTTAAAGAAAAATATAAAAATATGACCTAGCCAAGAGTCCTGGCTGGAATCCAAAAGAACACTTTTAGCGTGTTTTAAAGAGAAAGGTCGAGCAACACAAGCCATGCTGATAATGGGCCTTTGCCATTACAGATAAAATGAAATGTAATCATTTCAATTTAAATAATTACATTTCAAAATGAATACTATTAATAATAATAATAAAATATAAAATATATTATTGTTTTGTTTAAAAACATCTTTTGAAAGGTAGTGTTACGTTCATGCTTCTATTTTGCTTTTCCCTCTCTCTCTCTCTCTCTCTCACTATTTCTCTCTCAGTCTGCTGTCTTGCTCTCAGGTCTCGTGTCACCTGTCAGTCATCATCAGTCGTCTTCTCTGTGTCCAATCCGCTGCCGCCCCCTGCTGGTTTAAAGCCTTCTGGCGTGCCTCGTGTGGTGGAGCAGTGTGTGTGTTCAGTGGTTTGAGTTGTGTACTTTTTGTCGTAATCTGTTTATCGAATCCCATTCTGTGAATCTAGCACACATTACTTTATTGTCTGGGCTTTATGGCGCTTTATGACAGAGGTTGTTGTTCCTTTGTGGTGGAAAAGAGAACAGGTAAGCAGATGTGCGATATACACTGTGCGCGTAGTAAGGTCAAGTGTTAGACACACTAGGTAAGGAGTGTGCCACCCCTTGTATTTTTGTTTTCTGTAACTGGAGTAGGATATTTACGGCATCACATACACCGAACAATTTGCTTTATTTTTCACAATTTTCTTTCGGTAGTTTTGAGGGCTGGAGGAGTATAGTTGTATAATTATTTGGTTTTATATGGTGCCCCTTTAGGTTCCTTTACCTGACGTTATTTGTATTTTTTTCCCCCTTTCTTTATTTGTCTATACTACACTGTAAATAGCTCATGCACTGTAACTAGTGGCTTTGGCTTTTGTTGAAAGAATTACTGACTTTTGGCAAAGATACCAACGTATCCATGGTTATTTCTGCTCATTCCAATTTACCAGCAGTAATGTAGTATCTGAATGTTACGTTCCATTCCCTAGATCTTTAAAGATCGTAATAGGTAGTGTACATCTTAAAAAAGATTTTTCTCTTCATTCATCATTGACTAAATATCACACAAAAAGAATGATCAAATAAGGACACATCTGACCTTGGAGGTCTTGTCTCCTTTGAAATATTCCAGAGCTTCATAGAGGTGACTGTAAGGTCTAGAACGCTTGCCCTTCCCAACATAGAACACCGCATTGATGAATGTCTGAAAACATTCTTTAGGGATCATGGATTGACTTCGATATGGTAGATTCTTTGTCACTCTATAAAACAGCAGTGGGAGAAAATGTTAGTAAACGATAAAAAGAAACGGTCATTGTTCAAATAAAGGCAACAAAAATGTGAAAGAAAATACATGCCGTGGGTCAAGCAGAAGGTAGTTAAAGCTGGACTTAATGAAACCCTCACGCCATCTCTTATTCTGATCTGGCTTATCAAACTGCTCACACAGAGCGAGCTCATCAGCTTGACAGTTAGGAAGCAGGAATCTGTGAAGCGCAGTTTCCAGTTCTGGGCTGTAACCTGCAGATGAGAAAGAAATGCATGATGAAGTATGGCATTTATATGCTAACACTGATCATCTACTCTTTATTCCAGAGGAACTCAACTTTTGAGGCCCAATTTACTTTACAATTATTTATCATCACCCATTAAGATACAAAATATTAAGCCAGTTTGACAGATTCATTTTTATGAAATGTAAAAGACCTTTCACACTGAGCGTGATGCGATAAAGCTTAGCGAATCGCTGATGAACAGAGCTTTCAAACTGAATGCGAAATGATTGTTTGCCTTCATCTAATGCACGCCTGCACAATAGGTGGCGCCAACCGAGAATATATTTTTCCTCATGTGTGTATCACAAAATTAAAAGCCTGATTAATGTGACCTTTGAGGGCCAATTATAATAAAATAATGTAAAAGCTTATGGGCCAGATGGCCACCTGTTGAGTACCTTGGCTGTATGTCATGTTATGCATTTTATTTTGTGTACTTACCACTGAAATTAGTGGGGCTCAGAGGGATTCTGGGGTTCTGAAGGGATCTCTTCAACTTCTGCACGTACAGTGGGCGGGTTTGACTGTTTATAGGTCCTGGATCTTCTCCCATTTCAATTAACTTGTTTCTGAGTTCCTTGTCAGTTAAGCCACTTACTCTAACATCACCCTGTTTGGGACGACAGCTTTCTTTGTTACGGTCTGGACTTGTAGACCCGAGCTGAAGCGAGCGCCAATCATAAAGAAGTGTGTCTTCAGAGTTACTGGTGCTTATGCTAGAACTGAAGGAGGTATTGGCCGTTGGAGGAACATGGGTCTCAATGAACTTATGGCCCTCTTCAGTGTCAGTATAAAGGTATTCCACAAGTTCATCGCTATCAGTAGTTAAAGGTTGTCCACCAAGTGTGCAAGAAAGGTTTGCCAGTGTCTGTCGCGACGAGTGGACTGACAGTCGGCTCATGCTATACCGAGGTGTACATCCAGAGCGCCCTGAATTAGCACATGGATTCTTCTGTGCTTTTGGGGATTCATACGTCAAACTGGAAGGAGATTCTGAGTTATTTACCTGAAATGGCAAAGACCCTTGAGAAGTAAGTCCACACGTAACACAGGACTCTTTGTTTCCTACAGCAGTAGGGACGAACTGTGGCGTTTCTGTTGTGGTTTGCTTCACTTCTTGTACATCAGTCAAATGGTCTACTAACCCTTTGTAACAAACAGGAGTGATTACCTTATTACCAGCCTCACTTGCACTCGTTTCCAACTGTGATTCAACACTCCTTTCAGAAATTAAGACTGTGTCAGCCATGCTCTCGGATAACATTTGCGTGTCAGCTTGGCTTTGGCCATCTGAGCTCACAGATAACTTCAGAGAGCTCAACTGCGAGTCAACATCATCCATTTTGCTTTCTCCATTGAAGCTGTCTTCGTCAAGACTGTGCTTTGACGTAACATATGGTGACTTAACTGTGTTGCGTCGCAAACGAGTAACGGTGGGTAGTGTCTGTTCAAAGAGGCAAGAGCTGGTTTGTAAGGAGGACAGTTTTTGGCTCATTCTCTCTGAATGACGACTCAATCTGGACCTTGTTCTCCCAGTAACAAATGGACTTGGGATATCAGTTTCATTACTGGCCACCTCAACTTTACCAGCATTTCCGCTAATTGCAGATAAACTCGCTTCTTCAATATGACTCCTGACTCCTTCTGGCAGGTGTCTGTTTCCCTCTCCAACAAAGGAAAGGCGTGCATTTCTAACACTAAAAACTAACCCACTCTGTCCTACAGTCGATTCGGATTTCTGGGCACAGGGTTTGGTCAAAGGAGAATTTCCATTGTCTTTAGTACTGGGCAACCCATTTTCCACAGAACCTTCAGTTGGGCTCTGGTATGGTTCACTGCCACAGCTATTGTACTCGCTAGAGCCACTACTAATGAGGGGCTGGATGATGCTCTTAAATTCATCATCATCGTTATCATCATCATCATCATCAAGTGGTACAGGCCCCACTACAGTCTTATCAAATTCATCTTCCAATGTGTTGACTTTGGAAAAAATGAATACATCATCGGGATACGTGACATCAATTCCCTGATTCTGTAACACAGTAGCCATACGTTTATTATCTAGAAAATCAGGGTATTCAGAAAGATCTAAAGTAAGATCACTAGACTGATCGAGAGAGAACTGCAGATGATCATCTTGTCTGATAATGGGCAAATAATCAATAGTTCCTCTGAAGGTGACACTCCTCCGGTTTTCTGGTTGAGAACGAACAGGGATATTCTGAGACTGCAGACCATCACAGTCACTATCTGTGGCTTGATGCTGATGTTCAGATATTAACCCTGGATTGGCCTTATTGTCCACGACAGAAACACAAGTACTGGACAATATGGGTAACTCTTTACAAATTTCACCATTATTCCAAATATGAGAATCTTGTGACTCGAGATCTGACATATCTGAGAGCCAGAAAGCCTGACTTTCTCTGTTCAAAGGTTTTCCACTGTGTCTGGAAAACGAGGACAGTCGTGTGCTGCTCAGTGGTTCTGCTCCAGGAGGAATCAGCACTGACGCTTCTGGACTCAACGAACTGTCACTCATGGACTGGCCAGAAAGGATTGCTAGAAAAAAGGAAGAATACAGAATATTATGATAGTATAATTTGTTCTCCATACACATACAATAGACAAAACAATGAATTATCTTTGACTTTGATGGAACACTTCTTTTAGAACAGTGGTTCCCAATTCTGATCCTGGCGCAATCCCCCTTTACATATTTTGTAAGGGTGCTCCAATCAGGATTTTAGGGGCTGATCACCGATCACTGAAACAAGTATCAACCGATACCCATCACCGATACCGATGGCCAACATAAACAATACAACATAATAACAAAATCAAATGTAAAACAACACTGTATAGTCTTCACTGTATTAATTAAATATAGAGTAATCCTACTAACTCTGCTAAAGAGCAGTGAGTAATTTTCTTTGTCTTTTGTTGTTAACATTAATGACACACTGCACAGGTTTATTGGGCTACTTACACTTTAAGAGCTGATGCACGGATTCAATGTACTGTTACATATCGCCGCTGTCGGGCGGAAACCTCCTATGTCCAAATTTTGTCAATTTCATATTTTTTCACAAATCGATGCTATTGGTCAGTCCCCCATGTGGGTCTGTTATTTTTACAAATTATTAACCAATCTAAAGTGTTGAAAATAGCTTGAGATCAAATCTCTTAACTCTATTGGACACTTCAACTGTCTGACAAGTCTCTTAACTCGACATCATCTTCACTCCGCGGCGGGAGCTTCGCGGCATTTTGTCTCCTCAAGATTGAAAGTCGCAAAGATTAAGAAATCCTTGTCGAGCAACACGTAAAGAAAGCCTTAACTATGATATCAGTTATTTATGTATTTTAAATATCTACTTATTACTAGGCTTATTATACATGTGCATTGAAGTTTAAAATGTATCTACTATAATACTTGAATTGAATTAAATGTTTTGGATACCAGCATTAAATTATTGTTTTTATTATTATTTTACTGACTCAATGTTGGCACTGTGCACGTAAAATACTCCAAGTAGGAGGTTTTATTTATGGGAGAAAAAAGGGCTGTCTACTGGCGCCAAGTAAGCCTATCTTTGGATAACTGTTTTTTAGACAATAATGTGTTAAAATAGTTAGGTGAGATACATTTGAGTAGGCCTGTTTTGTTAAAAATCGATAGCTGTAATGCTTCAGTGCAGAAGGAAGCCCGTGAGTCACGAAGGTAAGTTTGGGGGCAGATTAGGCTAATTTCCACCTATTAGACAGCCTAGTCACCTCATCATTTTTTGTTTTGCATCACTCATAGCTCTTAAACCTTTAAAATGGAGTTTAGGAAGATGTATGTAACCACAATCATTAGCTTTGAATAGCTCTTAAAGCCTTATCTCTTGTCAAAAGGCTCAACGCGACCGCAGACTTTGATGAACACTGCTGACAGCAGCGACGTCTGTGTCCGTACCGTTCTTATCCTAACCCTAACCCTAACCCAAGTCATAAATCTTTTATCTCCGATTAAACATGATTTTGGGGAAATGTTGTGTTAATGTTGGTACACAACAGCAATATAAGGTATATACCAACTTTAACGAAACAATGTTTAATAACTCAAAAAATATGCCTTTTTTTAATTTCCTGAAAAATAATGGTTTGGAGATACGAGGATTCCGCCCGACAGCGACGATATGCGATTTATTCCCCAACTGTTAAAGTTAACCTAACCGACTGTGTTTAAGGAGAGAGATTTATGAACTGAGCTGCACTGACAGGGTCCCTACACAGTGCTCACTACATGAGCACCGTATAATATTAGTATACGGAAATAAATGCACTATTGTTATATTAGATTTTACAAATTATGTTTATTTTAATATTAAACATCATAACATAACACTCAGGCCCTTAAGAGAGCAGCCAGAAAAATGGAGCGCAACTGGAAGAAAACAAAACTAGAGGTATTTCGCATTTCATGGAAAGAGAGCTCGATTACATACAGAGAGGCTTTAAAAGCTGCTAGATCTGTTTATTTTTCAAACCTATTAGAAGAAAATAAACAAAACCCTAGGTGTTTATTTGAAATAGTGGCTAAACTAACAAAAAATAAATCCTCAACCCCAGACGTTTCTAAGCAACACAGCAGTAATGACTTTATGAACTTCTTTACTAACAAGATTGATAATATCAGGGAGAAAATTATAACTATGCAACCGTCTACTACAGTATCGCATCAGGTAGAGCATTGTAGTCTCCTTGAAGAAAAATTTGATTCATTCGTTGCTATAGGAGAGGAAGAATTTACTAAACTCGTTAAATCATCTAAATCGACAACATGTATGTTAGACCCTATACCGACTAAGCTACTGAAAGAGATGCTTCCAGAGGTCACAGATCCTCTTCTTAATATCATTAATTCATCTTTGTCAATAGGATATGTACCGAAAACTTTTAAGCTGGCTATGATTAAACCGCTTGTTAAAAAACCACAACTTGATCCTACAGAATTAGTCAATTACAGGCCGATCTCGAATCTGCCTTTTCTGTCAAAGATACTAGAAAAGGCAGTATCCTCACAACTATGCTCCTTTTTAGAAAGAGATGATATCTTTGAGGATTTCCAGTCAGGATTTAGACCATACCATAGTACCGAGACAGCTCTCATTAGAGTTACAAATGATTTGCTCTTATCATCCGATCGTGGTTGTATCTCTCTATTAGTGTTACTCGATCTAAGTGCTGCATTTGACACTATCGACCATAACATTCTTTTAAATAGACTCGAAAATTATGTTGGCATTAGTGGAATTGCACTAGCATGGTTTAAATCATACTTATCTGACCGTTATCAGTTTGTAGCAGTAAATGAAGAGATGTCTTATCGTTCACAAGTTCAGTATGGCGTACCACAAGGCTCAGTACTAGGACCGTTGCTGTTCACTCTGTTGTATGCTACCCTTAGGAGATATCATTAGGAAGCATGGCATTAGTTTTCACTGTAATGCTGATGATACTCAGCTCTATATTTCTTCACGCCCAGATGAAACTTACCAATTCACAAAATTAATGGAATGCATAGCTGATATAAAAAATTGGATGACTAGTAATTTCCTACGACTTAATTCTGAAAAAACAGAGATTCTAATTATTGGACAAAAAACGTTCTCACGTAATAATCTAGAATACTCTCTAACACTTGATGGCTGCTCTGTTAAGTCCTCATCGTCGGTGAGGAACCTGGGTGTGCTCTTTGATACCAATCTTTCATTTGAAAGTCACGTGTCTAGTATCTGTAAAACCGCATTTTTCCATCTTAAAAATATATCTAAATTACGTCATATGCTCTCATTGACAAATGCGGAACAGTTAGTTCATGCGTTCATGACCTCAAGGCTAGATTATTGTAATGCTCCACTGGGTGGTTGCCCTGCACGCTTAATAAATAAACTACAGCTGGTCCAAAACGCAGCAGCTCGAGTTCTTACCAGAACCAGGAAGTATGACCATATTAGCCCAGTTCTGTCAACACTGCACTGGCTCCCTATTAAACATCGTATAAATTTTAAAATATTGCTGATTACTTACAAAGCACTAAATGGTTTAGCTCCGCAGTGCTTGAGCGAGCTCTTAACGCATTATAGTCCTTCACGTCTATTGCGATCTCAAAATTCCGGCCAATTAATAATACCTAGAATATCAAAATCGACTGCTGGCGGTAGATCCTTTTCCTATTTAGCACCAAAACTTTGGAACAATCTTCCTAACATTGTCCGGGAAGCAGACACACTCTGTCAGTTCAAAGCTAGACTAAAAACACATCTTTTTGACCTAGCATACACATAACACATTATAGACTTCTATAATTCCATATTAGGCTGCATAGATTAGGCCAGCCGGAACCGGAAACACTTCCCATAAATCCTGATGTACTCGTTACATCATAAGAAGAATGGCGTCTACGCTAATATTAGTCTCTCTGTTTATACCGAGGTTTACCGCAGTCCGTCGGATCCAGGCCGTATCCAGATCTGAAGAAGGACCAGCGCCTGGACGCGACGACAATGCAGTCCTGAAGTGTCAACAAGACTCTCCGTTTCCTGAAGTGAGGTGGACCTCGGCCGTATCCAGATCAGATGGTGGATCTGCACCTGGACCTAACCATGACGCATCCTGAAGTGCCAGCCTCATCAGCCCTGTGAAGGCCTCATCGACACGACCAATCTGACTTCTGGCCTGTAACGCTGCCTGGATCATAATCATACACTGTTCGCTCGTTGGCCAGAGGAGAACTGGCCCCCGACTGAGCCTGGGTTCTCCCAAGGTTTTTTTTCTCCATTCTGTCACCTGATGGAGTTTTGGTTCCTTGCCACTGTTGCCTTGGCTTTTGGCTTGCTTAGTTGGGGACATTTAATATTCAACAATATTACTGATCTGCCTTATTATGGGTGGACGATGATGCAATTTTCTTCTAGAAACAAACTTTGTTGTATTATTTTCATGTTATCAATGTGAAGCTGCTTTGATACAATCTGTATTGTAAAAAGCGCTATATAAATAAAGGTGACTTGACTTGACTAGGGAACAGGGAGCAGTGAACTGCGTAAGGGAACAGGGAGCAGTGAACTGCGTAAGGGAGCAGTGAACTGCGTAAGGGAACAGAGAGCAGTGAACTGCGTAAGGAACAGGGAACAGTGAACTGCGTAGGGAACAGGGAACAGTGAACTGCGTAGGGAACAGGGAACAGTGAACTGCGTAGGGAACAGGGAGCAGTGAACTGCGTAGGAAACAGGGAACTGCGTAGGGAACAGGGAACAGTGAACTGCGTAGGGAACAGTGAACTGCGTAGGGAGCAGTGAACTGCATAGGGAGCAGAGAGCAGTGAACTGCATAGGGAACAGAGAGCAGTGAACTGCATAGGGAGCAGAGAGCAGTGAACTGCATAGGGAGCAGAGAGCAGTGAACTGGGTAGGGAACAGTGAACTGCGTAGGGAACAGAGCAGTGAACTGCGTAGGGAGCAGAGAGCAGTGAAATGCGTAGGGAACAGAAAGCAGTGAACTGCGTAGGGAGCAGAAAGCAGTGAACTGCATAGGGAGCAGAGAGCAGTGAACTGCATAGGGAGCAGAGAGCAGTGAACTGCATAGGGAGCAGAGAGCAGTGAACTGCGTAGGGAACGGGGAGCAGTGAACTGCGTAGGGAACAGAGAACAGTGAACTGAGTAGGGAACAGTGAACTGCACAGGGAACAGGGAACAGTGAACTGCGTAGGGAACAGGGAGCAGTGAACTGCGTAGGGAACAGGGAGCAGTGAACTGCGTAGGGAACAGGGAGCAGTGAACTGCGTAGGGAACAGGGAGCAGTGAACTGCGTAGGGAACAGGGAGCAGTGAACTGCGTAGGGAGCAGAGAGCAGTGAACTGTGTAGGGAGCAGAGAGCAGTGAACTGCGTAGGGAACACAGCACAGCTCATGGATCTCTCTCCTGACGAGCTGAATCAGGTGTGAAACATACTAAATATGCAGAGTAGGGGGGCCTTATTCTAACTGTGTAAGAACAAGGCCTGTTAAATAACTTAAACGATAACAACAAAAAATCTTACAATATTGAAATTTGGGTACATCATGTTCCTCTTTGGATGTGTGGGATTCATACTCTTGAAGAAGACTAGCACATTTACTGTTCTCCTCCTGTTCTGCCAGATCAGATGGTTTATTCCCATCCTAGAAATAAAGCAGTAAACACTTTTATAAGGTTCCTCACTCAGCAACTGTATAAAAATTACAAAGTCACTTTCAGCTTTCACTTAATTTAAAAAACAGAGTTAAATGTCTAGATATATACAGATGGTCTCCATCCACACAGGTCAGTACTGGAGATGTTAATGCACTGAATGCTTTACCTGATCTGTGAGGTTTGGGTCTCCACCATTCCTTAAGAGTAATCTGAGATTCTGAAAACACCCCCAAGATGCAGCAATATGTAATGGAGTCAGACCCTCACTACTCCTAAAAAACAAAAACTTCATCTTCAACACAGCTATGTAGGAAACATTGGTGTACCAGGTGAATGTTCAGTAATACTTCTTTGCCATGGGCATTATTCTATTATTGCACTGAATGGCGTGAATGACCAATCATAGACAAGCATTCCTAGAAAGCTAGTGTGTAAGTGATATGATCATAGCATGCAGTGCACCACTCGTGTCTAACGGTGTAACTGACCTGAGGTTTGGGTCGGCTCCGTGCTGAAGGAGGAGTTTCAGGCAACGCAGTCCTTTCTCAGACTCTTTACCTGAAGATAAATGAACCGCTGCCACGCCGTCGCGGATGATCCCATTGGGATTAGCACCCCGACATAGCAGAGACTCCACACACCTGCGTAACAATAACAAGATCATGATCATACCTGCGTGTGGCAGCATGCAACAGTCCAACACAAGCGAACTCACCTTCACTGCAGAAGAGTTAGGGTTACCATTGCATGAGATATCAAATAAAGGTAAATTAAAAAAGTCTAAATCTAAAGTTTAAAAAGCCATTTTACACGGCAATATGTTACAGGCGCCTAGGATTTTATTCTCTTCTAAACCACAAAAACTCACTGCAACACTTTCCTAAACATCCGCATTTCCCTTCGGCTGATCCTTGACACGAATGCAAAGCTTATTCAGTGCTAGTTTGATCTGTTATTTAATGTTATTAAAATGTTACAGATTTATGTAGCCAGATTTATTCCTTTGTTAATAATTCGTTACACAGAACTTTATTATATTAAATATTAATCAAAAATGATTCACACCTTCACAAAATCCAAACATTCAGTGTAAGAGTAAAAAAATGACAACATTATTTATAGTAAGTTTACTTGATTCACAGCTTATTTAGAGTTCTGACCTCAACAACCAAACTGCATTTACCGCAAACAGTGAAAACTAAAAGATTGTTTTGGTAATTGTTCTACACATTGTCATATAGATAACCTGAAAATACAGTAGTTTATAAAGGTTGCTAACCACTAGGGGTGTAACGGTTCACAAAATTCACGGTTCGGTTCGATACGATACACTTGTGTCACGGTTCGGTACGGTTCGGTTCGGTACGGTTTGGTTCGGTACGTTTTCCATAGGCTACAGCAAAAACATTTTTTTTGTATTATTTTATTTAATGAAACTAACATCATAAAGTATGATTTTTTTTTGTGTGTGTGTGATTTTTTTACTGAGCAATAATGGAGCTATACTTGACTCTTCTTATGAGCATATAAAACAAAACAGCTCCTTGGACAAAATGAAATTTAATATTATTGTAGAAGTAGGCTAGTTATAAACAGGTTTATTTTAGTTCAGATTAACATTTGAGGGCAGCAATTGTATTCATAATGTCAAAATAAAACCGAAGTAATGTTACTTGAAAGCATTATAGCCCACTATTCCTGACAAACTTCCATACCTTGCAGTTAGTGTTACTACAGTAAATCCATTCCACGGTGAATGTTGCTGATCTGTGGACACCGGCCAGTTCATTCATGGCCCGATGTTTCTTCCTGGTTTCCACGTCAGCGCTGTTTGATCCGTTAATAACAGAGAAATGTGCATGTCTCTCACTAGATCTCGCAGCGATGTTATTACTTCAGTGGCGAATTCAAAAAGCATTTGAAATTCATAGGGCTCGCGAGTCCCGCTTCACAGGTCAAAACTGATAAACGGTCCACACAAACACAATAAGATTAGCTCAGTTTCGTTCCTTACATTGCATTTGCCAGTTGATGTTGTGGTCGCGCCAGCCTCTATGAGCGCGCTTGCCACCCGCGACGCGCCTTCATTTGAAATAACGAAATTTTGGTCGGCAGAAAAAATGGTCCAACGAACCGTTATGTACGTAATGCGTACCGAATACCGAACCGAAAGCCTCGTACCGAACAGTTCGATACGAATACGCGTATCGTTACACCCCTACTAACCACACATACTAAAAAAATGGGGTAAGCACACTTAAGGCCCGTACACACCGGGACGAATATCGGCGCGCGTTATTCGCCAGCGTTTTTCAACGCGTTTTTTGTGTTCACACCCAAGCGATTTTCGCTGACGATGAGCCGAGTGAACATGCAAATTCATTCCCTGACATTAGATGGCGCTTAATGTAAAACAGAAATACAATACCACTCCATAACAGTCTATACTCTGCAATACCACTCCATAACAGTCTATACTCTGCAATACCACTCCATAACAGTTCTCTTTTATCAAGATTTTTGTAGTCGCTGTCGCGTTTGTCATATAGTTCTTTATGTTCTGACACCAACGAGACCAGCAGCTCTACATTCATCTTGCCTTGCATCTTCCTCATCTTATTTCTTCCCGGCAGTGTCTGTCTATGGGCAGTGTAGACGCTACTTGGCGTATATCTTCTTCGCTGTTACGTATGTGTGCTCGGCAAGACCGTTTTGTGTTTGAGCGCCCCCAAGTTGTGTTTTACTGTAACTTCAGAAGCTCCAGACACGTGAGCAAAAGCGCCAATCTCATTGGTTGGATAGTTTTTGACGCAGCGCGTCAAACCAAAAAAACGAACCTGAGGCGTTAAAAAAAAAAGTACGCTTTTACGCGTGGCGTTTTCCGCGTCGGTGTGCACACTCACATTGGCGCCCTTTGTTTAGTCACGAGGCGTTAAACGTCGGCGAATATCGCACGCGAAATTCGTCCCGGTGTGTACGGGCCTTTACATTCTCATTTTAAGAGGTGTTAAATGTGGTTTGATTTGTTTACATTAGTTAGTGTATTAGGCTAACTAACATGAACCACGAGCAATACATTTGTTACTGTATTTATTAATCTTTGTTAATCTTAGTTGAACAAACAATGAATAGCTGTATTTTTATTATGTTACTTGCGTTAGGCTAACTAATGTTAACAAATACAACTTTTGATTTAAATAATGTAGGCTACTATTAAATAGAGAAATTAACATTAATAAAGATGAATAAATGCTGTAGAAGTGCAGTTTATTAATAGTTAATGTTAACTGATGTAGTTAACTAGAGTTTAATAAAGGGAAACTTATTGTAGTGTTACCGATATGTTATACACCGATTCAAACGTGTCGTGAGTTCAGTGTCGGACAGATCAGTTGTTTTAACCATTCATTAAAGTGAATCGGTTCAAAGAGTCATTAGTTCACGAATCGGACGTGTCATTAGCGGACTTGTACGCGTTGTGTGATTAGACATTGCACAAGATTTGTCAACACAGAAAACATTTCATCATTGTATAGGTTTTGTTTTGTTTATTGAAAGTGTTTTCCATGTCAGCTGAACGGGCGGAACGCTTTTCAGAGAAGATAAGGCAACGTAAAAAAAAGTAAAAAAAATAAATAATTTTAGCACAACTCATTTTTTTGATTAATATGCGCGAGGGAGCAAGACAGTTTGAAGACACACGCGCGTGCGCACGCACAACCGGGCCCCCCTCTCCCTCTCTGTGCCTCTCCCTCTCTCACTCTCTGTCTCCCTCTCCCTCTGTGCCTGTGCCTCTCCTTTCTCTCTCTCTCTCTCACTCTGTGCCTGTGCCTCTCCCTCTCCCTCTGTGCCTCTACCTCTCTCTCTCTCTCTCTCACTCTCTCCCTCTGTGCCTGTGCCTCTCCCTCTCCCTCTCCCTCTGTGCCTCTCCCTCTCCCTCTCCCTCTCTCTCTCTCTCTCTCTCTCTCCCTCTGGGCCTCTCCCTCTCCCTCAGTAATATGCGCCCTATCGCAAGCGCAGCAGTCATACATCACTCTACATCACTCACCAATCAAATAAGGCTTTGGCAAGACAAAAAATCACTTGTGAGAGACGCGTGAGTGACAAAGAGACGGAGGGAGAGAGGAACGCGTGAGTGACAGAGACGGAGGGAGAGAGAGACGCGTGAGTGACAGAGAGACGGAGGGAGAGAGGAACGCGTGAGTGACAGAGACGGAGGGAGAGTGAGACGCGTGAGTGACAGAGAGACGGAGGGAGAGAGAGACGCGTGAGTGACAGAGAGACGGAGGGAGAGAGGAACGCGTGAGTGACAGAGACGGAGGGAGAGAGAGACGCGTGAGTGACAGAGAGACGCGTGAGTGACAGAGAGATGCGTGAGTGACAGAGAGACGGAGGGAGAGAGAGGCGCGTGAGTGACAGAGAGACGCGTGAGTGACAGAGAGACGGAGGGAGAGAGAGACGCGTGAGTGACAGAGAGACGCGTGAGTGACAGAGAGACGCGTGAGTGACAGAGAGACGCGTGAGTGACAGTGAGACGCGTGAGTGACAGAGACGGAGGGAGAGAGAGACGCAGAGAGACGCGTGAGTGACAGAGACGGAGAGTGAGACGCGTGAGTGACAGAGAGTGAGACGCATGAGTGACAGAGAGACGCGTGAGTGACAGAGAGACGGAGGGAGAGAGAGACGCGTGAGTGACAGAGAGATGGAGGGAGAGTGAGACGCGTGAGTGACAGAGAGATGGAGGGAGAGTGAGACGCGTGAGTGACAGAGACGGAGGGAGAGTGAGACGCGTGAGTGACAGAGAGATGGAGGGAGAGAGAGACGCGTGAGTGACAGAGAGACGGAGGGAGAGAGAGACGCGTGAGTGACAGAGAGACGGAGGGAGAGAGAGACGCGTGAGTGACAGAGAGATGGAGGGAGAGTGAGACGCGTGAGTGATAGAGAGACGGAGGGAGAGAGAGACGCATGAGTGACAGAGAGACGGAGGGAGAGTGAGACGCGTGAGTGACAGAGAGACGGAGGGAGAGAGAGAGACGCGTGAGTGATAGAGAGACGGAGGGAGAGAGAGACGCGTGAGTGATAGAGAGATGGAGGGAGAGTGAGACGCGTGAGTGACAGAGAGACGGAGGGAGAGTGAGACGCGTGAGTGACAGAGAGACGGAGGGAGAGAGAGACGCGTGAGTGACAGAGAGACGGAGGGAGAGCAGGGAAAGGAAATGCAAATAGCGTAATTTGTTTTATTTTATTATAATGAAACGCAACATGTGGCGGCCGGTGTTGATTCTGTTGCACACCACCACGAATTAAGTCAAGTCAAGTCAAGTATATTTGTATAGCGCTTTTCACAATACAGATTGTATCAAAGCAGCTTCACAGTATTAAATTAAAATAATACAACAAGGTTTGTTTCTAGTGGAATTTATTGATTGATAAAATTAAATTCAATATCCCCAAAATATCCCCAACTGAGCAAGCCAAAGGCAACAGTGGCAAGGAACCGAAAAACTCCATCAAGTGACCTAATGGTGTCCTAAAACTCCATCAGGTGACCTAATGGAGAAAAAAAACCTTGGGAGAACCCAGGCTCAGTCGGGGGCCAGTTCTCCTCTGGCATTTATGAACTAGAGGCCGGATTGTAGTTTGAACTGTAAGATTAAAAATATTATATGAATGCCTGGCTGAAAAGATGCAACTTTAATCTAGTTTTAAACTGGGAGAGCGAGTCTGAGCAACGAACAGTATCAGGAAGACTATTCCAGAGTTTTGGAGCCAAATGTGAAAATGCTCTCCCTCCTTTAGTGGTTCTGGATATCCTAGGTATGACCAAAAGCCTTGAATTTAGTAAACTTACATTTACATTTTACATTTATGCATTTGGCAGACGCTTTTATCCAAAGCGACATACATTGCATTATCCTATACATTTATACATAGGTATGTGCAATCCCCTGGGATCGAACCCACAACCTTGCGTTGTTAACGCAATGCTCTTACCACTGAGCTACAGGAAATCTTAAAGAGCGCGATGGATTATAGGGCGATAGAAGATCCGTTAAATAGACTGGAGCTAAGCCGTTTAGGGCTTTATAAGTCAGTAGCAATACCTTGTAATTAATACGGAACTTTATAGGTAACCAATGCAGTGATGATAAAATCGGTGTTATATGATCATATTTTCTTGATCTCGTAAGAACTCTAGCGGCGGCATTTTGGACTAACTGTAGCTTGTTTATTGAGGATGCAGGACAACCAGCTAATAAAGCATTACAGTAATCCAGTCTCGAGGTCATGAATGCATGAACTAACTTTTCTGCATCAGAAACTGATAGCATATATTACGTAGCTTAGCAATGTTTCTAAGGTGGAAAAAGGCTGTTTTTGTAACATATGAAATATGATTTTCAAAAGACAGGTTGCAATCGAGTATAACACCCAGGTCTTTTACTGTAGAGGATAAAGTAACAGGACATCCTATGATGTTAAAGTTGTATTGTGCGAGGTTTAGTGGGCGTTTTTTTTAACCGATAAGTATTACCTCTGTCTTGTCTGGATTTAATAAAAGAAAATTACGCGTCATCCAATCTTTTATATCTTTAACACACTTTGTCAATTTGGATAATTTAGCGTTTTCATCCGGCCGTGATGAAATATATATTTGAGTGTCATCAGCATAATAGTGGAAACTAATTCCATGTTTCCTTATAATATTTCCAAGTGGCATCATATATATTGAAAATAACAGAGGGCCTAATACAGATCCCTGCGGCACTCCATAGTTTACTGGAGTTATGATCGATTTTTCTCCATTTAAATAGACAAAATGGTAGTGGTCAGATAGGTATGATTTGAACCAGCTTAATGCTTGTCCTTGAACACCAGTATAATTTTGTAGTCGATCTAAGAGTAATGTGTGATCTATAGTATCGAACGCATACACAAGACAAATAGACAATTAGTCTATGTGTGGGAAACAATATATAATAACTATCATGTTATTGTTATCACTGTAAAGCCATATTACCTTTGTTTTTAAATTACTTTATTTATAAAAAAAACTTTAATAAAGGTGTTTTTACTGAATAAAAATACATTTATTTTATTAATTAAAAGAAACAGAAAAATAGTACAAACTTTGTTCAAGTAAGTGTTTTGATCAAGCATTAACTTTAATTAAAGCATTTGTATCAATAATCCCAATATAAGCTCATTAGCTTCACCACCTCAAACATTTCTTTTCCAAAAGTGTTTCTCCATCAGAGTTCAATATAAAGACACACTGAGCTCCGTTACATCCCGTTTCAAATGTACAAAATTATAATGACTTTAAATTAAAATAATGATTACAGAGCACAAGCAATTCATAAAACCACTGAACCCGATTTCTGTTGTTTTGGCCACATCAGAAACTGAATATAATAATGTGTTTCGATGACAGCTTGATCCCAACATGCCATTTCTGAAGACAAGCGTGTTCTTCGTTCTGTTGTAATGATCATCTTACTGTAAGACAGCGTGCTTTATTGTTTTTACTTGTTTAACGTTAGTTTTTATAAATCTACAAGGACACTGGAAGTTTAAGTTATCCTAATGTAAGAGTTTGAACAACGTTATAGTGACTGAGATTCAGCCCTTGTGACAAATAGAAACTTATATTTAAAGTGAAAAAGTCCGTGTTTACCTGGCGTCTGCCTCACTGACTGCATCGATCAGGAGAGCCTCTAACTGCGCCATTACTGTGCGTTAAACTGCTTCCACGCCATGCTTATACAGGCTAAACTCTCAGCGAAAAGGTTCTTAAACATGTTTTTTGTATTTGTTTTGATGAAGTTTCCTCCTGAACAAGAATGTTTATCCTCACACCGTTGTTATCCACAACAAAATTCCCTCCATTCACAGTTTTTCCGCTTCGGCCAAATGACACAGCGCCATCTGCCATTGCGGAGGTGTAGTGACTCACAGAGACTCACAGCGCCACCTGCCGTCGCGGAGGTGTAGTGACTCACAGCGCCATCTGCCGTCGCGGAGGTGTAGTGACTCACAGCGCCATCTGCCGTCGCGGAGGTGTAGTGACTCACAGCGACATCTGCCGTCGCGGAGGTGTAGTGACTCACAGCGCCATCTGCCGTCGCGGAGGTGTAGTGACTCACAGAGTTCATCACTGGCGCCTCACTATTCAGGTTTCGTTTCTCCATGTTAAAGTGCAGCGAGTGAATCTGAGTCTCTCGAGGTTGAAAGTCTCTGCCACTACAAAATAAGTCTTATAGCATCCAGCAAAAGGCACAAGACAAACAAATGCTCATAAAACTGAATTGAATTAAAGCTATGATAAAACAATGCGTCAGCATAGAGAAGTGAGGACATCGTGGATATATTTTGTATTGAGAAAAAAAGAGATACAGGCATGAATTAATCGTTCACAATGAAACCACTAACATGCATTACGGAAGTAAATATATTTAATGTGCAGACACAGTTCAGTTAGGCTATTTTTGTTATTTTGTTATCGTTGTGTATTGCTGTTTATCATTTATGTAATCTTTGTGACTGTCAGCAGAGGGCAGCACTTTCCTCTCACCATCAGATCCGCACAGAAATACCAACGAGAAAGAATACAAGCGACCCATAATGCACTGCAACCCGTGAGAATTGCCAGTCATCTTCTGTATTAGTGTGTGTGGTGTGGATTCAAGCGAGCTTCTTATTTACATGCCTGATTATCGCATAACGAGACCGAACTCCAGAATCTGAGCGTCAACATGAAAGAAGCGACGGCGAAGAAGCGCGAGAAAGCGCGCGCGGACAAAGATGTGGAAGATGTGGAGATGAAGGAGGACGAGCACGAGCAGCGCGCGCCCCGCGAGCAGGACCAGCTCACCCTGGACGGTCTGAATATTACTTATTATAAGCATAACCAAAACCCTGGACGGTCTGAACATGACCTATCATAACCATAACCGATCTCGCTTTCTGCTGTAATAACCCTAACCTCTGACCAGTGCCGCCGCGAGCATCAACACTACACCGGCTTCTGCTGTGATCCGGCGCTAATGCACTGTTATTATGACAGGCGTGTTTTAAATCTGATCACTGGTTTAGTCCCAGTCATATAGCAAAGCTGTGTGTGGACGAGAGCATAAAAGCAGAGCTTTCGAGAATAGCATGCTGTGTCAGTCTCGGTCAGTGAAGTCCTCTTTATGTATATCGGCTGTACAGCAGATCTAGAGGATTATACCGTCAGTTCAGTGATGGTTCATTTTTGTTGTGAAAAAGTTATTAATTTAGTTCATTTATATATATATATATATATATATACATACAGCTCTGGAGTAAACTGTGATGTCATCGTCCAGCTCAGTCCTCATATAGAGTCAGTGCAGGAGAGCAATAATATTGTTGGATATGAAATACACAGTGGATGTCATCATTAATATGCACTGCCAGGGTTAGTGTCTGTCATCATGTGTTCATGACCAGCTGACCGAGTTACTGAAGCAGAGCTCCACCGATTCATGTAATCTAACCCTTAGTGCTGAACTTTATTACTCAATAAACAATCATTTCATCAAATATAGCAAAAATAACTGTAAAGATAGTTATATGCTGTAACTAGGGCTGGGCAATATGGACCAAAAATCATATCGCGACATATTTAGGCTGAATATCGATATACGATATATATCCCGATATTTTTTTTCCGCAAAGTGAGAGAAAATGTTCAGTCAAAGTCAAAGCCAAATATGACGTCACAAGTAGTTTTATTGGAACCAACTATTTCAGTGAACAATTGCAAAATCAAATGAATAAATAATAAACAGGTTTCTTCACCTAAGTTAGGACTGCACGATTATGACAAAAATCATAATTGCTGATTATTCCCTTCGAATTGTAATTGCGATTTATTAATTATGATTATCAAAGTTTACATTCAATATAGGCCTATATAGGCTATAAACAAATTTTGTGTAAACATGTTATAATTTGCCTATATATTTACACGTATAACATAAATTGTAAGAATATGACTTATAGTAAAGACTAGTACTAATAAATAAACATTAGGCCTATGCTAAAGTTATTAAATGGCAGTCCCAAACTAGTTTTTGTTAATACAATGTTGGTATGAGCCACTACAGTCATTTAAAAATATAAAAAATAACACAAAGAAAAATAGTGGCATTTTGGGGTTAATATGGAAAGGACAGTTACCATGGTGAGTACACTATTAACAATAACTGTTAATGAAACATGGAAACTGCTCCTGGTGAATAGAATGAAAATCATACCTGCATTACTTTTATTTCGTGTAATTTACAACGTAACGGCGTTGCATGCTCGTAGTTTCTTTTGCACTTGATCAGTGAGGCGATGATGAGTGTGCGCTACGAGTACAGGATAACGGCTGACAGGACAAGAAAGTCAGTTTTTCTGAGGTGAACAACTTTATCTCAGCGTACACTTATGTCACTGCCTGATAGTTCCTATTGTGCTGGGTTTTCTGAAGTAATCATGATTCGCCTCTCATAACATAACATGCTCTAAACACGCACGCAGAGTGGAAAAGGAGGAGCGGGGAGGAAGGATCACAGCGCAAATTTGAACTATAATATCGATATATGCGATATGGTCTAATTCCATATCGCATTAAAAATATATCGATATATTTTTTATATCGATATATCGCCCAGCCCTAGCTGTAACACATATTTTACACTTATTTTAAAATTTTCGGCATTATATAACCGTGACCACAGTGTGCTTACATCACAATAATAATGAGTGTTTGGCTCAGTGTTCTTATAGAGTTGGTGGTGTTAAGTCAGGGTTAGGTTAGGCTTTAGTTTACCCTCTAGTAATCGTGAAGGCATTGATTAGCTTGATCTGGTGTTTTAGATTAGTGGCCCTTCAGGACCCACGGTGATGAAGGGTTAGGTTAAGTTAGGGTTAGTGGCCCTTCAGGACCCACGCTGATGTAGGGTTAGGTTAAGTTAGGGTTAGTGGCCCTTCAGGACCCACGCTGATGTAGAGTTAGGGTTAGTGGCCCTTCAGGACCCACGCTGATGAAGGGTTAGGTTAAGTTAGGGTTAGTGGCCCTTCAGGACCCACGCTGATGTAGAGTTAGGGTTAGTGGCCCTTCAGGACCCACGCTGATGAAGGGTTAGGTTAAGTTAGGGTTAGTGGCCCTTCAGGACCCACGCTGATGTAGGGTTAGGTTAAGTTAGGGTTAGTGGCCCTTCAGGACCCACGCTGATGTAGAGTTAGGTTTTTTGAGGATATTACAACAGCCCATCAGGACCCACGCTGATGTAGGGTTAGGTTAAGTTAGGGTTAGTGGCCCTTCAGGACCCACGCTGATGTAGGGTTAGGTTAAGTTAGGGTTAGTGGCCCTTCAGGACCCACGCTGATGTAGGGTTAAGTTAGGGTTAGTGGCCCTTCAGGACCCGCGCTGATGTAGGGTTAGGTTAAGTTAGGGTTAGTGGCCCTTCAGGACCCGCGCTGATGTAGGGTTAAGTTAGGGTTAGTGGCCCTTCAGGACCCACGCTGATGTAGGGTTAGGTTAAGTTAGGGTTAGTGGCCCTTCAGGACCCACGCTGATGTAGGCTGTGACGACGTGTGCATAAAATGTAAAAAAATTAAATAAGCCTTATATTATGAAACCGCTTGTTTTGAATTAGAAAAGCAGTTTAAGTCGGTGTATTAAAGAGATGATATAACCAAAGCAGAATGTGTGTCTCTTTCCTGTAAATGCAGGAGACTCGTTGTCTAGCGTGATGATGAGCAGGGTTAGGGTTAGACTCTGGTGAGGAGGTTAGAGCACTGATGGCTGACGTGTGATGGTGAGCAGGGTTAGTTAGGGTTAGACTCTGGTGAGCAGGTTAGAGCACTGATGGCTGATGTGTGTGTGGTCTCATGTGTCTGGTGTGTGTGCAGATATCAAGGAGCACGTGAAGCAGATCGAGAAGGCGGTTCTTGGGAAGGAGCCGAGGTTTGTCCTGCGCGCGCTGAGAGCTCTGCCCTCCACCAGCCGGAGACTCAACCCTAATGTCCTCCACAAGGCCGTGACCGGCTTCTTCACCTCCAACGCTTCGAGCAAAGAGTTCCTGCTCAGCTTCCTCCCTCAGGTGCACACACACACACACACACACACCAGCCTCACAGACACACACCAGCCTCACAGACACACACCAGCCTCACGGACACACACACACCAGCCTCACGGACACACACACACCAGCCTCACGGACACACACACACCAGCATCACGGACACACACACACCAGCCTCACGGACACACACACACCAGCCTCACGGACACACACACACCAGCCTCACGGACACACACACACCAGCCTCACGGACACCAGCCACACACACACCAGCCACACACACACACACACACACCAGCCCACACACACACACCAGCCTCACACACACCAGCCTCACACACACACACACACACACACACCAGCCTCACACACACACACACACACACACACCAGCCTCACACACACACACACACACCAGCCTCACACACACACACACACACACCAGCCTCACACACACACACCAGCCTCACACACACACACCAGCCTCACACACACACACCAGCCTCACACACACACACCAGCCTCACACACACACACCAGCCTCACACACACACACACACACGCACACCAGACACACACACGCACACCAGACACACACACGCACACCAGACACACGCACACCAGACACACACACGCACACCAGCCTCACACACGCACACCAGCCTCACACACGCACACCAGCCTCACACACACACGCACACCAGCCTCACACACACACGCACACCAGCCTCACACACACACACACACACACACCAGCCTCACACACACACACACCAGCCTCACACACACACACACACCAGCCTCACACACACACACACACCAGCCTCACACACACACACACACACCAGCCTCACACACACACACACACACACACCAGCCTCACACACACACACACACACACACACACACCAGCCTCACACACACACACACACACCAGCCTCACACACACACACACACACACCAGCCTCACACACACACACACACACACCAGCCTCACACACACACACACACACCAGCCTCACACACACACACACACACCAGCCTCACACACACACACACACACCAGCCTCACACACACACACACACACACACCAGCCTCACACACACCAGCCTCACACACACACACACACACACACCAGCCTCACACACACACACACACCAGCCTCACACACACACACACACACACACACACACCAGCCACACACACACACACACACACACCAGCCTCACACACACACACACACACCAGCCTCACACACACACACACACCAGCCTCACACACACACACACACACACCAGCCTCACACACACACACACACCAGCCTCACACACACACACACACCAGCCTCACACACACACACACACACACACACACACACACCAGCCACACACACACACACCAGCCTCACACACACACACACACACACCAGCCTCACACACACACACACACCAGCCTCACACACCAGCCTCACACACACACACACACCAGCCTCACACACACACACACACACCAGCCTCACACACACACACACACACCAGCCTCACACACACACACACACCAGCCTCACAGACACACACACACACCAGCCTCACAGACACACACACACACCAGCCTCACACACACACACACCAGCCTCACACACACACACACCAGCCTCACACACACACCAGCCTCACACACACACACACACACACACCAGCATCTCTCACACACACACACACACACACCAGCATCTCTCACACACACTCACACACCAGCATCTCACACACACACACAAACACACCAGCATCTCTCATACACACTCATTTACATTCAGTAAAATTCTTAGTACCGGATTACGCTCTTCAGTGAGTCCAGCTCCGCCCCTTATTACCGGATTACGTTCTGCAGTGAGTCCAGCTCCGCCCCTATTAGTACCGGATTACGTTCTGCAGTGAGTCCAGTTCCGCCCCTATTAGTACCGGATTACGTTCTGCAGTGAGTCCAGCTCCGCCCCTTAGTACCGGATTACGTTCTGCAGTGAGTCCAGATCCGCCCCTTAGTACCGGATTACGCTCTTCAGTGAGTCCAGCTCCGCCCCTTAGTACCGGATTACGCTCTTCAGTGAGTCCAGTTCCGCCCCTATTAGTACCGGATTACGTTCTGCAGTGAGTCCAGTTCCGCCCCTATTAGTACCGGATTACGTTCTGCAGTGAGTCCAGCTCCGCCCCTTAGTACCAGATTACGCTCTTCAGTGAGTCCAGCTCCGCCCCTTAGTACCGGATTACGCTCTTCAGTGAGTCCAGCTCCGCCCCTTAGTACAGGATTACGCTCTTCAGTGAGTCCAGTTCCGCCCCTTAGTACCGGATTACGCTCTTCAGTGAGTCCAGCTCCGCCCCTTAGTACCGGATTACGCTCTTCAGTGAGTCCAGTTCCGCCCCTTAGTACCGGATTACGCTCTTCAGTGAGTCCAGCTCCGCCCCTTAGTACCGGATTACGCTCTTCAGTGAGTCCAGCTCCGCCCCTTAGTACCGGATTACGCTCTTCAGTGAGTCCAGTTCTGCCCCTATTAGTACCGGATTACGTTCTGCAGTGAGTCCAGCTCCGCCCCTTATTACCGGATTACGCTCTTCAGTGAGTCCAGCTCCGCCCCTATTAGTACCGGATTACGCTCTGCAGTGAGTCCAGCTCCGCCCCTTAGTACCGGCTGTACTGGGAACCTCAATGGAAAGGTCCAAAAAAGTGGTACGGTTTGGTATTATTCACAGCTTCTGACAATCTAAATTAATTTCGTACTGTACTGTATTGTACGGCTCTCTGGAAACGAGCCATAAATTTACCCTAATCAAACACACCTGAACACGCTGATCAATGTCTTCAGGATTACTGAGGGGTTTTCAGTTTTGGAGCCAAACTCTCCAGGACTGAAGTTTTCTACCCCTGGACCAGTACTAATCCAGCAAGTGTTAAATAACACAGCAGTTTCTCAGAATATCTACTTTGTGTCGTTAATTCATTGATTGAGGTGCTGTCTGTTTTACCCGTGGGAAGTTGGCAACTGTGTTTTAAATTGCCTAGTAGTAACCATACACACATCTTTTTAGTTTTTTAGATACGGTGCAATTACTGAAAGCAAAACATTCAAGGTATTTGGGATAAGATGCCGATTTTGTCAATTTTTTTGCATTACACGCACATGCCAGAGCATGAATTGAATGTTTCTCCACAGCAGTTGCAGCATTACCCTGCAGGCACTTCTAGACGGGGAGTAAAAGTGTTTCAACAAAATCATTGAACAAACAAAATTGACACACCCAAAGTGAAATGGCTGCAGCTCTACGGGAACAATCCTGGTCTCTTTTGAAAGCAGACACTTGAAGATTTCTTGTTCTTTTTTGATATTATATCCTCACACTTTCAAGAGTGCAAATAATGTCCATTGGACAAAAAGTAGCTGGAAACGCTTAACATTGAGCCCAGAGGTTTATTGCAGCCCTACAATGAAACGCGAGTTGCTGTCGATTATTAACAGATGTGTGTGTCCTCCAGCCGGTGGAGAACGAGGGCGATGTGCAGTTCAGGCCTCGCACCGGTAAAGCTGCCGCTACCCCACTGCTGCCCGAGGCCGAGGCCTATCTTCAGCTGCTCATGGTGGTCTACCTCACCAACAACCAGCGCTACGCCGAGGTGAACACACACACACTATATAGCTCATCTGTTAGAACTTCAAGTATTCAATCGTCCAAATAATCATTAGTTGCAGGTCTAAAATGCTCTGATTTCACCCATAAACAGGCTCAGAAAGTCTCGGATGACCTTCTGCAGAAGATCGGCTCTCAGAACCGTCGGGCTTTGGACTTAGTGGCTGCCAAGTGTTACTACTACCATTCCCGTGTGTACGAGTTCCTGAACCAGCTCGATGTGGTCCGCAGGTGAGCCGTTTTTCCATAACAACTCGAGGTTCAGCTTGAGAAGAGAGTGTTTCATGCGGTTGTGTTGTTGTGTTCCCCAGTTTCCTGCACACGCGCTTGAGGACAGCGACGCTACGCCGTGATGCTGATGGTCAGGCCACGCTCCTCAACCTGCTTCTGCGCAACTACTTGCAGTACAACTTATACGACCAGGCTGAGAAACTTGTGTCCAAATCAGTGTTCCCCGAGCTGGCCAATAACAACGAGTGGGCTCGCTATCTGTACTATACAGGTGAGTGAGGGCCGGCGGCGTCAGCCCACCAGCTCAGGGCTTTCTCCAGAGTTAGGGATTCAATTCAGTGAGAAGGAGAAACTAGAGTCTGGGTAAATTAAATAAAAAAACTTGAACTAAGGCAGTTAAGTAAGTCTAAATCCCAAATCAAATGCAGTGCTTTACCGTCAAATGATCATTTCCATGAGACAAAATGTTGTATTATTAGTAAATAGGGTTGGGTATTGGTTGGGTTTTATCCGATACCAGTACCTACTCTGTATTTTTCAAACGGTTCCGGTACTTAAACGGTTCTTAAACCGGTACTTAAGAAAACGAAACCGCACACACTTTATCAAAAAATAATAATACCTGTGTGTGTTTTCTAAAAAAGATTTTCTGATTTCTGATAAAATAAAAAATTGTGCTGATGTAGCCGAAAACACTTAAGATCAAAATTTTGTCTTCTCATATTATTTATATATATATATATATTACATATTTATTATATTACATATTATATATTATAGACTTTTACAAAACAGAGAAATATCTGACACTGAGCAGAAATATTTAACACACATAGTATAGCCTCATATAAATATACTTGATATACTTCATACTTGATATGCAAGATTTGCAGTTGGCATTTAAATACTAGACTTACCCGAAGAGGAACACTGCAGCTGAACTTGAACTTTAGTCAAGAGCAGGGGTGGGCAAACTACGGCCCGCGGGCCACATACCCGTTAGGCTGTTTAATCCTGCCCGTCGAGTATTTAAAAAAATTGTCTTAAGATCGCATTCATTTAGCCTTTTTCTTGCAATACTTTGCGTTATATATATATATATTGCATTGCATATATTTGACAATCGGAATATCAGATATTTCATGCCATAGCTAACAAATGTAAAAAAGGAAAAATGACATAAAAGCAGATCATCATTCATTCAGCGCTGTTGTGGCTGCGGTGTGTCACGTAACAAGCAATGACGCGTCACCATGGAAACCAAACAGACAGCGACTTAAGCGCATAGACTTGTTGCACGTTAATGTTTTTTCCTTTTTTGGAAACTCACAGAGAAAAAAAAAGTTTGGTAACCGCTTGCACACATGTTTAGTTTTTCCTTTGATTTGTCTGCTATTTAGTTTCTTTGCTCCTCTGGATTTGTGGATGTATCCTGACTGATTCCATTTACCGACCTTTATCGCCCGGCTTTCGACCGCGCTCCCCTGTCTGCCATGTACAGAACCCGGTTTTGTTCATGAAATGTTCTGATCTGCCTTTGCTTTTTATGTTTTATTTTATTATACTTAAAAATAAATTTGTATATTCGTTTATTTCGTTTTTTTCCACAAATGTATGACTTTTGAAGTGCAAATTGATTGCCATATGCAGTTTTAATAATAAACACAACGTAAATGTGTTTGCTCAGCCCGATCTCATGAAAGTGCGAATACCACGAATTGTATTTGTAGTAGCCTACTTATGATACGCAGTTTTCGTGTGCATATGATACGCACTTTATGGCGTGTAATAGGCACGCACTCCGCACCCCTAATCCTAACCAAGGGGTTTACAGTGCGTAGCATATGCATGCAAAAAAACATTCTTGGCGTATAAATGGCACGAGAAATACAATTTGTGGTATAGATAGGCACTTTCATGAGATCGTGTTTCATAATCTGCTACTGGGCCGGCCCTCTGTCAAATTTTAAAACCCAGTGTGGCCCTTGAGCCAAAAAGTTTGCCCACCCCTGGTCAAGAGTGTCAGAGGTTTTGGGTTCTAATCCGCATTCGTAGGTTGTTGTTTTTTTGGGGGGGGTTTTTGTTGGTTTTTTTTTAACAGATTATGCTCATCAGTGGTTGTATATCAAGCAGGGACACTTTGTGTGCATTATATGTTGTGATTTCACCAGAACGAATAGATATGAGGCGCCGTCTAGGGCCTAAATCGAACTTCATTCACGGACACATAAAACGCTTGCATACACATATACTAAGTAGTCACACATACATGTATACTGCTGAATGCTCCAATTATATGAAATGCACAACGTCACATCTAAAGTCGCTCACGCACACACACACACACGTAAACTCTACACACACGAGACGCGCGGAACTCTCCGCGCACATACTCATCTGAGACGCGAGCGCACACACACACACAAACTCGCGCACATACTCATCTGAGACGCGAGCACGCACACACAAACTCTCCGCGCACATACTCATATAGACGGCGCCTCATAAATAGATCGATCTCTGCAACGTATTGAAGCGCGCGTCCGAGTGAAGAAAGTGCGGTGTGCGCGAGCCACAAGAGAAAACACTGTATCCACGCCACTGATCGCAGCGGCAACGAGCACTTTGATCACTTGATTTAAAAAAACACAGTTCAGCGCTAGATCGTCTCTTATTTAACAAACGAACTAAATGAATGCTCTGCTGGTTAACTGGATATGTTTTGTTATTGGATCATTCGTGCCGCGAGATGTTTTATAGGGGGCGGTGAAAAAAGTCAGGCACCGAAAGTTGCGTTCTTATTCGGTCTCGATACTACCGTTTATGTCAGAACCGGTTCCCTATTGGAACCGGGTTTCGGTACCCAACCCTATTAGTAAATGGCATAGTAATATTATGACATTATTATTAGTATCATTATTAATATTATGAAGTGTTTGGCTGGTTTCAGGGCGGATCAAGGCCATCCAGCTGGAGTATTCAGAAGCCAGGAGGACTCTTACTAACGCCCTGCGTAAAGCTCCTCAACACACAGCAGTGGGCTTCAAGCAGACCGTGAGTGTCTCTCTCTCTCTCTCTCTGCTGTGATGCTGACCGTGAGTGTTCACCCCTCTCTCTCTCCGCTGTGTGTGTGTGTGCAGGTTCATAAGCTGCTGATCGTGGTGGAGTTGTTGCTGGGTGAGATTCCTGACCGTCTGCAGTTTCGACAGCCGTCTCTCAAGAGATCTCTCATGCCCTACTTTCTGCTCACACAGGGTAACTCTTCACACTCTTCACACTCTTCACTCGCTGCACTCGCTTAACAAGCAAACATTCACAAACATGTGTCCCTGTCTGTGTTAGGAGACTGGATTTAAATGTTCCTTCTGGGGGTGTAACAGTGCATCGTCATGGATATGAAAAGTGGATTGCGATATAATGCAAAAAATAATGCTAAAATACCTTACTTGACTTTTGTTTAAGTGTGTAATCAGCATTTCTTCAATTTTAAAACTTACATGATAAATGTGTGATCAGTGAAGTAGTGAAGGATGTATTTTAGTGTAGGGTTTCTTTTCTGGTGAACGGCACGATTGAACAAGTCCGTCCCTGATCTATTAGATCACTTTGCACTTTCATTGACATTTACAAGTAAAAGAAAAAAAAACTTTTCCATTTGTATTACAAGTAATTAAGCTTCAAATTCTTAACTTCTGGCCTATCTAGCGGTGAGAACCGGAAATCTTGCCAAATTTAACCAGGCGTTGGATCAGTTTGGAGAGAAGTTCCAGACCGACGGCACTTACACACTGATCATCCGTCTGAGACACAACGTCATCAAAACCGGTGAGTTCTGCTTCTGTCTTTACTTCCATTCTTTATAATGAGCACGAGTACCGTATTTTCCGCACTATAAGGCGCACTTAAAAGCCTTTAATTTTTTCAAAAAACGACAGTGCGCCTTATAATCCGGAGCGCCTTATATATGGATCTGGCGCCTTATATTAATGTCTGTAAAACAACCGCTGACTTAAACCTTTTGTTTATACTTTCGCCTGGCACCGGAGCGCGAGCCTCCGCTGACTGCGCGCGCACCTCCCCAAACAGACGAGACATTTATACTTGACGCAACTGTTTTGTTTTAGACTGAACACCAGACCATACAACTGATTTAGACGCGCAAACTGGGTGCCGGTGTGATGAGATGTACTAATATCCGTCTGCTCGGGCAGATTCGGCTCAAAGTCGTGCATCTTCGGATGCGGAGGCGCGCGCGCTGTCACAATGACGTCATTTTGCCGCGCGTGTGCCTCCGCATCCGAAGATGCACGACTTTGAGCCGAATCTGCCCGAGCAGACGGATATTAGTTTTTTATTACCTTCGCGCTCATGCGGACGCGTCGAGTATAAACAAGGTTTTACAGCTCAGCCACTTGTTTTTTCATATTTTTTTGCAAGTGGTAGATCTTGGTTTACATTTGGACTTTGGATGTGATCTTAGGCTTGAAAAGGTTGGTGACCACTGCATAACGCAAACCCAGTCAAACGTTTGACTGCAGTATCTTCTATTCTATGCGCCTTATAATCCGGTGCGCCCTATATATGAAAACAGTTCTAAAATAGGCCATTCATTGAAGGTGCGCCTTATAATCCGGTGCGCCTTATAGTGCGGAAAATACGGTACAGACTAGATTCTCTTCCGGCTGCATATTGAAAAAGATGTTTAGTAATGATAGAGAATCATTTCATAAACGTGAATAAGAACAGATTCTGTAGAAGGAGTTTAGAATATAAAAGGCCTAGTTTCATTCGTGTTTGTAAGAAGTTTCCGGAAGACCTTCGTCTAAAGCCTGGAACACACCAAGCCGACGCAGACGAACTAGCGCTGATGAAAGCCGACTGTGTTGTCACCTCGCATCGGGGTAAAAAGCTGCACTTGAACACACCGAGAGAACTACAGCCGACTGTCAGCTAGAATGCACGTTATGCGCCTGCGTGTAAATGAGACAGCTGTCTATTTCTGCAGATATATTCGTCTATATTCGTCATTCAAAAAGGGAAACCGGCGCTGCCGGCTGCTGTTACACAAACCGTAAACAAAGCAGTGCGTGCCTACCGTTTTGAATATCAATCCTGCTAAACACTGTCTTTATTCCACTCCTCTCGTGTTAATATTGAAATATTCGCCAAGGAACACTCAGATAAGATGACATATCATTAGAACAGCCTTCTATCTGTACCGTTTTGACTTTGCTCGCTATTTTGCTATTATTCTCGTGCACTGACTCGGTCACTAAGCTGAACAGCCAATCAGAGTTCCCTCTTTCACCGACGGCCCGACGCCGATTCAACATGTCGAATCGGCCGTTACAAAGCCGACGAGGACCAATTTCAGCCGACGGTGCGGAACACACTGAGAAGATTTAGTCGGCCGACGCACGGAAACTGCCCGACGGCCGACCGTCGGCTTGGTGTGTTCCAGGCTTAAAGCAGACCAACGGGGGTTCAGGGTTACTCGACTGAAAACACTGAGGACAATTCTGCGAACATTTACATTTTCAGATTTGTCACTATTTTATTTCAGTTTGGAGAGTTCATCTAAAGGGGTTCAGTACTGTGGAATTAAAATTGAGAATCAGGAAACGTGTCATTTTTTTCCTTAATGAACGCAGGACAGGGCCGAATGAGTGTCCAGTGGACTCTCAGGAGTTAGCGTTAGCTCTCTCGTGTGTGTGAAGGGAATGCTAGCCTGTATTGGAGCTTAGCTCCTCTGCCCGAGCCCGATGTTTCCCGCCACTATCCTCGGGCCGGGCCCTTGATCAACGCGTCACTTGTCATACGCAGCGTCTCCTCCACTCGCACGCATCACACTGGCCCGCTGTCACTGTGCTGTATTGTGGAGCTTAAGTGCAACATAGAGCTTGAAGATGTACAGAAAAGAATAAAAACAGGAGAATTAACTTGAATGTGCAGCAATTTGTACAGATAGAGTCTGTAGGCCTATATGTGTTAGGGTTAAATAAGCGCATGTAGTTTCATATTTGTTAAAATATTATTATGTTTTTTTTTTTTTCATCTATGTTGATTATGAAAAGTGAACAGTACGAGTAAGATAGGATGCGCAATATATCGGGAGACATGGAGTGGGTCAGACATGATTTTGACCACTTCATTAAGTTTTGTTTTGTAGAAAACCTTTCTTTAAAGTGAATTTCGTTTTGTATAAATTGTATCTTCATTTTAATACATTTTTCATCAAGCAATTGCCTGTATTTAATAAATAAGAAGCAAATATAGCAGACAATATAATCATGACATGGAGGCGCCGGTGCGGTCTTGCATTGCTCGTGAACTGGAGCGCATCTCATCATAAATGACTGAAACTCTGCGTATAACGCGGTGTATAACACGGCGTATGCCTCACAGACATGAGCAATATATCTAAAGAAAGCCTGAAATGTCTTTTAAATGAAACAATTCAAAACGAAAAGAAATAGGCCACTCTGATTATGTAATCCATGATGTGCATTTCTCTCTGCGCGTTCACTACGGCGATCGTCAACTTCATCTTTGCAGCCGACACTGACACAGAAAACACTAGTTTATTAATAAAAATCAATGCACGCGTGTCACCTGAGTTACAAATGCACATTCTTGCTTGTTGCACGCACACATATTATGTTGAAATAACGAGATATTATGTTGAAAATAACATTATTATTAATAATAAATCTTTAATAATATTTGATTGAATGCCGAATGTTGTGCTTGTTCAATTTAATAAAATGAATACTTTAATTTTTATAAAGTAATTGAATATTAAATATTAAGTGGCCAATTTTTGCTCATTTATTAATAGTATTTATATATAATATATCTAGCAGCCCCTCAGCACCTGCGTTAAACTCTCTGGCGCCGCCCCTGGTTATAGCGGCCCACGTATTTAACAATGGTCGGGTTTAAATCGGCTCATAATTACAGTTAATGTGTCGGGCCAGGCCGGGCTCGGACACAACGGGCACAGGTAGGGTCGGGCTTTATTTTTTTTTGTTTTTTTTTGGGGGGGGGCCCGATCTAAGCTCTAGCCTGTATTTAGGCAGCTGGGTTAGGGTTAGCTCTCTCGTGTGTGTGAAGGGAATGCTAGCCTGTATTCAGGCATGGTTTAGGCAGCTGCTGGATCCCTAACGCCGTGTGTGTGACGTGTTCCCGTGTGTGTGATGTGTTTGCTGTAGGGGTGAGGATGATCAGTCTGTCGTACTCTCGGATCTCTCTGGCGGACATCGCTCAGAAGCTGCAGCTGGACAGTCCTGAAGATGCCGAGTTTATCGTGGCCAAGGTCAGTGACCAGCATCATGTACACACACACACACACACACACACACACACACACACACACACACACAGCGCTGTCACACTCACTGACTCAGTGTATCTCCAGGCCATCCGTGACGGTGTGATTGAGGCCAGCATAAACCACGAGAAAGGTTACGTTCAGTCTAAGGAGACCATGGACATTTACAGCACTCGAGAGCCTCAGCTAGCCTTCCACCAGCGCATCTCCTTCTGTCTGGATATACACAACATGTCTGTCAAGGTAGGACTAACGTATCCAACGGATTGGTTCAAAATAGTTCATTTTTAAAACAAAAGACCGGGTTTCTGATGATGCGGAGTTGATGATGCGGAGATGATGCGGGCATTTTGAACAGCAGGAACAACAGGAATAAAACTAGATCAGAAAAATGGGAAAGGGTTAGGGAGACAAACAATTTAGCAGCCAATAAAGCTTTCTGTCAGTAAAGTTAATCACAGAACACAGAGAACAGAGAAAATTACTCACTAATAAGCATTAGTCTATATTTAATTTAGAAATGACATTTATTATGGGTTTATGTGAGGATTGTTTGTTAAGTTCACTTAAATTAAAAGTTGTCATATTTTTTTTTTAAGCCTAATGTTAAAAAAGAAGAAAAGCTTTCAATTACACTGTAATGTTGGATGGAAATTAGGGGCCAAAAATCATATTTATCCAGTCATCAATAGCTGTATTAGTATCAGTGAGACGGGCCTTCTACATTCATTTGTAGATTAACTATGAAATTATTACATTATAAAATATATAAACTAATATAAACTTATAAAACTGTGTTTTTAATAGCGATTAATCACAGAAAAAATTGGATTGAGTTATTTTTTTTAATCGATTGACAGCACTAATATATATATATATATATATATATATATATATATATATAATATATATATATATATATATATAATATATATAAAACAATTTTTTTTAAGGCATTAAATTTAAACTGAAGATCCCTGCAGAAACCCTGGAAAGAAGTGTGTACTGTATAGTGTCCTGAACCCTTTGGGATGAGGGATCTCATTATAATCCCAGCACTCGAGCTTCTCCCATAGCTATCAGTCACAAATAATTGTTATTATATAGTATATCATATTTATATTATTAGTAATGAGTTCCTTAAAATATCTTGAGCATGGGTCAGGTGGATCGCATCAATAATGCTTTTTCTGACACTTTCTCAAGCGCTAATTTCCTGAATTTCCACACATTGCTGAAGCTCAAGCCTGTGAAAGGGCCTTTTATAACTCATGTTCTAAATGTTGATTTATTAATCTGATATACTTGAAGTTCGCTCTATGGGGATTAGAGTTCTGTTAACTTTATCCACACGATTCTGTGCAGGCCATGAGATTCCCACCGAAGGCGTACAACAAGGACCTGGAGTCGGCTGAGGTGAGGGACACGCGCACACACGCACGCACACACACACGCACACACACACAGACACACACACACAGTTGTTGACCGCTTGTCTGCATGTGTTGACAGGAGAGAAGAGAGCGGGAACAGCAGGATCTGGAGTTTGCTAAAGAGATGGCAGAAGATGATGATGATAGTTTCCCATGAGTCTCGTGTCCTTTTTTCCTCATATCTTATTGTGTTTCGGTCCCGGATCTTTGCAAATAGCGTCTGTTCCTCACAGGTGCTTCAGCTTTGCTCTTCTTGTAATCCATGAATGTACTGTGTGATGTAACATTATAAACGCATCAGTTCTCTGCTTTTGAAAATTAATGGATGCTTGTTTTTTTTTCCACCAATACATAAATCAGTTTTATACATGTGGTTTGCAGCAATAAATCTCAATTAAACATAATAGTGTCTTGTTAGAAAGTGTTGAATTGAATTGTGAAAAGCATTGTCTTGTTTTACCAAATTAACAAAATGGACAATTTAAATAGATTCATTTTGAAAAGGGTGGAATTTACTGAACTTAACATTTATTTATAAAGCATAAACCTATATAAAGCTTTCAAACCATAAGAATGGACCAAAGTGCTGTACAGAGATAACATTAAAAACATTCAATGCCAACACAGCATAACACCAATATGAATCATACAATGAAATCACTCGCATTAATCCGACCCAATCAAACGCCAAAAGCCTGATCCGATGAATGAGTCTTTAAGTCCCGTAGACATTATCCGTAGTCATGGTCTCAGCCATCATTATTAAGCCGATGACATATCAGCTTACACATCAGCTCACTCCATCTCTGCTCTTCCTCTGGACTTATTAAATACCTGTATTGCTGACATAAATTCTGGTCACACTGCAACCTAAAATTCAGTAATGACAAAACTGAGGTTCTTGTTTCCGGTCCGGTCTGCGTTTATCTATTGATGGCGCCACATTAATTCCATCTCATATTGTTAGAAATCTGGGTATAATTTTTGATTCTTCGTTTACATTTTCATCTCAGATAAGTTCTTTTACCAAGACAGCGACCAGCGCTCAGCACTGAAGACACTGACACTATAACCCATGCTTTAATAAGCTCTCGTCTCGACTACTGTACCTCGCCTGCTAAAACTATCACTAGACTACAGTATGTTCGGAATTCATCAATCAAGACACAAAATCTTATCACATGACCACTCTGTTCTGTAATCTACATTGGTTACCTGTTCCTCTCCACTGTTCCTCTCCACATTCAGTATGAAATTATCTTTTTAATTTTTAAATGTTTTCATGGACTTGCTCCCAGTGTTTATCTGAACTTCTGCACTATTATTCTCCGGTCATCTGACTTAAAACTGCGGATATTCATCGATGTGTGGAAGATCGTTCAGTGCTGAGGCTCTCTTGCTCTAACCCTTCCAGACACTTCTACTATATCCTCATCCTATCCCAAACTGAAAACCTTTCTTTTCTTACAGTATTTCCAACCCTCCTCTGTTTAGTGTTCTGCTTTTTTGTTACTGTATATTGTTATATGTATATTTACTATGTGAAGCATACTAATGTTTGATGCTGTGTTTTTGTTATCTTCTTGTACAGCGACCTTGAGCTTGGGAAAGGTGCTTTATAAATAAAACATTATGATGTCCCTTTTAAAAATGGCCATATTTGAAGATTTTATGAATAGTGGCATTCCACAGTGTAGGAGATGCAAGGAAAGGCCTGATCTCCACCACGCTTTGTTTTTCTTCTATTAAAATCAAAGGCTTCGGGTAAATATGAGCATTTTACAGATGAATGTTTAGAATCGCAGAAGCGGCGGCTTCCTTCCCATCCGGAAGTGCGAGTGTGTCTGTGTATACATATACAGTGGGTATATACAAAGTATTTGATACACTGCCGATTTTGCAGGTTTTCCCACTTAAAAAGCATGTAGAAGTCTGTAATGTTTATTGTAAAAGCAATTTTCAGAGATTAATAAAAACAGCATCAAAGGTGTAAGAAACTTTCAAGAAGCAAAAATTGTTTTAAAGAGAAAAGGTTTATTCTTTGAGGATTCTTTTCACAGCCGCAGCCACCCAGATGTGAAATAGAATGACCTAGTGGACTCAATGAAACATAGACATTTTATACAGGTTTCTGACATTCTTGACTCCTCCTTTCCCAGTTTCTGTAAATTTCCTTAAAGACATCTTATATCTCAAGCTGGTATGGACTGGTCCCCCCCCCCCCCCCCCCAGAACACATGCTGTTCTTTGTCCCTGAGAAGTCAAAAGGCCTTCATCTACAATCTAAATGACCTCCTGCTTCCCTCAGGAGGGGGCCTGGGACCCTATTATTATACGACACCCTGTATTCCTTAACTAAAACTCTTTCTCGTGCCCCAGGTGGTTGTTCTCTTTCCTGGCCCATCTGGCATTATTGTGTTTGTTCTTTTATGTCCCCTTCAGCTGTAAGAGATCCTCACAGAAACATATGACTAAATGATATTAACAGTTAGGAAAACGATGAAAATTAAGTAATACTGAATTTTTCCATCACAATATTCCTCCTCTTTATCATTCTCTGATAAACTATATATATAAAAATTCAGCCTTGTTTTCTAATTTTAATTAAACCCATTACGCTATTAAATCTTCAGAATAGAATCAATTCAAGTCTTTACATAAGACTAGAATTAATTCAAGTTTCTTACATCACAGTTATGCCCTTCATGTCTTATTCTCGTATACCTGATCACTCTACTTGAACTTTGAAAAAGTAAAAAGCTTGTATCAAATAAATAAGCATTTTGTCTGAAACCGGGCTAAAAATGAACAAACATTGTTATCGCATTTTCCTGGTTGAGAACCAGACCCTCAGTCATCCCAGACATAGCTCAAAGCATATAGTAAGAAAAACGTAAATGATTATAATTGCAACTTCCGTCACTCGTACCATCTGCATATTTTGTTCATCCCTAGGATAGACTGTACCCATTAATAACAAAATTATCAGAATAACACATACAATCATAACACTATGTATTTGTATATGTAGCTTTTTCAATTAATCACAATATTTTGTCAGGAAATGGTTTTACTTCTAAAGCTGTATTTAATTAAAATCTATTTAATAAAATCTAACCCGACTTTTCCATTACATACCGTTTTTTTTCTTATCACCATACTTCACATTAATTAATAAATCTTCTACCTGAAAACACATTTTTCTTTGCACAAGTCAAATGATTAGATTTATATCAATACAAAGCCCTAATTTGATTCAATCAAATAAAAATCACAAAACTTTTCTTCAACCATTAATTGGTCAACATTTTCTCCAGATATGTTGATCATCTCGTTGCCTCATGGGCGTTCCATCTTCACCAATATGACACTTTGCATGCCGTAGAGAGGATTTTTCCAACGTTGGCGGGGTAGATAGTTTCTAGCACATATCATTGATCCCCCACTTTATTCTTTGCGTTGGTGTTTTGGGTTGCTGACGTTGGTTGGTGTGGTTAAGGTCAGATGCTTCGACCCAGGTCTAACACTCTTCAATCATTTTCAAATCCTTACAAGATTTTCCCTTAGATCACGATCGCACCCCCACTGGAATGAGTCATTTACTGTCTGCTGTCACCTGCGAAAGCAGACCTTAAGTGATTTTGTTAGTGACCGCTTGTCTTGCCGTCCCTTTGGTGTGACCTGTGAAATTTTCAACCTGAAACATATCACCGGATAATTTTTTTGCTCATTGAATAGCACTCGGGGTCCTTGTTCCCCAAAAAAACATTCAACCCATGTTGCTCATGTTAACAAAACAATACAGAATCAGTTCTGTTTGGTTCAATCCGTTCTGACATCCTGCAAAATGAAAATGTTAAGTTATGCGCTGCGCAAGGTGCCCCCCTGAAGAGTTCAGGCCCCCCCCTGAAGAGTTCAGGCCCCCCCTGAAGAGTTGAAAGGCTCTTATCTGACCATTTGTGTGTGTGTGTGTGTGTGTGTGTGTGTGTGTGTGTGTGTGTGTGTGTGTGTGTGTGTGTGTGTGTGTGTGTGTGTGTGTGTGTGTGTGTGTGTGTGTGTGTGTGTGTGTGTGTGTGTGTGTGTGTGTGTGTAAAGTCTGCATCTTCTGTAAAGAAAAACAAATGTTGAGGTTATTGTCACATAGTTTTTTTTTTTTTGTCTGCTGTGCTGCCGCATCTGCCCTGGCGTTTCCTGTCGAAACAATTCTTGTTATTAGCACACTTAAAATACAAACAATGCACACAATTAAACCCAATGTCCTCCCAACATTTATCTTCCCACCTGTGCGATGGCTTTCAGCAAATGTGAACCCCTTAGTAATCCAGATCTGGCTGGTTAAGACAAATAAAGTTCTTCTAACCTCTCCTGGACTTTCCTGAATGCAAATGGTCCTTCTGATCCCCTGAAGAGTTGAAAGGCTCTTATCTGACCACCAGTGGGTTCCCCCTGGACTTTTACTGTCCTTACATACCGATGAGGTCAAAGCTAGATAACCTCTCAGCCTGCTGTGAAGACAGTGGGTTTAGCCCCCCTTGTGAGGCCGAAATGTCTTTGTTTGTGGCCTGAATACAAATTATCCATACTAAAAAGTTCAAAGACTCATCTGATCACTTGTTTTACTGTGCGTTCTCTTGTTCCCGCCACGAGCATATTCATCCTCCTCTTTATGCACGACACTCATCTCGTGCATAAATTTAACGTAATAAAATTCTCTTACTTTTATCAGACGTCCATAGTGACTTCCATTTCAAGGTACACATTTACATTCTTATCAGTTCTTGCTTTCCCTCGGAAATTGAACCCATGACCTTGGCGTTACAGGTGTCACACTCTAATGTTTGAGCTACAGGAAAAACTGCAATATTTGTTAATATTTATTTGGTAACATTTGTTTTGGATAAAGTTTGCTAACCCAAACGTTGTCCTTAACTAACGCATACTGTTCAAAACATGAATTAACACTCACACTCATCCCTGACTATGAACCGCTCATATTTCTTATTTATATATTTTCTCTAAAAATATTTACATTTTAAATGACAGTTTAACCTTACATTTTCCTGTATCTTTTATCTAATGTTTTTATTTATGGCCTCTTTACCAGTTTCAAGGCATGTCTGTTCATTATTCATTTGATTTTAGAAAAGTCAGCTGGATTGTTTTTTTGGTTCATTATCTGACTGATAACAGAAAGACAGACAGAGTATCAAGCAGTCTCTCAGCAGTCCACTCAAACAGTCTCTTTCTCTCTCACTATAAGCAAATCATCTTTTCAACAGCCTCCTAGGACTGTAACTAAAATAATCATAGTCATAGTCAATCCTTAATAGTTCACAAATGTCAAAATACAAATATTTGACTCAAATTAGAACCATTACAATAATCTAAAATACATTATGCTATGATCTTTTCTAAGGTTATCTTTAGTTTAAATACTCAATTCACCTAACCTTCGTTTTTTCAGAAATTTCTCTTGACTCATCACAAGCTGTTCTCATCTTTAGCCACCACCATGTCCAACGACCTTCAGAAGTTAAAACTAGTTCAATATCAAACGTTTTTTCCTTGCCCATGAGGCAACCAACATCATGTTCCTTATATAAATTAATACGACTTGTTACGGTCTCCACACCAAATAATGACAATCACCTCACGGTCTCAGTTGGCTCTTGAAAGCCTATTTCCATTAGCTCTTAAGCAATAATTTTCTTTTCTTCAGGGTGTTGTCTCCCTGGCATAGATGCAGACACGTCACAATGGAGGACAAGCCATACAATCAACGCGGTTTCTTGTGAGTGGTATAGGGGCTCACATTTTCTGGGGCAGACTGAACTTCTTACAGCTCATCTCGCCTCTCAATGATCTGCTGAAGCTGATCGCCACTCAGTCAATCAGCGCCACTCTCATATCCATCTCACATAAAAAAAAAAACACCTCCATCAGGAAATGCCCAGTGTTTTTGCGTGATCCTTCTGTCTTAGGTTGTCCTTTTGGCCTTAAGATCTTACCCGTCTTTGAAGTAATCACTCGTACACACTGGTAACCGCTTTTCCCCATTACAGAATCTGTGACCGTTTTCTTCAACATAATCTGTTGTTTTCTGGAGCTTAGGAAAAGGCGCATTCAAGAGTCATCAGAGCCATTCGGACTGCCTACTAGTGTTAAACATAGGGAGACGGATTAATAACAGCAGTATTTAATCACTTAAATTCATTATTATACTCAGTGAATTTAGATCACAATCGTACATTCAGTGTACTGTTACTTCTGTAGCCGGAGCCATCAGCCCTGTTTTATGGTGGAGGCTAAAATGAGACAGTCACTGGTCCCAAAATAAACAAGTTCAAATCAGTATTATTTTAAAGACTTCTTTAAAGTCTTTCAGTTTTACTTTTAAAACGTTTTAAGTACAAATTGCCCTTTTGAATGGCAATGATTTCCTTTAACATCTCTGTGTCTATGATTTTCAACTGAAACACTGTGCTTTACACAGGCTCAGACAACAGCTTTCAGCTGACACTGAATGAGAGAGAGACTCTTGAGGCATTCAGGACTGATACACTGCATTCTCATAAACTTTTAACTTCAGACTTTATCTACCATCTTAAGGCATCTTTTCCATAAATTACATGTATTGTAATTTAGACATTACAAATTTCCACTCAGAATGAGTCTCTGTTGCACTGAAACTGTGGCAGTTTCAGTCACAGCACATACCAAATCCAGATAAGCAAACCTGTTTTGGCCAATTCACAATCTTATCTTTTGAACCCAAAACATCGGCTGTTAGCTCTTTTCATAGTCAACAACAAGCTTTTGTTTAATCAAATGCCTTTTTTATACATTTTACATTTTGCAACTGTTAATCCTGTAACACTGCTTCTGCTTATTTTTTCTTAAAGAAATAATAATTATTCTAGTTCTTAATAACGTTTCAAATTTCATTTCAATTTTAGTTGTCAGATTTTCAATTACCATAATTTAATACCCGACTTCAATGTTTTCTCTAGGAGTTGATCAATCTGCTTCTATGGTTCATACTATCTTTTTAGACTGCTCTCTCTGCTTGTCATACATTTTATGATTATCACTATAAATCATTCGTTAGATTTGTCTCTCTATATCATCTAAAACCTTATCAAAGCGTTTCATTCAAAACACAATCATCCTTTTAGTGACCGGTACTTTTAAAATATTTTGCAACTCATTTAGCTCATCTGTAATTTTACGTCAACCGGTACTTTTTATAGTTCTTTTCCTTTCAAAAGGAATTCCTTACACTTAGTATCTTTCAATCTTCTTGACAACTTTCAAAAGTTTATCTATCAAATTTCTTTTCTCCCTCATTTACTTTTACAGTCATACAGTGGGCATTTTACAGTCACTGAATGACCTTCGCTGACCGCAATAAAACACTCTTTGTTATTCTACCTACAGTCTTATCCCTGTGGTCTTTCTAACATCTCCACCCTACTTTACACCCCTGAAGCAGAGTGTTCTTATTCATGAAATGCAAACAGAGCCCCTGATAAGTTCTCTGCATTTTCCCCCACTGTCCGCTGCAAATTCAATTACAATAGCCGAATCACAATCTTCATCATATTAACACTGATCTACTTTCTAACCCATATTAACACAGACTTTTCTTTAAATTTGTGTTAGTTTGGCACTTTCTTTGTTTGGAGCCAGTCAAAGTTGATCTTTCCAATCAGAATCAAACTTTTACAAAAACATAATCTGCAAATCTCTTTAAACTGAGAGCTTCAGAGCAGAGCTGCTTACAGCATTTGCTCTCTTTTGTATCAGGACTATTCAGTTACTCTTCATACAGTATAAAGAAATTTAGCATGTCATTAATTTCATTAACACTGGTTTGATAGCTTATTCAAATGGTTAGTATGCAGATTCAACTTAATATTATCATTATTCAGTTCCACTTATCTCTACTGTTTCACAGAAATCACAAGATTCCTCAAATCTTGTTCTCAGTCTCTAAATTACACAGACAGCTATCCTAGCCGTTTGCACCTTCAACTCTTGTTATAAAAATATGGCAATCTACTCTTAAATAACCTTGTTTTCATAACATTAATACAATAAAGCACATCCACATCATTATTATTGGCAGAACATTAATTTTCATAAGCGACATGGAAAATCAAAATATTCTAAGCGGGTTTCACAAAGTTTCTGATTAACTTTTAGTCATACGTGTCTAGGGAAATTATTTCCAACCCATAATTTCCTTTATAAAACAGACAATGTCCTTGTCTTTCAATGACTTAATTTCAACAAAATATCTGACTTTGTACATTATTGATTTCCCAAATCTTCAGACATAGCTGTCTTTACATCTATCTAATTGTGTTATCATCAACAACACTGATTACAAATCACGTACATATTAACATCCGGAAGCTGGGTTGAACAAGCAAGCGCTGTTGCTATACTCCCAGCATAGCTGGACCCTTTAGGTTCAAAAGACAATGGTTGTCAAAATAAACATCATTTCAATAATTATTTTATCTCTAAAATATAGAATTTTTCCCGTTCTGCTTAATGAAACATTCCTTATCTTTATATCATGTTAATCCCTGTTAATCATACTCAATGCCTTATTGTTATCTAAAACTTACTTTTCATACCATTTACTTAATCAGGCGTTCATAAATATGAATTTTATCTTCCCCTACATGCCAGTTCCCTCTGTATCTGTTCAATCCAACAATTCACTGTTTGTATTTTCCATCAGGAAAAACATTCTCTTTTCCCTACATGCCAGTTCCTTCTCCTATCGACTCTGTTCTCTTTTATCTGATTTTCCATCAGGAAAAACTTTCTCTTTTTTCCCTACATGCCAGTTCCTTCTCCTATCGACTCTGTTCTCTTTTATCTGCTTCTTTTCCATCCAACAATTCACTGTTTGTTCACATTTTTACACTCATGAACAAACTAACGTTACAACAACTCTTTGACTAGTAACGGATAAATTGGCACTTCAGAAAAAACCCTGTACTTTTGCCCATCTCATACGCTCATCATTTACAACACTGCTCAAATCATCAGTCATAGTTTTGCTCAAAGTTTCATCAGACACACAAAAAGATTTGCAAGCAGTTTCTTCATTGCAGATAGCAGAAAGAAAATCAGTGTATGTGTTTGTGTGTGCGTCGTGTGTGCGTTTGTTAGTAAAAATATTTTCACTTCCCTTTGCTGTAGCCAGACTGAATTCCCAGAGCCGAACCCTGCCCTCTCGGTTCAATCCGACTTTATGGAAGGACATGCGCTGCTCCAGTGTCCGTCCTTCTTGCATATTCTGCATTTTGTACAGTCTCGGTGCGAGTGGGCATTTGTTGCACAAACATAACAGTTCCATTTTCCTCCAGCAGCGCTTCCTCTCAGTCCTTTTCGATTAGCCGGGTTTGAATGGGAAAACACAGGTTTGTTCTTCGCTGCTTGTTGCGGTCTGTGCTGAGGAGTTTGCCTTCCCCTGCTGCACTGGCGCCGCTGGCGATGTGCATGAAACTGCGCTGTTTGTCTTTGTGCCATTCGCTGTCTGTCCTGCTCCAGTTCTTGTGCGGTTCTCATGGGCGGCGGAGAGCGGTCCAGATCGAGGTCCCGCTGGGCCGTTATTTCTGCTATGGGGTACTGGTTTGTGTTGTAGGCAGGTGGCGGAGCCGTTGTCAACTCGGTACACACATGTTTAACACACACACAACAACAACCATTCTGTTTTCCCTCGTTCTTTTTCATTTGACAGAAAATAGGTGTGTGAAAATGGTCTACTTTACTGTTAGATGACCCCATTTTGGCTGAATCTCCCTTCTGGATTTCACAACTTCGACACGTGTCTTACAATATCTGTCAAACGTCTTCGACAGACCCGATCTTTTACTCCGAGATCGGACGGACCTCTGCTTGTTTACGTTCCACTCAAAGTTTTCTCACGTGCGCTTATTCGCTTGCTCAATTCTTTTTACTTGATTAATTCAACCTGGTCTTGTAATTACGTTCCACTCAAAGTTCCCCCACGTGCGCTTATTCGCTTGACTCAATTCAATGTGGTAAAACTTAGAGTAGAGCACAATCACCCAGAAACTTCTTAATCCTGTTTTAAACTTTCTCTAAGGTTTACATAAATTTCGAATAGAACGTAATCATCTCAGCAGCTGTGATTTCTCTGAATCACCAGTGGATCCCCTGTCCACTAACGAGCTAAGTGTGGAAAAAACCGATCCGAAGCTACTTCAATTTCTTCCCCAAACAATTGTGATTATCTGAATCACCTCTTCGCTCGTACCAAAGCAAAACTCAGCCAAAATGGTTCACGTTCACTCACAATTATCAAATTACACTTAACATCAATAAAACAATTCTGCCGTTTCTTACCCAGAGATGCTTTTCTGTTTTCTGTAATTGCCACGGATTCTTTTTGATCTTTGTGGGATTTCTTCAACTGGTCCTGAATGCGGGTATTTCAACCGTCGAGGTATGAGACGGCCACCTGACGCTGCCGGGTTGCACTTCCGTCAAATCCGTTCTCAGGACCAGGAGAAGAAGAGTCCGCACGAGATCCGACACTTCTGACACCACTTGTAAAAGCAATTTTCAGAGATTAATAAAAACAGCATCAAAGGTGTAAGAAACTTTCAAGAAGCAAAAATTGTTTTAAAGAGAAAAGGTTTATTCTTTGAGGATTCTTTTCACAGCCGCAGCCACCCAGATGTGAAATAGAATGACCTAGTGGACTCAATGAAACATAGACATTTTATACAGGTTTCTGACATTCTTGACTCCTCCTTTCCCAGTTTCTGTAAATTTCCTTAAAGACATCTTATATCTCAAGCTGGTATGGACTGGTCCCCCCCCCCCCCCCCCCCAGAACACATGCTGTTCTTTGTCCCTGAGAAGTCAAAAGGCCTTCATCTACAATCTAAATGACCTCCTGCTTCCCTCAGGAGGGGGCCTGGGACCCTATTATTATACGACACCCTGTATTCCTTAACTAAAACTCTTTCTCGTGCCCCAGGTGGTTGTTCTCTTTCCTGGCCCATCTGGCATTATTGTGTTTGTTCTTTTATGTCCCCTTCAGCTGTAAGAGATCCTCACAGAAACATATGACTAAATGATATTAACAGTTAGGAAAACGATGAAAATTAAGTAATACTGAATTTTTCCATCACATTTATCATAGGTACTCTTCAACTGTGAGTGACGGAATCTAAAACAAAAATCCAGAAAATCACGTTGTATGATTTTTAAATAATTAATTTGCATTTTACTGCATGACATAAGTATTTGATCACGTACCAACCAATAAGAATTCCGGCTCTCACAGACCTGTTAGTTTTTCTTTAAGAAGCCCTCCTGTTCTCCACTCATTACCTGTATTAACTGCACCTGTTTGAACTCGTTACCTGTATAAAAGACACCTGTCCACACACTCAATCAAACAGACTCCAACCTCTCCACAATGGCCAAGACCAGAGAGCTGTGTAAGGACATCAGGGATAAAATTGTAGACCTGTACAAGGCTGGGATGGGCTACAGGACAATAGGCAAGCAGCTCGGTGAGAAGGCAACAACTGTTGGCGCAATTATAAAAAAATGGAAGAAGTTCAAGATGACGGTCAGTCTCCCTCGGTCTGGGGCACCATGTAAGATCTCACCTCGTGGGGCATCAATGATCATGAGGAAGGTGAGGGATCAGCCCAGAACTACACGGCAGGACCTGGTCAATGACCTGAAGAGAGCTGGGACCACAGTCTCAAAGAAAACCATTAGTAACACTACGCCGTCATGGATTAAAATCCTGCAGCGCACGCAAGGTCCCCCTGCTCAAGCCAGCGCATATCCAGGCCCGTCTGAAGTTTGCCAATGACCATCTGGATGATCCAGAGGAGGAATGGGAGAAGGTCATGTGGTCTGATGAGACAAAAATAGAGCTTTTTGGTCTAAACTCCACTCGCCGTGTTTGGATGAAGAAGAAGGATGAGTACAACCCCAAGAACACCATCCCAACCGTGAAGCATGGAGGTGGAAACATCATTCTTTGGGGATGCTTTTCTGCAAAGGGGACAGGACGACTGCACCGTATTGAGGGGAGGATGGATGGGGCCATGTATCGCCAGATCTTGGCCAACAATCTCCTTCCCTCAGTAAGAGCATTGAAGATGGGTGGTGGCTGGGTCTTCCAGCATGACAACGACCCGAAACACACAGCCAGGGCAACTAAGGAGTGGCTCCGTAAGAAGCATCTCAAGGTCCTGGAGTGGCCTAGCCAGTCTCCAGACCTGAACCCAATAGAAAATCTTTGGAGGGAGCTGAAAGTCCGTATTGCCCATCGACAGCCCCAAAACCTGAAGGATCTGGAGAAGGTCTGTATGGAGGAGTGGGCCAGAATCCCTGCAGTGTATGCAAACCTGGTCAAGAACTACAGGAAACATATGATCTCTGTAATTGCAAACAAAGGTTTCTGTGCCAAATATTAAGTTCTGCTTTTCTGATGTATCAAATACTTATGTCATGCAATAAAATGCAAATTAATTACTTAAAAATCATACAATGTGATTTTCTGGATTTTTGTTTTAGATTCCGTCACTCACAGTTGAAGAGTACCTATGATAAACATTACAGACTTCTACATGCTTTGTAAGTGGAAAAACCTGCAATATCAGCAGTGTATCAAATACTTGTTCTCCCCACTGTATTCATTGATTGATGAATACTTTATCCATCCCTTTTGGGATATTCAAGCATCCAGTAGCTCACACAACACTACAAACAGTAAAAACACACACAAAAAAAACATCCAATGATAAATAAATCAGCCACAACCACCAAATCAGAGAGCTATAGAGTGAGGAAAATACTTGTTTAAAAGGCACATAGTCCTAAGAATAATTTACTCAAACTACTATACAGACTAAAATATTGTGAATGTCCCTAAAAATCCAATAATAAAAATGAATAGGTCAATAAAATAAATACCAGACCAGAATATTGTAAAGATCTTCTAAACCTCAGTGAGAAGAGTCATCAGCTTCCACTTGTTGATCACGCTGGCATGAAGAGTGATAAAGATGTGATTAGCATTGTCCAGTATTGGCTGATATCTTCTCCTCATGCCTCTCTCACACACAGTCCTGACTCTAGCCAAGCATCAAGCTGGCTTTCTCCACCGCCTGTTGTTCCTATCCCTCATATTGCCTCTCAGACTCCAGCACAGAAGAGGTCACATGACTGATGAAACATACACAGCATTAAAGCACTTGAGTCTCCTGCGGTCACATGACTGATGGAGAAACACACAGCATCACCTGAGTCTCCTGCGGTCACATGACTGATGGAGAAACACACAGCATCATCTGAGTCTCCTGTGGTCACATGACTGACGGAGAAACACACAGCAGGTGTGTTGGACATCGGCTGCGGCTGGATGTAACCGATCGGCGAGAGTAGCTGCGTGCAGGCGGGAGGAGCTGCAAACGGAGACGTGAAGTCGGACACTTTTCTGGTTCCCGTAGTGACCGCTCACATGGTGTTTGCATACTTTACCACATCTGCAGTGAAATAAATGCAATATTTGCCAAATAATACACAGATGTTTCAGATACATTTTCATTCAATACTTTATGTACTGCTTCATACAGCGTCTGTTTGAACAAGAATAAAGTTCAACATAAGCTACTATCAATGAAGTGGAGTCTACGTTTTTTAAGCAGTTTTAATTTGATAAACATGACACAACATAACATGAAAACGACATGAAAAGAGTGTTCACTGTTATAATAAACTGATTTGAGAGCTTTAGAGGAACTAAAGGTGTTCGAATAAACACGAAACACACGTGATCGTTGTCATGCGGTGAATCCGGCCAATCGTGGAACAGCTGTGTCGTCATCAGCCCACGTGCAGCCCACGTGCAGCCCAGTGCAGCCGCTCTTGAGAAGCTGCGCTGGCTGAGTTCTCCGGCTACTCTCGAATTGCTCTCGCGGTACTTTGATGGCATACGTCACAGTCACGTGGCGTCGGTGCTGTATCAAATCGGACCAAATTTCTAACCGGCAGCCGTCTTTAAGTCAGCCGCCGATCGGTCTGCGCAGAGCTGCATGAAGTCGAACAAGCCTAGCATCACCTGAGTCTCCTGAGGTCACATGACTGATGGAGAAACACACAGCATCACCTGAGTCTCCTGAGGTCACATGACTGATGGAGAAACACACAGCATCACCTGAGTCTCCTGAGGTCACATGACTGATGGAGAAACACACAGCATCACCTGAGTCTCCTGAGGTCACATGACTGATGGAGAAACACACAGCATCACCTGAAGGCTTGTTCGACTTCATGCAGCTCTGCGCAGACCGATCGGCGGCTAACTTGAAAGCAGTGCATGCCGGTTAGAAATTTTGTCCGACTTGATACAGCACCGACGCCACGTGACTGTGAAATATGCCATCAAAGTACCGCGAGAGCGATTCGAGAGTAGCCGGAGAACTCAGCCAGCGCAGCTTCTCAAAAGCGGCTGCACTGGGCTGCAGGAGGGCTGATGACGACACAGCTGTTCCACGATTGTCCGGATTCACCACATGACAACAATCACGTGTGTTTCGTGTTTATTCGAACACCTTTAGTTCATCTAAAGCTCACAAATCAGTTTTTTATAACAGTAAACACTCTTTTCATGTCGTTGCGATGTTATATTGTGTCATGTTTATCAAATTAGAACTGATTAAAAAACGTATAGACTCCACTTCATTGATAGTAGCTTATGTTGAACTTTATTCTTGTTCAAACAGACGCTGTGTGAAGCAGTACATAAAGTAGGCCTATTGAATGAAAATGTCTCTGAAACATCTGTGTATTATTTGGCAAATATTACATTTATTTCACTTCAGCTGTGTAAAAGTACGCGAACACCACGTGAGCGGTCACTACGGGAACCAGAAAGTGTCCGACTTCACGTCTCCGTTTGTAGCTCCTCCCCGCCTGCACGCGGCTACTCTCGCCGATGTCCAACACACCTTGAGTCTCCTGAGGTCACATGACTGATGAAACACACAGCATCACCTGAGTCTCCTGAGGTCACATGACTGATGGAGAAACACACAGCATCACCTGAGTCTCCTGAGGTCACATGACTGATGAAACACACAGCATCACCTGAGTCTCCTGAGGTCACATGACTGATGGAGAAACACACAGCATCACCTGAGTCTCCAGAGGTCACATGACTGATGGAGAAACACACAGCATCACCTGAGTCTCCTGAGGTCACATGACTGATGAAACACAGCATCACCTGAGTCTCCTGAGGTCACATGACTGATGAAACACACAGCATCACCTGAGTTTCCTGAGGGAGAATCTGTGTTTAGGCACCAGTCCAGCTCATATCCAGGTACACTCCAGACACGTACAGGACACTGCTCCTCACGGATACGAACCGCTGCACATGTGTCCTGGATCTGCACAAGTCCTCCTCCTCCTCCTCCTCCTCCTCCTCCTCCTCCTCCTGCTCCTACTCCTACTCCTCCTCCTCCTGCTCCTGCTCCTACTCCTCCTCCTCCTGCTCCTCCTCCTCCTCCTCCTCCTGCTCCTCCTGCTCCTCCTCCTCCTGCTCCCCCTCCTGCTCCTCCTCCTGCTGCTCCTCCTCTTCCTCCTCCTCCTCCTCCTTCTCAGTCTTCATGGTGTTATTACTCCAGTCACTGAAGGCCTTGTTCGACTTCATGCAGCTCTGCGCAGACCGATCGGCGGCTAACTTGAAAGCAGTGCATGCCGGTTAGAAATTTTGTCCGACTTGATACAGCACCGACGCCACGTGACTGTGAAATATGCCATCAAAGTACCGCGAGAGCGATTCGAGAGTAGCCGGAGAACTCAGCCAGCGCAGCTTCTCAAAAGCGGCTGCACTGGGCTGCAGGAGGGCTGATGACGACACAGCTGTTCCACGATTGTCCGGATTCACCACATGACAACAATCACGTGTGTTTCGTGTTTATTCGAACACCTTTAGTTCATCTAAAGCTCACAAATCAGTTTTTTATAACAGTAAACACTCTTTTCATGTCGTTGCGATGTTATATTGTGTTATATTGTGTCATGTTTATCAAAAGAAGGCCTTCACAAGGTCCCTGACACATGCCAGCAGAATTATATCTATATTCAGTATACAGCAGAACTCAGAGTTGTATTTAAAGTCCGATGTAAATAGAGTGAAGAAGAATGGAGGTTAGACCGTACACTCTCTCAGAGACACCGTTCCCAGCCGGAGCGACTGTGGCTCACTTATCCAGGTAACCAACCCCTGCACTCCAGTATATCTTAGAATGGGGGACCTGATGGCTTTAGATACACTAGAAAAGTCAAAAAACAGCATCCTCGTGTAACAGCCGGGCTCATCGAGATGAACATGAACCACATCATCCTCTCGAATACACTGATCAACAAACTGAAGAGGATCCAGTGCAGTCGCGGGTCTCCAGAGGTTCGGGTTCATCCTGTGAGTGAGTGCTCATCTAAAGTCATTCCTCTCCTTCAAGAGCCCAGCTTTATCCCGGACACCTCCCCGTCTGCAGTCATCCTTATTCATGAAGCGCATTTTACAGTACAGAGTGTTTCAAAGCAGCTTTACAGTGATAACAGGAAAATAATGCGACAAAGTGTGTTTCGGCTGCACAGCAAATCTAGAAGAAAACAGCGTCACAGTCCAGCTTCAGTCAGTTCAGTGACGGTGCATTTCTGTTGTAAAAAAGTTACTTAGTTAAAGCTGCCGTCGGCAACATTTTTTTGATCATATTCAGTGAAATTGACACTATAATCTGACAGAACAACATAAATAAGATGGTTTTAGAAAAAAACGTACTTGGTTACTAACGTAACCTCGGTTCTCTCTAGAAGAGGGAACGAGTACTGCGTAAGATATCTTACGCTAGGGGAAAATCCTTTTTCCGCGAGATATTGAAGCCAAAAATTATCCTTAATTTTGTAATAATGCAAAACGCGTTGCGGCAGCATGCAGACATAGGCGAGGCAGCTCGCGCGCCTATTGGCTGCTCTGCGGCAACTGCAGCAGCCTATCGAGCGAGGCCTGGCGTGACGCCAGACCCAATCAGGGCACTTCGCGCCCGCTGCGTCACGTCCCGCCGAAATGGGCGTGGTCTAGGCCTATAAATACCGCTCGCAGGCAGCTATTATCTGGTTTTTCATCATCGAAGCAACCAGAGCGTGTGCATGCACGGCAAGATACGCAGTACTCGTTCCCTCTTCTAGAGAGAACCGAGGTTACGTTAGTAACCGAGTACGTTCTCTTACGAGAGGTCTCTCGTACTGCGTAAGATATCTTACGCTAGGGGACCCAATGCAAAACGCCGTGCATGCTGAGATCTGACACCAAAGACCCAAGGGCGAAAACCCGGGGTACATATAGTGCACAATCACTCAGGGAACTCACAGGGAGTCCGGGAAGAGGGAGGGGCGAAGCCGCACTCTTCCACATATGGCAGCGTCGCTGAGACGCGAATTTCATACAGACAGGGCGGGGTACGGCCTGAACTGATGGGGGAATGTGGGTCTTACACAGTCTGCCCAGGCACATCTCATGCTGCTACTTTTTACTGTCGAACATTGAGCTGTGCTCAGTAGACGCAGCATTCTGAGCTGATAGCATCAGGTCAGATAATACTGGTAAACTTAGACCGACAGCAGCCTGGCCGCAGGGCGGGAACCTCTAGGTTATAAAACCTTATAAATGTAGACGGGGAGGCCCAGCCTGCCGCCATACAAATATCTTGCAAGGCAATCCCACTTGACCAGGCCCACGAAGAGGCCATGCCTCTCGTGGAGTGCGCTCTGACACCCAACGGGCACTGCATGCCCTTGGAGGCGTATGCCAGCGCTATAGCATCAACTATCCATCTGGATAGGCTCTGTTTCGACGCGGCTAGTCCCTTAGAACGCCCGCTAAATGAAACAAAGAGCTGCTCCGTCTGTCTGAAAACAGACGAGCGAGACACATAAGCTCGTAATGCCCTGACTGGGCAAAGGAGGCTCGCGTCTCTTTCCTCATCAGGGACCGGTAGGGCTGACAGGGAGATAACCTGCGCCCTAAACGGTGTGTTGAGGGATTTTGGAACATAACCGTGCTTAGGTTTGAGTATAACTTTTGAGTCATTAGGCCCAAACTCCATGCACGCCGCGCTCACAGAGAGCGCGTGTAGATCCCCTATGCGCTTCACTGAAGCGAGAGCCAGCAAAAACACTGTCTTGAAAGACAGGTGTTTCAAATCAATTGACTGTAAAGGCTCAAATGGCGCACCTTTCATGGCTTCCAGAACCGTAGAAAGGTCCCATACGGGGACTGAGGGAGGTCTGGGAGGATTCAGTCTCTTAGCCCCTCTAAGGAAGCGGATGACTAAATCGTTCCTTCCTATTGACTGACCAAGCGTTGTTCCTGAGAACGCTGCTATAGCCGCCACATAAACTTTGAGCGTGGAGGGGGCCCTGCCCTCATCCAACAGCTCTTGTAGGAAGGAAAACACCTCCGTCACACCACAGTCTGTGGGTGACACACCACGGGCTGTGCACCAGCCCGAAAACACTGACCATTTCGAGGAGTAGAGCCGTCTCGTAGACGGAGCTCTAGCCTGCGTGATCGTGTTTAATACTCCTTTAGGGAGTCCAACATGTACCCGTTGATGGCCCAGACATGAAGGGACCATAGTTCCGGGTGAGGATGCCAGATCGAGCCGTGGGCCTGTGAGAGGAGGTCTCTCCTCACTGGTACTGGCCACGGGGCAGTACTTGCTAACTGCATCACGACTGGGAACCAAGGTTGGTTTTTCCAGAACGGTGCCACCAGCAATACTGAGCATCCTTCTTCCCTGATCCGTTCTATCACCTGAGGCAGGAGAGAGACGGGGGGAAAAGCATAGAGCGGGCGGCGGGGCCACACATGGGCCAGCGCGTTCCTGCTCTTGGAGAATAATTCCGGACAGTGAGCGTTTTCTTGAGACGCAAACAGGTCTACTTCCGCTCTGCCGAATTTCTTCCACAGCAGTTGGACTGTCTGTGGGTCATTTCGAGGCAGTTTATGTGCAGGAGCTTTTCCCGTTCCGACCACTGGCCGAAGAACGGTCTGCCCTCGAGCAGCGCTCCCCATCCCGAGGTGGACGCGTCCGTGGACACCACTTTCACCCTCGAGGAAGTCCCCAGGCTTACACCTGATTGGTACCAGTCGTTCGCTCTCCAAGGTTTCAGAGCTGTGACGCACTTCTGATTGACCCTGAGGCGAAGCGAACCGGATGCCCACGCTCTGCGTGGGACTCGCGCTTTCAGCCAAAACTGCAGCGGGCGCATGCGGAGCAGGCCCAGCTGGAGCACTGATGATGCTGAGGCCATGAGACCTAGCATCTTCTGAAATTTCTTGAGCGGGACAGACGCGCCGCAGCGAAACGAGTTCGCTGTGCGTTGAATGTCTACCGCGCGCTGTGGTGATAGTCGCGCTATCATGGACAGCGAGTCCAATTCTGTGCCCAGGAAAGATATCTTCTGACTGGGTGACAGAGAGCTCTTCGCCCAATTGACACTGAGACCCAAATCCTCGAGGTGATCGAGTAAAATGGTCGTGTGTTCTATGAGCACTGCGCGAGATTGCGCTAGAATCAGCCAATCGTCCAAATAGTTCAGTACTCGCATGCCTCTCATTCTGAGGGGTGCGAGCGCCGCATCCATGCACTTCGTAAATGTACGGGGTGCCAGGGACAAACCGAACGGCAGGACTGTGTACTGATATGCCTGGCCCTCGAAGGCGAATCTCAAATATCGCCTGTGACGTGACGCTATCTGTATTTGAAAAATACGCGTCTTTCAGATCTATTGACACAAACCAATCTCCTTGGCGAATCTGCACAAGGATTTGTCTGGTCGTGAGCATCCTGAACTGTCGCTTCACAAGCACTTTGTTCAGTTGCCTTAGATCTAGTATGGGTCTGAGACCCCCGTCTTTTTTCGGTACCAGGAGGTATCTGCTGTATAGCCCTTCTTCGCTCTGAACTTGAGAGAGAGGCTCTATGGCCCCTTTGCTCAATAGTTTCGCCACTTCGGCTCGAAGTAAATGTGCTACTTCTGTTTTTACCGTGGTCTCGACGCGCGCCACATAGCGGCGAGGGCGTCGGCGAAACTGTAGCGAATAGCCTCTTTTTATAATGTTCAGCACCCACTTCGAAACCCCGGGCAGCTTTGCCCATGCGTCCGCATGAATAGCTAGGGGTTGAATACGAAGCGCGCTCCGCTCGCTCAGCGATGGAGAGGCTTCGGCGTGCTGTAACACAAGCGTCGCGCTCGTGACATTTGAGGCATGGGGCGCGCTGATAACAGCGGGCAGATTGCCCGCGCTCGACTCCTCTGCGGTGGTCAACCGCGAGGGGGAGGGCTGGGCGGTTCCCGTAGGAACTGTCATGTCTATGTGTGGATGTGGGCGCGGGACCGCGGGCACATTTATCACACTGAAAGCATCGTTCGCTTGAGCGAAGCGAATGCACGTTGGTTTCGTTTTTACAGAAACCGTGAGACATGCATAACGTGGTGTTAGTGGGCACATTCACCATGTTTGAAGCGCAATCGATCTGAGTCGATTCATGTGCGCGAGCCCTGTGTGACGGGCTGTGCTTGTGTGTAGAGATGGGCACTGGGCAGTGGGCATTCTTTCTACACATAAAGCACCATCGGCCGTGGCCGGGACACCAGAAAAATTCACACTTATGGGATTTATCTGGGCAGCCGTAAAAACGGCGTCTGTGTGCAGGCAAGCGTGCTGCGTCGCCGACTTGTTTACTGCAGGATACACTGGAACAGTCACATTTACTGGAACTGAACGAGCGAGAAGTTGCCATAGAAACAGAGAGCGTCAACATGCTGGCGTTTATTGCAGGCCTGCGTGCATTACAACAGGCTTGTTCACTGCAATATTGACATTTCCAGTCGCCTGAATTCCAGAGGGGAATGGGAAATGTATAGGAAAAAGGAGGCTGGTCCGTCCGCAGCGGGACCAGAAAAACTCCCTTTTTTTCCTTACGCCAGTGACGCACGGAACACCGTAGAAACGGTGTTTGGGTGCAGGCGAGCGGGTTGTACAACGCGCTCGTTGGCTGCAAAATACACATCTGCAGTCGCCTTTTCAGGGAACTGACAGAGCGAGCATTGACGGCATAATTTTATCTGCCGGTAGACCCGGGGATCGAACGCGGGTCTCTCGCGTGCAAAAACCTGAGAGTCTGCCACTGGGCCACAGGGGGAGACACATTGTAATTCAGTTAGCGCGAGCATTATAAGAGAGCGTCAACGTGCTGGCGTTTGGTTGCAGGCATGCGTGTATTACAACAGGCTTGCTCACTGCAATACTGACATTTCCAGTCGCCCGAACTTCAGAGGGGAATGAGAAATGTACGAGAAAGAGGAGGTCGGTCCGTCCGCGGGGGGACCAGAAACGCTCTTTTCTCCTTTCGCCAGTGACGCACGGAAAACCATAGAAACGGTGTTTGGGTGCAGGCGAGCGGGTTGTGCAACGCGCTCGTTGGCTGCAAAATGCACATCTGCAGTCGCTTTTCAGGGAACTGACAGAGCGAAGCATTGGCGGCATAATTTTAACTGCCGCTAGACCGGGATTCGAACTCCGGTCTCTCGTGAGGAAAACCAATGATTCCGCCACTGAGCCACAGGGGGGAACACAAAGGCTTTCGGATGCACGAGCATATAAGAGCGTCACATGTTTTCTTCGGCGTTTGCTTGCAGGCGCTCTTGTATTAAAACAGGCTCGCCTGCTGCAATATTGATATTTCCAGTCGCATGATCAGGGAACTGGGAAATGTATGAGAAATTGAAGGTCAGTCCATCCTCGGAGGGACTAAAAACACACCTTTCTCCTTTCGCCGGTGAGTGACGCATGAATGGGGCGCAGAGGCAGGGTAGCTTTCTTATAACGTAAAGAAAAACTAACCCCGACCGTCCGCTTCCAGCCTCCCTTGTGAGCGGCGCAGTTTGCGCGGCTTGAACAGAGGGAGAGAGAAAGCTAGCCCCGTGACCGCCCGCTCCTGACATCCTCTGTGAGCGGCGCGGTGTGCGCGGCTCGAACAGAGGGAGAACAGGTATCGTCCCCCAAGCAGGCAAGGCAAGCGGGCGAACCGGCAAGCTTTGCGGGTTGGGGGGGGGGGGCGGAGGAGCAGTCTCGGAGAAGGATGCCAGGTGAGTCCTCAGAGTCACCATAGGCAGTAACTAGCTCGCAGTGAGGGCAGTCGCCGTCAGCGAGCGCGAGAGCTGCGTGATCAGGAAGCTCTTTTAGTGCAATGGGAGTGTGTGTCGCGGCGGCGAGCACACACACATACATAAACACAGTAGCAGAGAAAGGATATAACGCCGGATAGCGCAGCAGGAAGGCAAGGAAGGCGGCGCGGCCAGCGACTTCAGTGACTCGTCCCGCTGAAGGTGCTCTCTTTCAGACGGCGCGGCTTCTTATCCAGCTCCAGCGATGCGTGTGCTTTGCTTGAAGGATGAAAAATCAGATAATAGCTGCCTGCGAGCGGTATTTATAGGCCTAGACCACGCCCATTTCGGCGGGACGTGACGCAGCGGGCGCGAAGTGCCCTGCTTGGGTCTGGCGTCACGCCAGGCCTCGCTCGATAGGCTGCTGCAGTTGCCGCAGAGCAGCCAATACGCGCGCGAGCTGCCTCGCCTATGTCTGCATGCTGCCGCAACGCGTTTTGCATTATTACAAAATTAAGGATAATTTTTGGCTTCAATATCTTGCGGAAAAAGGATTTTCCCCTAGCGTAAGATATCTTACGCAGTACGAGAGACCTCTCGTAAGAGAACCCGAGCTTCTAACTCCACCTGGAGCGTGTTATTTGTTTTGCAAAAATCCACCGCTCCCGGATCATCGGGTCCAATCAGCGCAGGGGGGTGTGAGATCTGACTGTCAATCACAGGTCGTGCACACGCCACAGATGATCCCCCCTCACTCGCGCACGTTAATATCACATACACACGCCACGCCTGAAGTTCGCCTGGAGATTGCATGAAGCGTGATGGCGGAGAGAAAATCTACTAACAAGCTTCCAATTCCTCGGTTATTGCTATCTATGGATAGATTAGCCAGGGCAGCCTACCTCCGAGTCCATGGTGTTAATAGATGCTGAAGAGACGGACGCGTTCACAGAAAATCAGGTACACACGCACAGTGACGCACTGACGAGCACGACCTCGATGGGAGGGTGCTCGCTGGTAGTGGGGAGGGGCATGAGAGTTGTAAACATTAAAAATTTTGGCTAATCGACCCAATCTGCCAGACTTGCCGACTGCAGCTTTAATTTATATATACAGCCGCTCTGGATAAACCGTGATGTCATCGTCCAGCTCAGTTAAGTTCAGTTCTCATGTAATGGTGTCAATGCAGGAGATCAATAATATTGTTGAATGAATATTAAATGTCCAAAACTAAGCAAGACAAAAGCGACAGTGAAGGAAATAAAACTCCATCAGTGACAGAATGGAGAAAACCCTCGTGAGAAACCAGACTCAGTCGCTCAGTTCTCCTCTGGCCAACGAACGAACAACTGTAGAGGTTCAGCTAGTTGGGCTTCACACTCCTTCAGCACACACACACACACACACACACACACACACACACACACACACACACACACACACACACACACACACACACACACACCATCTGATGCTTTCCCTGGACACAACCTTTCGACCTCTGACCTCTTTACTGTAAAGGTCAGGGAGGGTTTGATGGGAGTTGCACACTAGTATCCGCAGTGTATATACACACACTTTACACAGTGCTGGGTTACTAAAACACACACATTTTAATATTGATATAAAAATACAAAGTGAAATAAAATATATTCAGTTCTCTATCAACATCAAACGGAGGTCAGTGAGTTATTGAAAAGCTATATTAATGAAGTTGATCATAATGTTAAATTAAAATATTTTAAAAATAAAAATAAATAAAAATAAACAAATGTTTTATGTGTTTACCTGAATGTCATCATGACCATCAGAAAACTGTGAACGTGCAAATATGTTGCTAAATTATTGAAATTATTGAAAATATTGAAACGCTGTCAGTGTGAATCAGGCATAATTCAGAAACCTTAATATAGGAAGATTTATTAAATAATTCAATTGAATGATTTAATTAAAAATATTCAGTCTCGTTCTTCAAAATTTAAACGCATAACAAAGAAGTTTTAGCTTTAAATTCTCTTTTTCTGTTCCAGCATATTCACATTATTGCATTCAAACACTAAAAAGAACTTACAGTGAAGTTCTATATTAGACAGAAAATACGAACTAAAGATGCTTTGAACTGCTAGTAAAACCTGATCTCGTCTAGACAGCTCGTTCTTATTAACTATTATTTATTCGGTTCTTATTATATAAGAAAAGGCATTTCAAAGCGGTGAATAAATGACGAAAGGGTTAGGTTACCTAACCCTAACCCTAACCCTAACCCTAACTGAATCAGAACAGCAGATTTCTCCATGTTTAGAATAGAACTGAGGAAGTAATGGAGAACATGTTGTTAGGCTTTATATTCATTATGATGTTATCAAAGGTTTTTTATTATTTTATTATTGTTTTGACGCTTTTAGGAGAAATATATCTGATCGTTTGAGAAAAATTTATTCTACATGGGAATAAACAGGCACAATTAGCCTAATCATAATTAATAATGCAATTGTGTTTATAACTAAAAGTGTGCTGACTAATATAATTAATTTGTTGTGTAATTCATTTAGTTCCTGAGCAATTATTCATTATTCTTATTGTCTCACGAGACTTCTTGCTGAACTGGCAGAGATAAAACAACGAAAAGCATCTGATTAGAAATCAAATAAGTGAATATTTTTTCACCCATCGCAATGTGGAAGACATTATTATTTCTGATCTATTCTATTCCCACAGGCGGTGTATAGATTGTTAAAGTGTGCAGGAAACGCCGAATGGGAAATAACGAATTGAGCAACTGTTAAACACTCAGTGACGCTGATAAAGGAGTGGTTTGGGTTTTTGCATTGTTCTTCCTGCAGTGACGAAACTGAAGAATTCCCGTGAGCTGAGCGTTAGTGTGATATTAAGTGTTTTTGAGTCATGATAAATGAGTTTCATGCGTGTAATGAGTGTCATATCCCCCCTATCCCAACAACCGGAAGAGTTAGAAATGCCTTTTTTCCTTAGGCTTAAATGTTTTTTTCGCAACGCATGTCATACGGCAGCGCAACGCAATCCACAAGTGGATAACTCATGGAAGTTTCCCTGGTTGAACAATTTCAATGGGTTTAAATAGAATAGAAATCCACTGCAACATATTAGATGCACTTCGAACCACAATGAAGTTCTACCTCAGTAAGTAGATCCGAACCATTTCTAGAAAATATTCTTTAACACATTACGAATAATGATACAAATTAAGATTAAAAAAAAATGCATTACAACTTTGTCAGCTGTGTTCGCTGTGCACTAAGTGTGTGTGTGTGTGTGTGTGTGTGTGTGTGTGTGTGTGTGTGTGTGTGTGTGTGTGTGTGTGTGTGTGTGTGTGGAGCGTTGGTTCCGTCAGTGTTTGTGATGTAGATTTCTGATGTTCTGAACACTGTTTTCTCCAGTTCTCGTCGCGCACTGCTGTTTGACGCTGGTCTATAACGCGCCGCTCCGCGGGCACGAGCTGACGTGCGCGGTAAAGAACGCCGTGAGTTTAGCGAAGGAGATCCTGAGCAACATTCGCGGAGCGCACGACGCGTGCGTCACATCAGCGGTGAGCAGGCTTACCTTTACTTTAGGCATTAATGCACTGTCAAATTAGGTCAGATCTTACATTTCATGGACAAACTTTAGATCAGCACAAGCTAATAATACATTCCTGTCAAATTGATCATATTTTATCTTACATCTGATTACACGATGCATTTTAGTTCACAACAGTGATACAGAATACAGGAGTTCATTATTGGTGTTATATTCTACATAATAATGGAAACTGTGTTTGTTTGTTTGTTTGCAGGGTTTGACTCTTTCCAGTGAAGCAAAAAGCTTGGAGTATTTATTAAGTGACATTGGCATTCCTGCGCCTCCAGTGCTCAAGTCAGAGGAGCTCACCATGGTAAATACTCTCTAGCATGGTAAAGTGTGTGTAAGCATGCTGAATATTGAACTGGCAGAAGCATACAGTAGTTTAGGAATACTATTGAGATGCATGTTGCTATTGATGATTGTAGAGCATTTTGATATTTGATATAGATGAAGCATAACTGTGTTGGAGCAGGACAGCAGCTCTTCTAATTTATGGATCTAATTCTGAATCAAACCTGCAAATGTTGTTAGAAGTCGAGTTTAAACACTGGCATCACCCCAAATCAGTCCTATTTAGATGAATGAAGCTTGCATGTTAAACATTTTCAAAGAGATGTTTAACAGTTCTTGACTGTTTGTTTTGACCAGGAAACGAGTTTAAACCGTATTGTAAACGGCCTGGAGCTTCACCACAAGCTTCTGGAGGAAATCGGAGTGGTCTTGAACTCCTCAGAAGAGCTGAAGCCTTTGCTCGCGGGCGTCAGAGATCTGTGTGATCAGGTGAAAAAGGTAATCCTCACGCTTCAGCCTCTCCAACACCATCACATCAGTTCTGGTTTTAATGGAATACTGCAGTTTATTCTAAAGGATTTATCCTCATTTCAATTCACAAGCCTCGTAATCTTGAATCAAAATATATACGTTTACTGGTGCGACTTCTGTTTCATGCCGACTTTAAGAACATATAATGTTAGATTATTATTATATGTGGCTGAATACATACCATTTTAGAGGAATTACAATTATTATCAAATTAAATAATGCTGCCTATCGTATTATGTTTGAATGGAAAAAAAGTACAAAACCTAAAGTGACATGAAGAAAATTTCATGAACATCTAAAAATTCACCAGTCCTTCTCATTTTCTTGAAAAACCTACAGTATTATTGCACGTTACATTTCACTGAACAACACTCAGCATTTCTTTCTAAAACGAGCTGATCTTAGATTATTAATGCTCTCTCTCTTCTGGCTCAGGTGCAACGGCTGGCCCAGATTCCCAGTCCAGAATCCCAGGACGGGTTTCCAGGGCTTTCCCTGCAGCACCGCAGTAATTATCAGGTCCAAGTGGCGGCTCATCTTACCCTCCAGCAGCTGCGGAGCTTCACCCAGGACGTGTTTCGGACTCTTCGCCACATCTCTGCGTCTATGGCTGAGCCGTAGTGACTTAACCAGGCTAACAACTCAATGTCCTAAAGCTGACCCATAGTGACCGAACCAGGCCAACAACTCAATGTCCTGAAGCTGACCCGTAGTGACCGAACCGGGCCAACAACTCAATGTCCTAAAGCTGACCCGTAGTGACCGAACCAGGCCAACAACTCAATGTCCTAAAGCTGACCCATAGTGACCGAACCAGGCCAACAACTCAATGTCCTAAAGCTGACCCGTAGTGACCGAACCAGGCCAACAACTCAATGTCCTAAAGCTGACCCATAGTGACCGAACCAGGCCAACAACTCAATGTCCTAAAGCTGACCCAAACAACTCAATGTCCTAAAGCTGACCCGTAGTGACCGAACCAGGCCAACAACTCAATGTCCTAAAGCTGACCCGTAGTGACCGAACCAGGCCAACAACTCAATGTCCTAAAGCTGACCCGTAGTGACCGAACCAGACCAACAACTCAATGTCCTAAAGCTGACCCGTAGTGACCGAACCAGGCCAACAACTCAATGTCCTAAAGCTGACCCGTAGTGACCGAACCAGACCAACAACTCAATGTCCTAAAGCTGACCCGTAGTGACCGAACCAGGCCAACAACTCAATGTCCTAAAGCTGACCCGTAGTGACCGAACCAGGCCAACAACTCAATGTCCAACTGGATAAACCTGGTATTTTCTGTAACTGTATTTTTGTAATACAAAAGTTATCATGGGTTTTCTTGGCAAAGTTAAATTCAACTTTGGAATAATACTATTGTTTTAACTGGATATAATTTTATATGACTTTGATATATTTATTTATTGTAGTTAGTATTATTTTTATGATGTTATTTATCTCAACAGAAGTTGTACCCTATGGGTGCGGTGTAGGTTTATATTTAACCAGATTTGTATTTATTACTGATTATAAATTATTTTTTACTTGTGAATAACTATTAAAATATTTCAGAAAACAAATGCATTTTTTTTTTAAAGATTTTGTCTCTGTAAAATATCAAAATGTTGACATACAGTATTTATGAATCAAAAATATTTAATGGTCATAATTTAATAAATGCCTGAAAGATCCATTAATATATTTATAAAAAAGCCGTCTTTATGTGAATACCATACTTCAGAAAGCTATATGCGTATATTATTCTCATGGTAAATAACATTACAGTAAACTGTTCCCTCATTTTAACAGTTCTTTCCCTGTCATGGGTGTAAAGTTAGTTTCTCAGAGGATGACCACTTATTGAAATGTGAATGTTTGAAGTATGTTGAATCAGCATTTACATTTTTATGAAAGCCATCAGCACACATCAATGGTGAAAGTGACATAGATCTAACATTGATTTATAATAGATAGCTACAAGATCTGGCAAGTTTATATCTCTGAAAACAGCTAGTTGCCGTTCAATCAGTGCGGCGTTTTCAAACACGATGGCGTTTTCCAACCTGCTTTGCTCTGATCCAGTGGCTCTCGACCCGGCTTTCTCTTTCTTCAACACTGCTCAATTATTAAACTCCATGTGAACTCTTCTCGAAAATGTGCCAAGTTGAAATTAAGAGCTTTCAAACCACGTCTGAACCCTACCTGACGTATATAGAATTCAGTGCTGATTGATTCATTCAAGTAATTACATAATGCCATGAAGTGAACAAAATAATTCTGGAGGAGGATATTTCACAGCTGATCATCACAAAGCACAAATACAGAGATTCTGTAAGAAACAAACCTGGGCAAGAAAGACATCTACTACTCTGGAGAGGAAAATCATCAGAATGGTCAACAAGAATCTCCTGTTGCTTAACTGGCCTCTTCTGGATTTGAAGTTAAGACATGAAGGACTTCGAGGTCGTCACCCAAGGAAAACACCATTGCTCACATAGTAAATATTCATATGGATAAGCAAAAACTGATGCTTCTTTTAAAAAAAAATCTGGGTTCCTAAAACCCTACAGATCTGACCATAACCACCATGCAAAAGGTCATCTGTGTCCATGAACGTATGTGAGCGTCTCTCATTCACACACACACACCCACACACCCGTCTCTGCCTCTTTCAAACCTGGAACCCTTTACTGAAAGATGCATGAGGAGGCCATCAGTCTGAGCAACACCAGACGCAGACACGTGATGGAGCTGGTGGTGAATGATGGAGCTGGACTCTGGATTCACATTTTTGCTGTTGTTCTTGACCCTTCTCTAACTGATGACCCTTGACCCTTGGGTCCACCCAGCTGCAGAGCTGACTGGTGAGGTAGAACTTCATGTAGCTGAAAATTAACTTGAGACTTTAGTCTAGCATCACAGTTCCAGAATTATCAGCAAAAATGTAAATACGCTGATAATGTTGTAATTAGGGTCACATTGATGCGTGCCAGATTTCATTCATATCAGACCAACAGCCTATAGGTGACCAGAGAAATTATGCGTTGAGAAAATCGCTTACTGTGGTAAAATTGCAGACAGAAATGAAATCAGAGATACAAAATTGCCTCACATTTAAAGCTGTTCTAAAGTTCATGTTTATAACCCTCCTGTCCATCCTAAAGACGAAGGGCATCTCGGGAACCGCACTCCAATGGTTCAAGTCTTACCTCTCAGGTAGGTCCTTCAGGGTGTCATGGAGGGGTGAGGTGTCTAAGACCAAACATCTAGCTACTGGAGTGCCTCAGGGCTCAGTGCTGGGACCGATTCTCTTCTACATATACACGTCATCACTAGGATCTGTCATTCAGAAACATGTTTTTTCCCATCACTGTTATCATCTAGCTACTGGAGTGCCTCAGGGCTCAGTGCTGGGACCACTTTTCTTCTCCATCTACATGTCATCACTAGTATCTATCATTCAGAAACATGGCTTTTCCCATCACTGTTATCATCTAGCTACTGGAGTGCCTCAGGGCTCAGTACTGGGACCACTTCTCTTCTCCATCTACATGTCATCACTAGTATCTGTCATTCAGAAACATGGCTTTTCCCATCACTGTTATCATCTAGCTACTGGAGTGCCTCAGGTTCCCATCACTGTTATCATCTAGCTACTGGAGTGCCTCAGGGCTCAGTGCTGGGACCACTTCTCTTCTCCATCTACATGTCATCACTAGTATCTGTCATTCAGAAACATGGCTTTTCCCATCACTGTTATCATCTAGCTACTGGAGTGCCTCAGGGCTCAGTGCTGGGACCACTTCTCTTCTCCATCTACATGTCATCACTAGTATCTGTCATTCAGAAACATGGCTTTTCCCATGAAGACGCATCTTTTTCGGCAACACTTGATCCATTAATACTAACACTTTATCTTCTATTCTATATCTATCTTTAAAAAAAACTAACCTAACCCTAAAAAAAAATATTTAAAAAAGAACACGTACTGCGTTAAACTGGGAAGGGTCATAGTAGACTACTTGCATATTGTTGTCCTATTGTTAGTTTCACTGCTTCTATTGTTCTCATTTGTAAGTCGCTTTGGATTAAAAGTGTCTGCTAAATGAATAAATGTAAATGTAAAATAACCCATCAATGGGCCTTACATTTTATAAAGCTTTTCCTTCATGTTAAAGGGAACCTATTGTGCAAAATTCACTTTTACATGATGTTTGAACATAAATGTGCCGGCAGTGTAAACAACCACCCTATAATGGTAAGGGTTAGGGTTAGGTGAGCTGAAACTTCACACACACATTCTGGGGAACCTGAGACTTGCATTAGATTTTGTAAAAAGGTGCATAATAGTTCCCCTTTAAGGTAATAATGGTGCACACCAAGACCACGGTTCCACGTACTTCCTATGGACACATCTAGCAGGCAATAAAGAAAAAAGAAAACCATGCAGGAAAGCATCAGCATGAAACACCAAACTTTTAAGTGGCTCATTTATTCGGTTTAAAACGACTGATAAATGCACAAGGTGGCTTGAGAGTTTACGTGACATCCATCAACAATTAAACTGCACCAATCAGGCTCTTTTATTTAACACCAGTCATGCAAAATCTGTTCGCCTTTACTCTTACTACCTTAGAATCACACTGACTTTATGAACCACAATGTTTCCAATAAAGACAGATTATTGAGTTGAGTTTGCTTACAGCTCTTGCAGCATCTGCTAGTTTCTGGAAAGCTTCCCATTACACCCTCATTAGTTAAGTCTATAAAACTTAATGAAGCACATTTCAGAACAACGTTGAACATCAACATGACCCACACACATGTGGAAAAGACATCAGCAGGATAACCCAGGCGTGTCTGAAGGCCATTTCTTCAACACATTAACGGTGTCAGTGCCATTGGATCCAGTGAAGATTCTGTAAAACTGGACTGCCTTGATGGGAATTATGACTCTGCATTACAAGGAAATTTATCAGAAGTACAAACAGAAAGGTTTAATTTAACTTTATTTTCATATCAATGGAAAAATATAACCTCATACAAATGTCTAATTCTGTCCATTGTCTCTTTTTAAAAGCTCGGTGAATGACTCCAATTAAGTGCCGCAAGAAACAAATAAAAAAATTACAACCAAAAGCATATCAATGCAAATAAATTTGTGACATTGTTGACATGTTTATTTTGCATCTTCTACATGTTAACATATTAAGCTCAAGTCCATTGGTATCCGCAAGGATTTGGCACTCAATTTCCTGCAAAACAAATGGAGAATAAAGTAGGATGTGGAAGTGTGTAATTCCTGAACCCTTGGAACACGGAGCGCTCCGCTAGAACTTCCCCCTCGAGTGGCGAAAGTCTTCCCTTCCTAGGACACATGAAATCTCTGCACCATCCATACTAATAAGAGAACCATTTATTTTTATTTAGTAAAAAAAAAGAAAAAAAAAAGGGAAAGGGGAAGAATTTATACTGCAGCAATTTACTTTCAGAAAAGCATGACGAAGCTCAGCGCCAGTTCACCCGAGTGCTGCCCGTCCCTGACTACCAGCCGCTCTCCTAGGTTTACATAAGTGCATCTCACGGAATTTGCAAACAAGATATTTATCATGTTTATTTATTATTGGTTGAAATAGTAAGAGGGGATGTGGAAACAGCTTCCCCTCCGTTCATTCACACACTCACACTCCAGTCACGCCATTATAAACTCCAGCAGCAGCATTTCCTTCTCGTTCACATCTTCTGACAAATGAATTGTGTGATAGGGAACAATCTGCAGTCGCAACACCTCAAAGATGAACTCTGCAGATGAACAAAACTGTCCTTTCTTTAGCTGGCAAGTCTGTACTAATATGATGCACTAGCTTTTCAAACACAAGTGTGTACAGAATGTAGATCATTTTTAATAATTTTTTTGTAGGGTCAGAGACACGTTCTGCACATGGAGAAGAGGTGAAGGTCGTGGGCCACTGAGTTTCTGCTGGCAACTGCTGGAGTTGCACTCTGAAGGTGGTGTGATGTCTCTCGCACTCGTTCTCACTCGCTCACATTCTCAGACACTCATCTCAGCGCACACGTCACTTCTGCTTCGACTTCTATGTGTAAAAGACAGAAGAAACCTCAGTGGGTTTGATTTCCATTATTCTTGGTAGAATTTCCACAGCCAGTAATCTGAAAACAACAAGAAAACAATGGCTGAGAAGAAATCTACAATAATAGCGTAAAACTGACAATTAGGTGGCAGACTAGGGACTTTGAGGACCTTAAACTATGCAAAAACAAATGTAAGAAACACGTGTTTTTGTGGATCTAATATTTATGAGCCGTCCAGGCCTGATGAGCAAACACATTCTGCTGTATTTCCCACATTCTGTTAGAGAATGAAACTGCTGAAAAAACCATCAGATGTGCTGAATGAAAAAGCATTGGTCTAAACATAAATCGGACAGACGTTTCGTGCCAAACATTCATGTTGGTGTGAACAGGCCTGAAGACTTGCTCAGCAGTCATAAGACCAGAAGCCTTCATGTATGTTCATGCGAATAAAGCCCTGCAGAAACACAGGTCTGATGAGTAGACACATACCAAGCTTGGCTCTTCAGCTTGCGCAGCTCCTTTGTGGCCCATGTGGCTAAAGTCTTGGTCTTGGTGATCTTGGACCTCCGGCCTTCAGTCAGCAGGTCGTTGATCTGAGGTCGAACCTCTACCAGCTTCATCACGTCTTTCCCAAAAGTTGTACACAGGTCACTTTAGGAGGGGGGAAGAAATGTCAACTTGCATGCTAGAGCAACAGAAGGAACATGCTAGACCAATAAACAAGCTACAGGATTAATAAGAATAACCCAAAAAAGAAAACTGCAGTGTCCTTCTAAACCCAATGACTCGCGAGAGCAGAAAAAGGCTGAATTCAGTGTCTAGTCTACACTACAACCTCTCCATAAACGCAGAGCACAACCACTGAGACTAGTTTTCTTGGTGAATCATGATCCTCCCGCTGGAGCTCTGAACCATAATGAGCCCAAAAGGTTGAAGACTGTAATAATGAAGAAAAGACTGGCCAATTTACAGACTAAACCTAGTAATGTTTTAGTAACCGGTCCAGGGCTCGACAACATGGCCAGCGTGAGACACACTCAGGACCGCTGACGTCCTCAATCTCTTACCTCAACCCTACCGTTAGCCCTACCAGAACCACTCAAACACAGTCTAGATGATGAATGAGAAAACACTGGCTTGTCATCCGTTTGTTCTTATTTTATTACTTTTATTTTATTCTCTGGAATTGAGAACTGTGAAACTGCACTTGGTGAGAATACAAGGTTATATTGGTCAGTAACATCCAGTGAGAGCCTGAAGCACTGGCCCGTCTGAGCGAGCTCTTACCCTATGAGGCCGACAGCGTTGGCCACGACCCCGTCAGAGCGGTCTTCATCCTCAGCAATGTGTTGAATGAAAGACAAGATAAACTCGACACGAGGCTGTACCAGCATTACATCGGCTGCACAGATTGAGGGAAACAGGGTTTATACATGAATCTCTCTCATCTTCACAGTTACGAGGTGGATAAAGGTAAACTTACGGTGTACATTCTCCTGGTCTCCTTTCAAGCCCTGGATGATCCCAGTGTAAGCTTCCAGACAGCCTTCTCTCAGCTCATTCAAATAGTCCACCATATCATAGTCTGTCTGAAACAACATAAGCAGCAACTAGTTAATCTCCCAGTTAGCCTGGTTTAGCTTCCAGTTTGAACGAAGAAAAGACAGGAAGCAGTTCAGGAAAAGCCAACTTCATTTCAGGCATTGATAACGACCCCGGAGGATGGGTTAATGTCCTCTGAAGCAAAACAACCCTTTTAAATGCACTATACATCACGTATGGCCAGCTACATCTGGAGTGAGCTTCACAACAGTTACCTGGAACAGTACGACAGAATCTATTCCCATACACCTAATGACGTCTGAGGGTCTTTGTGCACACGCTTCGGCTCTGTCAGTCAGCGCGAGTAACATCGTCGTCTTTACATTAGCATGAGTTTCAAAATCACATTTCATTGGTTCAGATTCATGTCATTGAGGATTCGCTAAGAATATTCACAAAGCTGGAATACTGCGCTTTAAAACGAAACCAAACTTGTGCATTGGGAAGAGCAGAGAATAACGGCACTTTTAAGTGCACAAATAAAGATTCAAAACTAACTCTAGGAACATGGAAAAGAGACAGATGGAGCTCTTAACTTTTACGCTGAGGAGAAAAGCCAACGCAACTTTAAGGGGATCAAGAGAAACATGATTATGTATTTCTGCTCAGCAACACTGGACAAACACACGGCATACGCTAATAACTTTTCATATACTGTCTTTCTATGTATAACAGTTCTATCTAATAATGTATTAGACAGGACTGTTAGAAAGATCGTAAACTAATGAATGCAAGCTCTGTTTCCTCAGGCTCTGGCGTTCTCAGCGCAGTCAAAATAAAAGTCACAACAACAAGCGCGGCTTACGTCACTCCTGAGTTCCTACTGGCGCTGCGAATGCAACCAGAAAACGTTCCTATGGGAAGCATTAGCTCTTGGGGAACCACCTGGTGGCTAATTCCTAGAACTATCCGGTGCAAAAGCCCCTATAGGTTTAGATGTATAATTGCTATTTGGAGCATTGGGATCGCTAGACATTTTTCACTCGTTAGTCTGTAGCTCACCATTCCCACTCATTTTGCCAGCACGGGTCAAATATAAACTATATAGAGAAAGCGAGCAAGGGTCATACACATTATCATCATTGAAGCTGTTCATTTCTTCAGTTCAACAATGTTCTTGTGAAAACTCCAGTTTTAATCAATGAAGTTACCTACTCTACACTGTGCAATGAATCTCTTACTGTGCTCTCACTAATAGTGTGTGTCTGCACATGACGTCGCCATCGACCTGAGTGACTGCAGCTACACACATACCCCATAGATGTAGAAACACTGAGCTGTGTGTGCGCTGGTAGTGTTTTGGGGAGTGCGCAGGTGTGTGCGCTGGTAATGTTTTGAGGAGTGCGCAGGAGTGTGCGCTTGTGGTGGTTTGAGGAGTGCGCAGGAGTGTGCGCTGGTGGTGTTTTGGGGAGTGCGCGCTGGTGGTGTTTTGGGGAGTGCGCAGGAGTGTGCGCTGGTGGTGTTTTGGGGAGTGCGCGCTGGTGGTGTTTTGGGGAGTGCGCAGGTGGTGTTTTGAGGAGTGCGCAGGAGTGTGCGCTGGTGGTGTTTTGGGGAGTGTGCAGGAGTGTGCGCTGGTAATGTTGAGGAGTGCGCGCCGGTAATGTTTTGGGGAGTGCGCAGGTGTGTGCGCTGGTGGTGTTTTGGGGAGTGCGCAGGAGTGTGCGCTGGTGGTGTTTTGGGGAGTGCGCAGGTGTGTGCGCTGGTGGTATTTTGGGGAGTGCGCAGGTGTGTGCGCTGGTGGTGTTTTGGGGAGTGCGCAGGAGTGTGCGCTGGTGGTGTTTTGGGGAGTGCGCAGGAGTGTGCGCAGGTGGTGTTTTGGGGAGTGCGCAGGAGTGTGCGCAGGTGTGTGCGCTGGTGGTGTTTTGGGGAGTGCGCAGGTGTGTGCGCTGGTGGTGTTTTGGGGAGTGCGCTGGTGGTGTTTTGGGGAGTACGCAGGAGTGTGCGCTGGTGGTGTTTCGGCGAGTGCGCAGGAGTGTGCGCTGGTGGTGTTTCGGCGAGTGCGCAGGAGTGTGCGCTGGTGGTGTTTCGGCGAGTGCGCAGGAGTGCGCGCTGGTGGTTTCGGGGAGTGTGCGCTGGTGGTGTTTTGGGGAGTGCACAGGTGTGTGCGCTGGTGGTGTTTTGGGGAGTGCGCAGGTGTGTGCGCTGGTGGTGTTTTGGGGAGTGCGCTGGTGGTGTTTCGGCGAGTGCGCAGGAGTGTGCGCTGGTGGTGTTTCGGGGAGTGCGTGCTGGTGGTGTTTTGGGGAGTGCGCGCTGGTGGTGTTTTGGGGAGTGCGCAGGTGTGTGCGCTGGTGGTGTTTTGGGGAGTGCGCAGGAGTGTGCGCTGGTGGCGTTTCGGGGAGTGCGCAGGAGTGTGCGCTGGTGGTGTTTTGGGGAGTGAGCAGGAGTGTGCGCTGGTGGTGTTTCGGCGAGTGCGCAGGAGTGTGCGCTGGTGGTGTTTCGGCGAGTGCGCAGGAGTGTGCGCTGGTGGTGTTTCGGGGAGTGCGCGCTGGTGGTGTTTTGGGGAGTGCACAGGTGTGTGCGCTGGTGGTGTTTTGGGGAGTGCGCAGGTGTGTGCGCGCTGGTGTTTTGGGGAGTGCGCAGGTGGTGTTTTGGGGAGTGCGCAGGAGTGTGCGCTGGTGGTGTTTTGGGGAGTGCGCAGGAGTGTGCACTGGTGGTGTTTTGGGGAGAGCGCAGGAGTGTGCGCTGGTGGTGTTTTGGGGAGTGCGCTGGTGGTGTTTTGGGGAGTGCGCAGGTGTGTGCGCTGGTGGTGTTTCGGCGAGTGCGCAGGAGTGTGCGCTGGTGGTGTTTCGGCGAGTGCGCAGGAGTGTGCGCTGGTGGTGTTTCGGGGAGTGCGTGCTGGTGGTGTTTCGGGGAGTGCGCGCTGGTGGTGTTTCGGGGAGTGCGCAGAAGTGCGCGCTGGTGGTGTTTCGGGGAGTGCGCGCTGGTGGTGTTTTGGGGAGTGCGCAGGAGTGTGCGCTGGTGGTGTTTTGGGGAGTACGCAGGAGTGTGCGCTGGTGGTGTTTTGGGGAGAACGCAGGAGTGTGCGCTGGTGGTGTTTTGGGGAGTGCGCAGGTGTGTGCGCTGGTGGTGTTTTGGGGAGTGCGCTGGTGGTGTTTTGGGGAGTGCGCAGGTGTGTGCGCTGGTGGTGTTTGGGGAGTACGCAGGAGTGTGCGCTGGTGGTGTTTCGACGAGTGCGCAGGAGTGTGCGCTGGTGGTGTTTCGGGGAGTGCGCGCTGGTGGTGTTTCGGGGAGTGCGCGCTAGTGGTGTTTTGGGGAGTGCGCAGGAGTGTACGCTGGTAGCGTTTTGGGGAGTGCATAGGAGTGTGCGCTGGTAGTGTTTTGGAGAGTGAGTGAGTGAGTGAGTGGTTACCTTGTCCACCTGTGCCTGCGAGGCCTGTTGCAGTGTGTCCAGCACAATGTCCAGGTACTTCTTGAATTCCCCTCCAATGGCAAGAGCAATATCACCAAAGACAGACAGGATCTGGGGTTTCACAGACCTGTGCACATTCTCGTTCTGCAAACACACGTTACAGCATTACTCTACTGTAAACGCAGTATTACTCTACTGTAAATGCAGCAGTGGAAATACCATATTCTGCTTTATAGAGGGAGAGAGAGGAAAATGAAACAAAAGCTTCAGAAACACAATTGACCCCATTTGTTTTCTTATTGCCTGACACTGGCCTCGATTAAGTTTTAGTTTGTTTCTATAATAACCTTGTCACACACCACAGCTGTTATTTATAAGGATATTCTTTAATCTGGTCAATGGAATGAAAAAAACATCAAATATTTACACTGATGTTTCCTAAACCCAGACAACCTGAACACTAAAGTGATTAGGAGAGCTTCTTAATTATCGTGTTTTCTGGAATATAAGTCTTTTTTTTTTCTTTTTTTTTTTACGTTGCAATTTATATATTGCAACTAACACCAAGCATGCACAGAGTCATTAGAAACCAGTACTAATGTGTGCACGAGTACTCAAGCTCAAGTTTATTTGTATATTTTATCACATGCAGGAAAGTTCAAGCTCAAATTAATTTAAAACGAAACTGGTGTAATTTATAATGAATGCTGCTATAATTTGCTTTATACTGATATTTTTCCATTTTAGTTCTGAATATAAATATGGTATGTCACATAGTATTATAGTAGTAGTGCAATACCAATCACATTGTACAGATGCATGATTTTAGAGTGTTCTGTTGCACATGCGCACACACAAACACACACACACAAAAGGTGTCTTTAAGGAAATGGCTATTACTTACACCCAGGTTTTCCAGCAGTAGCTGCATCATTTCATCACAGTGAGGCAGAATATTGGCCATCAGCGCTCGACACAGATCACACACCAGCCCCACCGCAGCCAGACACACCTGCACACACACAAGCAATGCATCGCATCTGTGGGACTCTTGAAAAAAAAAAACTTTACATTGGCCATGCAATTTTAACACACCCTACCATACCATAAATCAGTGTAAACAACTTCATTTTAAATATGAAGTTCAAGGTTATATTTTAAAAGAGAGATTGTTTGGGTTGTGTGAATCGTCTACTAAAGAGCCTCTCAGTGGAAGCTGCTGTAGTTGTAGAGTCCCGCAATATCCAGCGTGGCCACGAGACCACAGGGTCGGCACACGCTGGGTGAAATAGACTCGCTTTCTCTGTGATGATACAAAATCCTGAGCTGCAAATCCTCAAAGCAGCAGGAGGAACAATCATCAACAAACTCTGGCGCTTCGGCACAAGCGTTACCTGATATTCTGCGTAATTCTTTAGCCCGATGACCAGGAACGGCTTGAAGGCTTCCATGTATTTCAAGAAATCACTGCCCAAAACTGGATTGGAAGGAAAAGGGCAAAGTTAATTCATTCACAGCGGTAACGAGACACTGATTAAAGCGTGTGAACTTCATGTGAAGCTTATTTTAGTCCTGAAGGCTTCTCAAATAAGTTTAGTCAGATTTTAACTTATTTTATCACATCCTACATCACCTTCTCGCACGGGTCAAGCGTCACACAAACATGATCAAAATAAGAAGCAATGTTATGCAGCTCAAACGAACAGAAAGAGCCAAAAGAAAAGGATAAGATTGTCAGCTGTAATGCACTGGAGACCCGATCAAAACCACCGGGGGAAACAACGCCAGAGAACGTGTGCCGGTATTTACCATGTGGCCATTTGTGATGGTTTCCAGCATAATGCACCTTAATCCCAGCAGTAACCAGAGCCGATAGCTGACGTGAGCACTGGGATATGCAGGCCTCACCTTCCACTAGCATGAACAGCACGTATAGCTCATGTGCTAGCACCGGGATATGCAGGCCTCACCTTCCACTAGCATGAACAGCGCGTATAGCTCATATGCTAGTCTCACCTTCCACTAGCGTGCTGACGGCCATGAGCGCGTCCTCCTGAACGCCTCCAGAACCAGCCGTGCTCTGGAACATGCGCAGCAGAGACGCCATCACCACATCTGAGATCTGCAGCGCGTCCTGGTGCTGAACCTTACGCAGCACGTTCTGTTGGAGAACAAGAGAGCTGAGAACACACACACATCAGACACACACACACACAGTCAGGTGTTCTGAGGTCTGACCTGCAGGGTGGCGCACAGGAGAGACTGCAGGTCATTGAACTGGATCCTGTCTGACGTGCTCTGGATGTGAGACTGGACAAAACACACAAGCATTCAGTTACATCAACTCAACACTAGCATCATCCGCAAACACTGCTGCTATATCCAGAGCAAATCAAGCTGTGTCTAAACATCTCACACACGCTGAACTATATTTTAATCCATTCTAATTTAGTTGAAATATGGATTATTAAATCTCAGAAAATAACCAAGCTTTTAGTCTGTTGTTTTCAAACCTCACATTTACCTCAGAAAAGCCATTCAATGACCATAAACTTGAAAGTTAGCAAGAAGATTAACTACAGAAGCATTTTGGTAAATATATGCACCATATTACACACTCACATCTTTACTTAAACTCTGTCAATATTTAATGTTTGTTTGAATAAATTAGTCACCGCTTTGTTTTTATAAAAATAAACTTGGGGTAGAAAATTGTCTCACAGTTATAAAATATTATATTTATTAAATATAATATATTTGTTTAATATCTTGTGTAATTTGAATGTCTGTATACAAATCAGTTAGTTAACATTAATGTAGCCACTGACATGGTTCAGGAGAATCGGAACTGAATAGGATTGCAAGCTTGTGAAAGGAAACCAAATTGAATCATGTGATGTCTGATTCCCCAGCCCTACTCAACATCATTCCCATGAGCAGCGAGCGGCTTTTCTTCACCTCCATTTGCAGGACCTGCTGCAGTCGCTCCATGATGACCAGTGTGGTCTTCTGCACCGCTGGGTAACAGTCCTTCGCACTGTTCTTCACAATCTCCATCAGGGCCTCGTACGCTGCACTGCGCAGGTTATTCTGATGCCCATCGGGCCTGCCAACAGAGAGACAACACGCCGAGCCTCAGAAAAGAGGATAACCAGAGAAGAAGAGGATAGCCAGAGAAGAAGAGGATAAAGAGGATAACCAGAGAAGAAGAGGATAGCCAGAGAAGAAGAGGATAGCCAGAGAAGAAGAGGATAGCCAGAGAAGAGCTCAGATCATATTCACCTACTATTCCTTATGTAGATATGATATTTTCATTACTGGATATAACATTACTGGCCCTTTTTACAGCAGGTTATTATTCACCGTTTTTGGTGATCGGATCACAAGAGGTCATCACTAAATACAGCTGGAAATGGGCTGATCTCTCAAACCACAAATGGAGGTATTTAAGGATGGATGTGAACACATGGCACTGAAACGTCCTGAACGTGTTCTGGACAGCAGTGACCCTGACCTGACCCTAACAGCAGTGACCCTAACCTGACCCGTTCTGGACAGCAGTGACCATCACCTGACCCTAACAGCAGTGACCCTAACCTAACCTTAACAGCAGTGACCCTAACCTGACCCGTTCTGCACAGCAGTGACCCTAACCTGACCCATTCTGGACAGCAGTGACCCTAACCTGACCCTAACAGCAGTGACCCTAACCTGACCCATTCTGGACAGCAGTGACCCTGACCCAACCCTTACCCGTTCTGGACAGCAGTGACCATCACCTGACCCTAACAGCTGTGACCCTGACCCTAACCTGACCCTAACAGCAGTGACCCTAACCTGACCCGTTCTGGACAGCAGTGACATTGACCCGACCCTTACCCGTTCTGGACAGCAGTGACCATCACCTGACCCCAACAGCTGTGACCCTGACCCTAACCGCAGTGACCCTAATCTGACCCGTTCTGGACAGCAGTGACCCTGACCCGACCCTTACCCGTTCTGGACAGCAGTGACCATCACCTGACCCTAACAGCAGTGACCCTAACAGCAGTGACCCTAACCTGACCTACATTAGCAGGTATTATTTAGGAAACAAGGTACAAGATGGTGTCTGAAGCTTATGCGCTTTCATTTTCCTAACCCTTTACTGAAAGAGAATAAGAGTTTATAAGAAGTTTGTTGCACAAGTGAATGAGCCGCCTCTGTCAGGTGTGTGCTGATGTTTACCTGTCTGTGGTCTCCAGCAGCTTCTGCACGATGAGCTCGAAGGACGAGGACAGGCAGTAAGTGCTGGGCTCCTCCTGGTCCTCGGCAGCGTCCGTGGCTTCATACGCAGCTTCAGCCAAACTAGAGAAGGCCTGAAAACAGCATCTGTCAGCCTCATCTTACAGCTCCAACACACCGATCACACTCTATACTGGGTGTATTCAACTACCACACACGCTTTAGAAAATACAGCATTTGATTCAAAGGTAGACCAGACTGACTTTTGCTGCCATTGAGGCGATAGCCGCTCAGGGTTAGGGGCTCAGGGTTAGGGTTAGGACTCGCAGTCACGGCCAACAGCGTAATTACATATGCAACTACATGCACACACACACACACACACTTTACAGTGCAACATTTATATTGTACCAATATTTATGCAAATACGTAGAGGTTTGGTCTAAACATTTGTTGCGTTAGATTCAGTGCCAAGTAGGGCAGTCGCGATAACCACAATACCGCGATACTGCCAATCCCACCGCAGAGGAACACTAGCAACCGCGATACTCACATTCTTTCATAAGGCTATGCCCTTCTTGTTTTACACGTTGTGTATGAGTATTAAAAGTTAATAAGTTAATAAGACTCCGTGGATTTGCACTTAACAAGCCTAAACAGACAGTGAAGGTTGAGAGAGTGAATCATGCCATTGATTTCTATGAAGTAAAGCATTAGCTTCAGTGTTGCTCATACGACATTGCTAGTCAGCTGAGCCTTGTAAAGCGGCACTTTAACAACTTGTTTCATTACATCTGTCTTTGAATGAATCAGCGTTTTTGAATGTGTTCGTTGAATGTACAGTTTAATGACTCACTTAAAGAGTCCGTTGCTGCCTAGTGGCGTAACACTGTAACTGCACCCGTGTAGAACACGCAGAGACCAGCAGTGCTGATACTGGTGACATCAGCAGAAAGCCTGTCGTCCAGGCAGAGTTAAGGATCGGAATTGTTATAATCTGTAATGTTGGAACCTCATTCTGCTCACTTTAGTTCCCGTTTCAACATATGTTTAGTTTCAGTTTCATAGGTTCCTTATGTCCTCGTTTTCGTCCCTGCTGACCACATTGTAACCCTTACTTGTATAGCAATAAATACATGAATGGCGATGATATTGCATATTGTAATGCACGATATTGAGCCACTCACTGGGAAATTCCTTCACCCTAGTGCAAAGCCCAGTTATTCCAACACCCCAATACAATGAGCACATTTACACGCACACTGAAAGCTCACAAAAACCAGCTTACTGAATTAACATGTTCCGGTTTACATGGCAAACAATAGCCCAGGAAAGCAAATAAACCACACTTACAAACCATTAATAAATCCGGTTATTTCCGGGTGTGACGTCAAAACCCAATCATTGGTGTATCTACTGCGAACATTTCATTTGTTATGCGAGATGTGATGTTTAATAAATACGCAGTATTTTGACTGAACTGCTATTTCGGCTGCACGAGATCAGGACACATTTGATAATTTCTTGGGTAAAGAAAGAGTCATAGTTTCCAATATACATTTCCTACTGCATCACATGTGCACTTCAATAAGCTACAGAACGCTGGTTAATGAGTTTACATGCCAGGTGTTGATTGGTTAATTGAAATTGGTTAAGAATAAAGGAAAACTGATACTAACACATTTACATAACCAGATTATTCAGAAGATGACGTGTATGTGGTCAAGACTGTGCATGTAAATGCGCTCACTGATGGTCATCATGAAAGCAGTCATGTGACAGAACATGAAGGTGTTGAAGGTGTTGTTACCCAGCAGACATTGGAGGCCACGCGTGGTTCGGCCCCGAGGCCCTCGATCAGGCACTGCAGGAGCGGGGCCAGATACACCTCATTGATCGCAGCCTCTGGGAGCAGGTCACAGATGCGTCCCAGCGTCCAAGCCGTCGTGTCCCGCACCACCACACTGGGGTCCTTCATCAGCTCGATGAGCGTGGGCATGGCCTGACAACACACCGAGAGCGTCACACACACACACACACACATACCTCCAGTCACACAGGTCAACCGCTGCATTAGCCTCGAGTGTAAACCGTTACCTGGATGACGAGTGGTTTGAGCTGGTTGAGTTCGGGACCCTCCAGAATGGACCCAAAGGCCATGACCGAGGCGTCCCGGTAGCGCCAGTCGGGGTGCTTGATGTGCTCTTTGATGAAGGGCAACACGTGTGGCACCACATCGTCCTCACAACACGTGGCTAACAGCATCAGACACACGCCAGCGGCCTTGCACGGGTTCCAGTCGTCATCGTCATCATTCTCATCCTTCAAACAGCACATACAGACTCAGTAACATTCCCATAGAATTCAGAGAAGAATTAACTAACACTATATAGCAGCAAACACTTTCATTTCTATTTCAAAGCAGTTTTTCAATGCATATGACTGGAAGCCAGAGCTGGTCTTCTGTATATGAGCTGCTCCATTACATGATATATGAGTAACATAAGTGATAATACAGCACAACTAATTCTATAAAGCTGATAGTTCTAGTCCTGAAGGCTGAATACAGACAAACCAGCTTTACAGATGTCAACTGAATGTAAAAATACTGTACATGACACTGCTTAAAGCCCAAAGTATACTCCGGTCGTAGGCATACATGTGCAACCTAATTTTCTGGAAACAAAATCCACTAGATAGTGCGCACGTGCCGAACGAGTCTGTGGCCGCACACCTGGCCAAAGGAGTATACTAGTAAAGGCGGAGGGAAACATGGAAAATGAAGTATAGCCAGGACTTTAATTCAACTACTAAATCATACATGACCATAAAATTAGAACTACTACATGAAACATCAGTTGACCTAGCATCTGTTTATTGTGTAGCATACAAGGCCAAACTACTAAACATGTACTGTATATACAAGTTACAAAAAGTCTGTTCATGAAGAAAATGCATAAAAGCAGCAAAAACTCTAGTTCATGAGATTTAGAGAAAAGGCCAATTCCTACTCCACCCGCTGGCTGTGCATGTGCACTTACAGGCTGCATTTCTGTGTGATTTTTATGTTATTTGTTACTCAAATAACTGATAGGCCACTGTTATAGTCATGGTCACACTGTTAAATGGAATAACTAAATGCAAACTAGTTATTTAAGACTAGTTTATAAGCATAGCAAGTATATGACTGGAGTTGGTTAGTGAATGAGACTCAGCGTATTGAGTGTGTGCGCCACTGTCTGCCAGTGATAATCCAGGAAGTTCCTGCGTACACACCTTACACCTGGGAAAGCCCCAGCCATGACACCAGCTTTACCTGTTTGGTGAGCGTCTGCGTGAGGATGGGCACCAGGTACTGCAGAGCTCCTTTAGCATAGAACTTGCTTGTGTGCTCTGGAGGACGACCCTGTTCAGAGGCCTGAGGACAAACGTTAACAAACATCAAAAACTAAAGCATTTGTTGGACTTGCAGATTGCAGATGTAACGCCAGCATCACCTCAGTGGCTTCAATGGCCAGATCCATTTCCTCGTCACAGACATTGGACCAAAACTCAATCCCCTGTAAGGCCACTTCATCAATGTCGCTCTTCATGGCCTCTATTGTGATCTGAAAACAGAGAAGCTGGTGAGACACTGACAACATCACTAGCATTCAACTATCCTCCGCAGAGACGAGACGAGTGCTGACGCTTTCACTGTTACACAACGCCTGTCATTTGAGTTCTGCTGTCATTTTAGTTTAACTAATGATTTCAACATTGTTCCTTAATATTTTAAATCTACATTCAATTTATGTCATCATGTTTTTAAACTACAACATTCCCTAAAAGGTTACATGTTTTAGTGCCGTTTTCTTCTGGTCAGGGGTGCGTATCCCGAAAGCATCGTTAGCCAACTATGGTCGCAAGTTCCCTCGTTGCCAATAAAGTTCAATGGACATTGCGATGAACTTGCGACCATAGTTGGCTAACGATGCTTTCGGGAAACGCACCCCTGATTTGGTAATAGGTGTGGCCTCTTAAGAAAGAGTCATGTGCACACAGACACAAACCTGTCTCAATAGCAGCGCTTCAGAGGTCTCCCTATTCAACACACTGACAAGCTGAACCAGGTGTTTTAATCAGCGAGACATCTAAAGCATTCTGGGAGGCTCACACCAAAAGCACACACACCAAAGCAGTGTTTATTTCACATCTCTCTTTATTCTATTGCATTTATTTGTGCTGTTGTTTGCAATTTGTTTATTTGTTCTTATTTTAGACTTTAATAAAATTTTGCACTGAAGAAAAGTTGATTATGTTTGTATGTGCTGTTCTATAGTTCTTAGGAAGAAAATCAGAATATGTATTGGCAGATCACTTAAAAAAAAAAAAAAGATTCGGCCAAGAAAATTACAATTGGTGCATCTCTAATTAACAAAGACAACGCCACTTTCAACTGTGGTTTCGTTAAAATAGCTGGCCTAATAATGAACTGCCCAAACATTAGTATTCCATGTCAATGAATCACAGTTTTGGGACTGACTCATCTTTCATTCTCACACAGGTTGTTAGTCACAAGAGAATCTTTGAAGCTTGTATATGACCTCATTATGAACCTTATAGATAGTTTGTCATTCTACAAGGTCAAGGTCATCAGTGCATGAATACCAGTATTATTCAACATCCTCATCTGCAAACTTACAGCAAACAATGCAGGGCCCATGTACGTCTCCATGTACTGATAATACAAGGACATGATCTTCACCAGGTTCTGTAACGCAGCCACTCTCACCTGCAGAAACACAGAATTAGACACATGTACTGCTTCCAGAGCATCTTATAGCATTAAACACACTCATGGACACTTAATTGTCAATCTCAACATCTGTAAAGGAGATAATCAGTTTGATGGACAGGTTCTGCATGTTAAACGAGAGGAACGCACCCTGGTGTCCGGACACTGTGTGGCTTCACAAACGACCTGCATGATGAAGTGTCTCTCAGTCTAGAGAAAGAGAAAGCCAGAGATGTAAAGCCTGTTTCCTACATGAAGACTTCTAACCGCACCGTAACTGGCAGTACCTCCTTATCAAAGTTGGCTTTTGTGAACTCCAGTGAGTTGAGCAGCGCATTAGTGGCGGCTAGCTTGACGTTGTTGCTGGGCTCCTCCTTCCTCATGCCCTGGATGATGGCGGTCAGGATCTGGTTGGCGTTGTCCTGAAGGTGCTCTGGGTCCTGAAAGGGTTGGCCACGTTAAATTAAATGGGCATCATGAAACAGTGTAGTAACAGGGTTAGTGTTATGATTATGGGTTATGATTATGGTTATGGCTGAGGACTCACAATGTCCTGGCAGAGTTATGGTTATGATTATGGCTGAGGACTCACAATGTCCTGGCAGAGTTATGATTATGGGTTATGGCTGAGGACTCACGATGTCCTGGCAGAGTTATGGTTATGATTATGGATATGGCTGAGGACTCACGATGTCCTGGCAGAGTTATGGTTATGGCTGAGGACTCACGATGTCCTGGCAGAGTTATGGTTATGATTATGGTTATGGCTGAGGACTCACAATGTCCTGGCAGAGTTATGGTTATGGCTGAGGACTCACGATGTCCTGGCAGAGTTATGGTTATGATTATGGTTATGGCTGAGGACTCACGATGTCCTGGCAGAGTTATGGTTATGATTATGGCTGAGGACTCACAATGTCCTGGCAGAGTTATGGTTATGATTATGGTTATGGCTGAGGACTCACAATGTCCTGGCAGAGTTATGGTTATGATTATGGTTATGGCTGAGGACTCACAATGTCCTGGCAGAGTTATGGTTATGATTATGGCTGAAGACTCACGATGTCCTGGCAGAGTTATGGTTATGGCGGAGGTTTCACAATGTCCTGGCAGAGTTATGGTTATGATTATGGTGGAGGACTCAATGTCCTGGCAGAGTTATGGTTATGATTATGGCTGAGGACTCACGATGTCCTGGCAGAGTTATGGTTATGATTATGGTTATGGCGGAGGACTCACGATGTCCTGGCAGAGTTATGGTTATGATTATGGTTATGGCGGAGGACTCACAATGTCCTGGCAAAGTTATGGTTATGATTATGGCTGAGGACTCATGATGACCTGGCAGAGTTATGGTTATGGCGGAGGACTTACGATGTCCTGGCAGAGTTATGGTTATGATTATGGCGGAGGACTCACAATGTCCTGGCAGAGTTATGGTTAAGATTATGGTTATGGCGGAGGACTCACATTGTCCTGGCAGAGTTATGGTTATGATTATGGCGGAGGACTCACAATGTCCTGGCAGAGTTATGGTTATGATTATGGTTATGGCGGAAGACTCACGATGTCCTGGCAGAGTTATGGTTATGATTATGGCGGAGGACTCACAATGTCCTGGCAAAGTTATGGTTATGGCTGAGGACTCACAATGTCCTGGCAGAGTTATGGTTATGGCGGAGGACTCACAATGTCCTGGCAGAGTTATAGTTATGATTATGGCTGAGGACTCACAATGTCCTGGCAGAGTTATGGTTATGATTATGGCGGAGGACTCACAATGTCCTGGCAGAGTTATGGTTATGGCTGAGGACTCACGATGTCCTGGCAGAGTTATGGTTATGATTATGGTTATGGCTATGGCTGAGGACTCGCGATGTCCTGGCAGAATTATGGTTATGATTATGGCTGAGGACTCACAATGTTCTGGCAGAGTTATGGTTATGATTATGGTAATGGATGAGGACTCACGATGTCCTGGCAGAGTTATGGTTATGATTATGACTGAGGACTCACGATGTCCTGGCAGAGTTATGGTTATGATTATGACTGAGGACTCACGATGTCCTGGCAGAGTTATGGTTATGATTATGACTGAGGACTCACGATGTCCTGGCAGAGTTATGGTTATGATTATGGTAATGGATGAGGACTCACGATGTCCTGGCAGAGTTATGGTTATGATTATGACTGAGGACTCACGATGTCCTGGCAGATGTATCCGATGGCCTCGAGCGTGGACTCCTTCATGTGCTCAGTGCTGCTGGGGTCCGTCACATTGGCCACCAGCTGAGGGATGAGCTCGGGCCACTGGTTCACTGGGATCTCTGCGCACGCGATGCCAGCCACACACTGGGACGCTGAGCTGGGCCGATAGGTCTCCGTACCCAGAGTCTGCAGCACCTACAGCACACGAGACCAACACACAGAAATCAAAGCTTGTGAATGACGAATCGACTGCCTGTTGACCCAACGATGGACAGCCCTACTGGAGACCAAAGAACATTCCAAGGTCTTCTAAAGCCCAAAGACTCATGCGAGTGCTGCGGACTCTGAACGTGAAGGGTCGATCCTTAAATACTGATAATTAATTCTGCTACATATTTAGCGTGACAATTAACTCTTTTGCTGCCCATGATGGAATTTTCCGGTTCTCCACTGTTATACGGTAGGAGGGCGCTATTAGGCATCTTCTGAAAGAGAACAGAATCTCCTGATCTAAACACAGGAGAACAAACAGAAACAAGCGATAGCATATGTAGGCAAATGCGTGGGTAAAATAATGCGATCATCAATATTAAACAGCATTTAAATCAAACCTGCCTAATGTTACAGAATGAAATGTTGAACCATCAAGAGGAAACGACTGAAGCTTTGAGTGTTGGACTAGATCTGTGTGATCATCGTCCTGAATCTGATCTGGATGTGGTCTTCGACTAATGAGATTCTCAGCAATTTTTCTAACCCAACTCAAAATGTTGCTTTTTTAATGAAACTTACATTCAAATGTTGATGAAAAAAGAATGAAGCTGAATAAAAGTTTTTTGTTTAAAAGCGGAGGCTCTATTCTTTCTTTTGATACACCACATGTTGTTCAGAGAGATATTCATACAGCAAAATATTCTGGGGGACATGAAACTTTCGTGATAATGATCAAATGCTGGCGGCAACTTTTCTAAAACGCTGGCAGGGAAAGAGTTAAGGAGTAAAATAAGTTTTGAAACACAGAGAGAAGAGTTTCACACCAAGTAAAGCTGCATAAAGTGACATTTATGATCATGGACTGAATGAATTATATTAAAATTGGACATTCCATTACAATTAATAAATGGTTAAGTCAGTAAATATTTAAAAAGTATGCTATAGTTATAATTTGAGGATAAAATCAGCTATTAAAAGTAGTATTTCAGTATGGTTTCCATTCCGGTGACACTGGCCTTGATTACTCAGACTATACTGCCTTTATGCTGACTATACATTAATATGAGGATTCACTGAGCCGACACATCTATAAAGCTTTAATGTAAACCACAATTAATTATGAAACAAACAAAAAATTAATTAATAAATAAATGTATATATACACACAATAGAATCCAGTACAAATTTAATTTAGGGAATGCCATAAGGTCTTGAGAAGTCCGATTAACACAAATCTGTTCATTTTGCACAACTCAATGAATCCCTTCAGTCAGTAAATATTTGCTCAATCACAAGACCTGCATTTCCAGACCTGAACTATGATGAGGAAGAGGAGGAAGAGTATGATGAAGCTGTAGAGCAACGTGCAGTAACCCTGATCTATAGTGTCCGGTGTCATGTACGCACTGAGAGAATGTGGGCTTACGTAGTTCTTGATCTCCCTGCGTGCGCTGGAGTCGATGGCCAGCCATCTCTGCTGGTTCTGGGTCTTCACATCCGGGTCCTTCGAGGTCAGGGAGTTCTTCACCTGCAGACCCGCTGCCACTCGGGCCACCTGTGTGTTCCCGGGATTGGCCAACACCTTCGACAGCTCCACCAGGAACGTCGGCTGAAACAAACCGAGGCGTGGGTTTAGACCAGCCCTCACACTGGAGGAACGTCAGATGATCAAGAACCATCTTGAGCTCTCTCCTTCACCTCGACAAACACACACAGTGAAACATGCTAACGCGCAGAAGATGCTAACCCTGTATTCTAATATGGCTCTACTTGAGCTGATCGATCATAAACCTGCCAGAGTCTCAGTGCTCATTACGTCACTGTAAAGGACAGCAAAGTTCGTGTCGTTTCATTATTACTGGATGTATGTCTCTAAAAACACATCCTGATCCAGCTGGAGTTACAGCAGTTTCCTAAAGATTTATACAGAAACGGACATCACTCTTGAAATAAAGGCTCTTTTAGAACCAAACATGGCTTTTCTGAGGCACCACTGCCAGAACCTGTATTTCAGAGAGTGCGGTCTTTGGTTTCAGACACATCCAGGAACTCAGTGAAGAGTGAGAGGTCAGTGTGACAGACATCAGAGCTGTGAATGAGTGTGTGTGTGTGTGTTGTGCTTCATCACCAGGTTCTCGATGGCCGCCTGCTCCAGAAACTTCTGTGCCGCTTCCAGCTCATTTCGATCTGAAAATCAACCACAATCAAGAAGAAACTCATGATCAATCACGAATGACACGCATGAAGCATCACAGCTTTCCTCTCCCGCCAAACACCCGCAAACTCATGCGTCTCAAACGCTGTAGCAAAACTGCACACACACACACATGCTGTGATCGGCTTCATTCCCGCCTCACACTCAACAAAAAAACCCACTCGCTCACATGCCTGCAATTTACATGTATTAAAGAGCGAGAGAAATGGCGGACACTAAAACCGAGCTTGAACTTAGAAACTTTCTGAGGCAGATAGCAATGACTGAGAACTAGCCATGCTAGCACCTAGCCACTTCCTGAGTAGCATGCTAACCTGCTAATAACTTTATCGAGACTAACCTGCGAACGCGACAAACCTCGCAACATCAGCACATGTGCGGGAATATGAGGAAGAGCTTTGAGTTATTATATTTACTCTGATAATCGCATTCTCCGCCCGTGAGAGACTCGGGTCGCCGCACAGGCCGGCAAACGCCGTTTACAAACGCGACGCGCGCAGGCTTTGACGGCTGACGCGCGCGTTTGCTGTTCTCGTCGACAGTCTTTAGAAATAAAGTGCAGCTTTGTGCGTTTCAGCAGCTGTTCACACAACAGGACAAGCGTCGAGAGGCCTTCACTATATTAGCCGCCCGCTAACACACACACACAAACCCTTCAATCAAGGATCGCACGCGTGAGAAACACACACATGTGTGGATCCGACGCGTGCGGGCGAGGCTCATGTACCTGGAGACACGGTTTTCTCGAGGATTGTGATCAGCTCCATCCTGACGCGCGCAAACGCGACGAGATCTGCAGTGACGGGAACGAGGAATCGGTCGTGTAAAGTCAGAATCGCGTCCACGCCTAATAACGAGGACGAGCAGTTCTCGCGGGTATCCGCTTCTTCATCAGCCGCTGTCGCGAGGAAAAGGCCGCGCGGAACTCCCGCCTGCGAACGATATCACGCGCTGACGTCACGCGCTAACGTCACAGTCTCCGCCCATGCGCAGCATCACGAAGCTCGCGCGGTCCGTGTCACAAACAGCATCATCGGTCTTTCACAGTTGCTAAACCTCATTCTCTGAACCAAATTCCCAATAGCCTTAACCCATTTGTTAAATAAATCACTCTTTCTTTAAAACCTTAAACAAGTTCAGGCAGTTAGACACCTTTTTCTAATCCCATGCACTCTATTTAAAAAAAGTCTACTCTACTCTAATTCAGTGTTTACACACAACAGGCCAAAACTGTTAACACTTATTTCTAATGATGTGATCAAACTAACTGTATGAAATATGTTGAGTATGAAATATGAAAAGTGTACAGGCGCACTGACTGATGATATAAACAATAGATGGAAACAATCTGAGAGGCAGAAGAGGAAGAGGATGAGTAAGAGGAGGAAGAGTATGTGTAAGAGGAGGAAGAGTATGAGTAAGAGGAAGAGTATGTGTAAGAGGAGGAAGAATATGTGTAAGAGAAGGAAGAGTATGAGTAAGAGGAAAAAGAGTATGAGGAAGAAGAGGAAGAGTAAGAGGAGGAGGAGTAAGAGGAGGAGGGAGGATGAGGAAGAGGATTAGCACACTACTGTAACACACTACTGTAGCACTCTACTCTAACACACTACTCTAAAACACTACTGTAACACACTACTCTAACACACTACTCTAACACTTCTGTAACACACTACTGTAGCACTCTACTCTAACACACTACTCTAAAACACTACTGTAACACACTACTCTAACACACTACTCTAACACTTCTGTAACACACTACTCTAACACACTACTCTAACACACTACTCTAACACTTCTGTAACACACTACTCTAACACACTACTGTAACACTCTACTATAACACACTACTCTAAAACACACTACTCTATATGAAGTACTTATCTGTTGTAGTAAACCACAATTGTAACTTTATTAAGAAAGTGTTATATAATGTAAGACACTTGTAATAATCATTGTAACCATATATTGAGAAAATGGTAAATGAAGAAAAACACTGCAATTGTTGTTGTAAAATCATTTATTGAGAAAATGGTTTATGAACAAAAACACTGCAATTGTTTTTGTAAAATCATTTATTGAGAAAATGGTTTATAAAGAAAAACATACCACACAGAATGTTGTAAGCATTTATTAAGCATATGGCAGAGTAGAGAGAAATTGAAAATGTCAAGTCAAGTCAAGTCAAGTTTATAGCGCTTTTCACAATACAGATTGTATCAAAGCAGCTTCACAGTATTAAATTAAAATAATACAACAAAGTTTGTTTCAAGAGGAATTTATTGATTGATAAAATTAAATTAAATATCCCCAAAATATCCCCAACTGAGCAAGCCAAAGGCAACAGTGGCAAGGAACCGAAGAACTCCATCAAGTGACCTAATGGTGTCCTAAAACTCCATCAGGTGACCTAATGGAGAAAAAAAAACCTTGGGAGAACCCAGGCTCAGTCGGGGGCCAGTTCTCCTCTGGCATTTATGAGCTAGAGGCCAGATTGTAGTTTGAACTGTAGGATTATATGAATGCCTGGCTGAAGAGATGCAACTTTAATCTAGTTTTAAACTGGGAGAGCGAGTCTGAGCAACGAACAGTATCAGGAAGACTATTCCAGAGTTTTGGAGCCAAATGTGAAAATGCTCTCCCTCCTTTGGTGGTTCTGGATATCTTAGGTATGACCAAAAGCCTTGAATTTAGTGATCTTAAAGAGCGCGATGGATTATAGGGTGATAGAAGATCCGTTAAATAGACTGGAGCTAAGCCGTTTAGGGCTTTATAAGTCAGTAGCAATATCTTATAATTAATACGGAGCTTTATAGGTAACCAATGCAGTGATGATAAAATCGGTGTTATATGATCATATTTTCTTGATCTCGTAAGAACTCTTGCGGCGGCATTTTGGACTAACTGTAGCTTGTTTATTGAGTATGCAGGACAACCAGCTAATAAAGCATTACAGTAATCCAGTCTCGAGGTCATGAATGCATGAACTAACTTTTCTGCATCAGAAACTGATAGCATATTACGTAGCTTAGCAATGTTTCTAAGGTGGAAAAAGGCTGTTTTTGTAACATATGAAATATGATTTTCAAAAGACAGGTTGCAATCGAGTATAACACCCAGGTCTTTTACTGTAGAGGATAAAGTAACAGGACATCCTATGATGTTAAAGTTGTATTGTGCGAGGTTTTGTGGGCTGTTTTTTGAACCGATAAGTATTACCTCTGTCTTGTCTGGATTTAATAAAAGAAAATTACGCGTCATCCAATCTTTTATATCTTTAACACACTCTGTCAATTTGGAAAATTTAGCGTTTTCATCCGGCCGTGATGAAATATATATTTGAGTGTCATCAGCATAACAATGGAAACTAATTCCATGTTTCCTTATAATATTTCCAAGTGGCATCATATATATTGAAAATAACAGAGGGCCTAATACAGATCCCTGCGGCACTCCATAGTTTACTGGAGTTATGGTCGATTTTTCTCCATTTAAATAGACAAAATGGTAGCGGTCAGATAGGTATGATTTGAACCAGCTTAGTGCTTGTCCTTGAACACCAGTATAATTTTGTAGTCGATCTAAGAGTAATGTATGATCTATAGTATCGAACGCAGCACTAAGATCAAGTAAAACTAGTATTGAAATACAGCCTTGGTCAGAAGCTAAAAGTAAATCATTTGTGATTTTAACGAGCGCAGTTTCAGTGCTATGATGCGGTCTGAATCCAGACTGAAACTTTTCATAGATATCATTTTGTTGCAAGAAAGAGCCCAGTTGAGCGGACACCACTTTTTCTAATATTTTAGACATAAATGGAAGATTTGAAATGGGTCTATAATTTGCTAGATTATTATGATCTAATTGTGGTTTCTTAATGAGAGGTTTTATAACTGCCAGTTTAAATGTTCTTGGAACATGACCTAAAGATAAAGACGAGTTAATAATATTGAGGAGAGGCTCTTCCACTACAGGTAACACTTCTTTCAGTAGTTTAGTTGGTATAGGATCTAATAAACATGTTGTTGTTTTAGATGAAGTGATACGTTTATTTAACTCTTTTTGTTCTATAGTTGTAAAGCACTGTAATTGTTCTTGCGGGGTGATAATTGAAGCTGAATTATAAGGTGCGATTGAAGATTGAACGTTTACAATTGTGGTTCTGATGCTTTCTATTTTCTCAGTGAAGAAGTTCATGAAATCATTACTACTGAACTGTAACGGGATATTTTGTTCGGGTGACGTCTGTTTATTTGTTAGTCTAGCCACGGTGTTAAATAAAAACCTTGGATTGTTTTGGTTGTTTTCTATTAGTTTGCGGAGGTGCTCAGCCCTGGCCGCTTTTAGGGCCTTTTTATAACGTGACATACTGTCTTTCCACGCGATTCTAAAGACCTCTAAATTTGTTTGTTTCCATTTATGCTCTAAAATACGGGTTTCTCTCTTTAAAACATGCGTAGTATTGTTATACTATGGTGCTTTATTTTTCTCTCTGACCTTTTTTAATTTAATAGGTGCAACCACATCCAATGTTCTAGAGAGAATGGTGCTCATAGTGCTAGTTAGTTCTTCTAGTTCATCTGTTTGTTTGGGTTCAGGCAGCAGCTGAGACAGATTAGATAAGCAATTTGAGAAATGATCTATGGTGGATGGGAGGATTGTTCTGCCTGGTTGATAACGCGACGCCGCATGACATATTACAGCAGTACGTAATATGCAAGTTACCATGTAGTGATCAGTGACTTCATCACTTTGTGGAATGATATCTATATCGGTTGGATCGGTTCCATGTGATATAATTAAATCGAGTGTATGATTAAGACGATGTGTTGGTCCGGTGACGTTTTGCTTGACCCCAAATGAATTTAATAAATCTGTAAACGCAGCTCCTAACGCATCATTTGGATTATCTACGTGTATGTTAAAATCTCCAACAATTAATGCTTTATCGACATTGACTAATAGGTCTGAGAGAAAATCTGCAAACTCTTTTAGGAAATCAGCGTAAGGCCCTGGCGGTCTATATACGGTAGCCAAGGCTAGAGATAATAGGGATGTTTTTCTAACATCTAAGAGCGTAACATTTAGTACAAGTACTTCAAATGAAATAAACGTATAACCCGTTTACTGAGTAACATTTAGAATATCTCTATAAATGGTTGCAACACCGCCGCCACGACCAATCAGACGGGGCTCATGCTTATAACAGTATCCAGGAGGAGTAGACTCATTAATACCGAAATAATCATTTGGTTTAAGCCAGGTTTCAGTAAGGCAAAGTACATCGAAGCTATTATCTGTGACTATTTCATTTACAATAACTGCCTTAGGTGTGAGTGATCTAATGTTTAGAAGACCTAGCTTTAGAAATAGTTTTTGTTTACTAATAGCAACATTTTCTGTTTTAATAACAATTAGATTTTTCCTAGATCCTGCAGTAGATTTATTATTTGATCTCACTAAACGAGGAATAGACACGGTTTCTATGCAATGTTCTACACTAGTATTTATATCAGTTAAATTGGTGCAGCAGAGACTATGATTTGGACTTTTGGTTACTAGTCAAAGGGTATTTAACATTTTGGAGATGTTATCCGACAGAAGATCCGCTCCGAATCTGCTTGGGTGTAAGCCATCAGCACGGAAAAGCCTAGGACGCTCCCAAAACAGATTCCAATTATTTACAAAGAGCAGTTTCTGCTTATTGCACCATGACATTAACCATTCATTTAGCGCAAATAATCTGCTGAACTTTTCATGCCCTAATCGGTACGTGGGAAGCGGTCCTGACACAATGATCGTTGTTTCAGGCGATGTGCTGCGTACCGTATCGATCAGATTCCTGAAGTCTTTCTTCAGAATCTCCGTCTGGCGCAGCCTGATGTCGTTCACTCCCGCGTGCAGGACCACAGTTCCGACGCGCTCGTCACCGTTCAGGATCTCGGGAACGCGAGCAGCGATTTCAGAAACACGAGCACCAGGAAAGCAGTGACTGTGCACCTTACTTTTACCTAATGTAGCGTGTACATGCCGAATGATGGAATCGCCGATGATCACAGCATCGCGTTCTGTTTCGCGTAGAGGGGAGAAGCGGTTTTGTGTGGATAACTCGAAAACCGGGAGGGTCGGAGAAAGTCTTGGTCTAAACCTGACTCGCGTCTTCCGCTGCGGAACCACCCAGGCTTCGTGGTGGCGTGTTGGAGCCGGAGTGAACGAGACCATGGCTGATCGCGACCGATGATGAGGAACGCACGGAGTAGACGCGGTCGGAGTCAGCGGGTTAGTAACGTTAAACACTGATTTGTGTGCATCGGCGCGTGATGTTTCAAGAGCCAAACACCGGTCTCTCAGCTCGGCCTGTCTCAATAAAAGGTCGTGGATCTGTTTCTCAACAGCTTCCAGCTCAGACTGCAGTGCGTGCAGCTCAAATGTGTCCTCACCTGCACCAAAAGGTAGACTACTTACATCTGATATATTCGCCATTTTAACAGATGGACAGTGAGTTAGCAACGAAGCTACCAGTGATGCTATCAATATTAATACTAATTTATGACTGAAGTCTTGGATATAATCCTTTTTTTTTTTTTTTTTTTTGGTAGGGGTGTAGAGTAGACGCACGATAGGCGGAAAAAAAATGTTTGTTTGTAAGTGAGTGTGGAGAAGACGCGTTCAGCCGTGATCCACGGACGTAACCTTTAAGAGTATGCAGCGTTGGATCACTAATAGGCTTGAGACGCGTCTGCTCAACATTCCGCGTTGTAACTATGAGGTTTGAGCAGTAGTGCTTCTCAGTGAGGAAAAGTAGAAAATGTTCGTTGTAAGCGAGTTTAAAGAGAAAAATCAAGAATTATAAATCAAATCGATAGAGCTCCAAAAACAACAACGCGTTCAGACGCGACGCATGATAATAACAGGACAAGACATTACTCACCGTGTTTGTTGAGTGTTTCTTACTCACCTGAGCTTTTATGAACTCAAAGGCGCGAGCGCGCGAGAGAAAATAAATAAATAAAAATAGCTGAGCGCACGGGTGGCGCGTTAACAGGCTAGCGAATTACTAGCGTGTTGTGCTAGTAGTAACGGAAGCTAGCGATGTCAGGTTAATCTGAGATGTTGGGTAAGCTGTATTTAGTAGTAGTATAAACAACTAGAAATTGTAGTAAATGATGGTTCAAAACAAGGAAATACGAGGCTAAGACGGAGCTTACAGCACCGAAGCAAACACACTCACAGCAGGCAGCGAGGCAGACAGGGGTATTAGAATGTATTAGAAAGAGCTTTGCCAAAGAAAGAAGAAAAATGCAAGCATTACCGTCTATGTGTTGCGGACGAGATACAGAAGATACAGCGATGAAGAAAATGTCCAGAAGAAGGAGGACGAAGAGGCAAAGGCTTTAATGACCAAGTCCTAGGTTTCCAGGAGGGGATTACCAATGGACAAGTTTTAGGGAGTTTCCAGGAGGGGATTTCTGAAGATGCCAAAAAGTTGATGGACTTTAAAAAGAGCTGGGATGACATGTCCAGTCAGAGGCTGATTCACCAAGGATGGCCTCTCCGGTGTTATATGCCTTGCCATTGCGCCTCATGAAGATAAAAGCTTGTAAATTATTTGGTTTTGATTTACTTTTATTTTTATTTTATATATTAATACCTTTTATGTAAACTAGTTAATCTGTATTTAATAAAAAAATTATATAATTGAAATTAAGAAGCTCGCTTGCCATAAGTCTCTGTTTTACAAAAGATTGAGCTGAACTGACCACGGAGAAGTCTTCTGTGATGTAAATATTGTAAGTATGGAAATTCAAATGCTTATTATTTAGGACAGATTTGACTTACTTTACCTAACCTGAGAATAATTAAAATAAGGTAAAAGGTGTTTAAAATGACGCACCATAAAACACACACTACTATAACACACTATTGTAACACACTACTCTAACACTCTACTCTAACACACTACTCTAACACACTAACACACTACTCTAACACTCTACTCTAACACACTACTCTAACACTCTACTCTAACACACTACTCTAACACACTAACACACTACTGTAACACTCTACTGTAACACTCTACTGTAGCACACTACTGTAACACTCTACTGTAAGTCAAGTCAAGTCACCTTTATTTATATAGCGCTTTTTACAATACAGATTGTATCAAAGCAGCTTCACATTGATAGCATGAAAATAATACAACAAAGTTTGTTTCTAGAAGAAAATTGCATCATCGTCCACCCATAATAAGGCAGATCAATAATATTGTTGAATATTAAATGTCCCCAACTAAGCAAGCCAAAAGCCAAGGCAACAGTGGCAAGGAACCAAAACTCCATCAGGTGACAGAATGGAGAAAAAAAACCTTGGGAGAACCCAGGCTCAGTCGGGGGCCAGTTCTCCTCTGGCCAACGAGCAAACAGTGTATGATTATGATCCAGGCAGCGCTACAGGCCAGAAGTCAGATTGGTCGTGTCAATGAGGCCTTCACAGGGCTGATGAGGCTGGCACCTCAGGATGCGTCATGGTTAGGTCCAGGTGCAGATCCACCATCTGATCTGGATACGGCCGAGGTCCACCTCACTTCAGGAAACGGAGAGTCTTGTTGACACTTCAGGACTGCATTGTCGTCGCGTCCAGGCACTGGTCCTTCTTCAGATCTGGATACGGCCTGGATCCGACGGACTGCGGTAAACCTCGGTATAAACAGAGAGACTAATATTAGTGAAGACGCCATTCTTCTTATGATGTAACGAGTACATCAGGATTTATGGGAAGTGTTCCCGGTTCCGGCTGGCCTAATCTATGCAGCCTAATATGGAATAATATAAGTCTATAATGTGTTATGTGTATGCTAGGTCAAAGAGATGTGTTTTTAGTCTAGCTTTGAACTGACAGAGTGTGTCTGCTTCCCGGACAATGTTAGGAAGATTGTTCCAAAGTGTTGGTGCTAAATAGGAAAAGGATCTACCGCCAGCAGTCGATTTTGATATTCTAGGTATTATCAACTGGCCGGAATTTTGAGATCGCAATAGACGTGAAGGACTATAATGCGTTAAGAGCTCGCTCAAGTACTGCGGAGCTAAACCATTTAGTGCTTTGTAAGTAATCAGCAATATTTTAAAATGTATACGATGTTTAATAGGGAGCCAGTGCAGTGTTGACAGAACTGGGCTAATATGGTCATACTTCTTAGTTCTGGCAAGAACTCGAGCTGCTGCGTTTTGGACCAGCTGTAGTTTATTTATTAAGCGTGCAGGGCAACCACCCAGTAGAGCATTACAATAATCTAGCCTTGAGGTCATGAACGCATGAACTAACTGTTCCACATTTGTCAATAAAAGCATATGACGTAATTTAGATATATTTTTAAGATGGAAAAATGCGGTTTTACAGACACTAGACACGTGACTTTCAAATGAAAGATTGGTATCAAAGAGCACACCCAGGTTCCTAACCGACGACGAAGACTTGACAGAGTAGCCATCAAGTGTTAGACAGTATTCTAGATTATTACGTGAGGACGTTTTTTGTCCAATAATTAGAATCTCTGTTTTTTCAGAATTAAGTAGTAAGAAATTACTAGTCATCCAATTTTTTATATCAGCTATGCATTCCGTTAATTTTGTGAATTGGTAAGTTTCATCTGGGCGTGAAGAAATATAGAGCTGAGTATCATCAGCATAACAGTGAAAACTAATGCCATGCTTCCTAATGATATCTCCTAAGGGTATGTACAGAGTGAACGGCAACGGTCCTAGTACTGAGCCTTGTGGTACGCCATACTGATGTCATGATTCTGCCCTCTTGTCATTATCTTTTTCTAGTCTGAGGCAGGATCATGACAAACCCATGTTTTGTGTGCAAGCACATGGCCTTTTGTTTGGGCCATGTGCTTGTGTTGTCTCGTTACCTTACCCCGCCCCCTTGTTCTCCTCGTTAGTCATTATTGTTTCCCCATTATCACCTGTTGCCCTCATCATTTGTTCCCTTTTTAATCCCCTTGTGTTTGCTGTCCTGTGTTGGTTCATTGTGGTTCCTACATGAGTGTTATTCATTATTATTGCTAATCATACCTGTGAGTACCTTGTGGAAAGTTTTGTCATTGTGAGAGTATTTATTTGAAGTATTGTTTGTTTATTGTCTAGTCGTAGTTTAGTCTTGTCAGCCCAAGATTCCTCGTCCTGTCCATGTTTTGCCCCCTCGTGGGTTTTGTTTTCCTGTTTTTGTACCAATAAATGTTGTGTTCATTGTACACTGTCTGCATTTGGGTTCATCTCCTTGCACCATCATAACAGAATGAACCGACCAGCTAAGAACCCAGCAGACAGTATGTCCCTTAGTGTCAAGCGACTATCGGACAGCCGAGAACAATGGTGGCAGTCAACTATCTCTGACACGAAGAGTGGCAAGACTCCGTTTCCCCCTCAGGGAGAGATGTCGTTGAGAAAGTACGCCCAGGTCGTGGAAGAGAGGAGGTTTTTCATACCGGAGTTCCTCCTCAATTCTTACCTCATCGCGGGTCTCAATGTTTCTCCTCCTCTGACTGAACGGGAGGGGCTGATTCGTCACCCATTCAGTGATATGGTGGACTGTTTGTGTCGGAAGAAGCCGCAGGGTCCCACTGTGTCGTCGCCATCTGCCAGGCTTCCAGTGATCCCGGAGGGTCGCGTTTTAACCGTTGTTACGCAGGGGAACCAGGTGCGCTCCACTTCGACTCCCGAGGTGTCATCTGCACCTGTAAGTCTCCGCGGTAAACGAGGGAGTCTGCTTCGGAGTCCTCCTCGACTGAGTCTGTCCTGCCTGAGACTGTCCTCCCAGCACCAGTTTCGGTCCCCGCTGCGCTTCCCCTACCTGTCACAAGCCCGGCTTTGGTCTCTGCTCCACATCCCAGGAGAAAGAAGAGGAAGAAGGGAGTCCCCTGTCTGCCGTCTCAGTCTTCCCCTGGGTCAGTGTCGGCTTCTCAACTTACCGCTGCTGCAGAGAGATCCGTCCCTGAGTCTGCTGCAGTGAAAGCCGTCCCTGAGCCTGCTACAGTGAAGGCTATTCTGAAGTCTGCTGCTGGGGGAGCTGTTCTTGAGCCTGCAGCGGAGAGGGCTGCTCCCGAGTCTGCTGTTGAGAGCGCAGATCCCAAGTCAGCTGCTAAGAGCGCTGATCCCAAGCCAGCTGCTTAGAGCGCTGATCCCAAGTCAGCTGCTGTGAGAGCTGCGGCCGATCAAGCTGCAGAAGCAGTCCTGCAATCGGTATCAGCTCGTCGATGGATGCCTATTGTCATTGCCACTGAAGCCTTATCCAATTATCTGTCAAGTCTAGTCAAGATCCTAGAAATTCCTTCCAAACCTGTCTTGTCTTCAAGTCCCGAGCCCACAGCGTCAGAGAGTGCTGTTCCCGAGTCAGCGTCAGAGAGTGCTGTCCCCAAGTCAGCTGCACAGATTGCTGTTCCTGAGTCAGCTGCCCGGATTGCTGTTCCTGAGTCAGCTGCCCGGATTGCTGTTCCTGAGTCAGCTGCCCGGATTGCTGTTCCTGAGTCAGCTGCCCGGATTGCTGTTCCTGAGTCAGCTGCACGGATTGCTGTTCCTGAGTCGGTTGCAGAAAACGCTAATCCCGAATCAGATATGAGAAGCACTACTTCCAAGTCTGATGTGAGGAGCGCTGGTTCTGGTTCTACTGTGGAGTTCTATGACCCCGTTCCAGCTCCGCAGCCTGCTGCAGCATTGCCTCTCTCCACTCCTCGGTCGCCTACTACACCCCCTGTCATGTATCCTGTTACGTTACCTGCTGTTCCCCCGGTCACCCCCGCCACTTTTCAGCCCCGGACTGTTTCCCCTAAGACTTTTCCTCATGTGTCCCCATCCAAGTCTGCCCGGATTCCTCGTCCTCAGCCCTCGTCCCGAAAACCCAAGACCCCCAGTCCACCCATCCACCCTGGACTATCCCCCATGAACTCTCTTGTTCCTCCACCCCCCCCCCTCCCTCCCCTCCCTCCCCTCCCCTCCCGTGTTTGTTATCTTTATTGTTGCATCCCGACCCTTTTGTCGTGTTTTCGTGTTTGCCTTTATTGTTATTTGTCATGTTTTGTTGGTTCATGTCTGTGTCTCAGTCCGTCTTGTCTCGTGTTTAATGTCCTCTTGAGGAGCGTCTGGAAGCCGCTCCTTAAGGGGGGGGTTCTGTCATGAATCTGCCCTCTTGTCATTATCTTTTTCTAGTCTGAGGCAGGATCATGACAGACCCATGTTTTGTGTGCAAGCACATGGCCTTTTGTTTGGGCCATGTGCTTGTGTTGTCTTGTTACCTTACCCCGCCCCCTTGTTCTCCTCGTTAGTCATTATTGTTTCCCCATTATCACCTGCTGCCCTCATCATTTGTTCCCTTTTTAATCTCATTGTGTTTGCTGTCCTGTGTCGGTTCATTGTGGTTCCTACAAGAGTGTAATTCATTATCATTGCTAATCATACCTGTGAATACCTTGTGGAAAGTCTTGTCATTGTGAGTATTTATTAGAAGTATTGTTTGTTTATTGTCTAGTCGTAGTTTAGTCTTGTCAGCCCAAGATTCCTCGTCCTGTCCATGTTTTGCCCCCTCGTGGGTTTTGTTTTCCTGTTTTTGTACCAATAAGCCTTGTGTTCATTGTACACTGTCTGTATTTGGGTTCATCTCCTTGCACCATCATAACAACTGAACTTGTGAACGATAAGACATCTCTTCATTTACTGCTACAAACTGATAACGGTCAGATAAGCATGATTTAAACCATGCTAGTGCAATTCCACTAATGCCAACATCATTTTCGATTCTATTTAAAAGAATGTTATGGTCGATAGTGTCAAATGCAGCACTAAGATCGAGTAACACTAATAGAGAGATACAACCACGATCGGATGATAAGAGCAAATCATTTGTGACTCTAATGAGAGCTGTCTCGGTACTATGGTATGGTCTAAATCCTGACTGGAAATCCTCACAGATACCATTTCTTTCTAAAAAGGAGCATAGTTTTGAGGATACTGCCTTTTCTAGTATCTTTGACAGAAAAGGCAGATTCGAGATCGGCCTATAATTGACTAATTCTGTAGGATCAAGTTGCGGTTTTTTAACAAGCGGTTTAATTATAGCCAGCTTAAAAGTTTTCGGTACATATCCTATTGACAAAGATGAATTAATGATATTTAGAAGAGGATCTGTGACCTCTGGAAGCATCTCTTTCAGTAGCTTAGTCGGTATAGGGTCTAACATACATGTTGTCGATTTAGATGATTTAACGAGTTTAGTAAATTCTTCCTCTCCTATAGCAACGAATGAATCAAATTTTTCTTCAAGGAGACTACAATGCACTGCCTGATGCGATACTGTAGTAGACGGTTGCATAGTTATAATTTTCTCCCTGATATTATCAATCTTGTTAGTAAAGAAGTTCATAAAGTCATTACTGCTGTGTTGTTTAGAAACGTCTGGGGTTGAGGATTTATTTTTTGTTAGTTTAGCCACTATTTCAAATAAACCCCTAGGGTTTTGTTTATTTTCTTCTAATAGGTTTGAAAAATAATCAGATCTAGCAGCTTTTAAAGCCTCTCTATATGCAATCGAGCTCTCTTTCCATGAAATGCGAAATACCTCTAGACTATTTTCTTTAATCCTCTTTAAGCGCAAAGGAGCAACTGAAGTGCTGGAAAAGAGAGAGTTAATAGTTTCTGTCGCAATATCTAGTTCTTCTAAGCTATCTGGTATGCTGAGATGATGAAACTGATCAGTAATATTATTAATAAAGCAATCTTTAGTGGCAGAAGTGATAGGTCTAACATATAACACGGAGTCAACTTTGCAGCCTTGGCTAAATGAAGTTTACACGAGACTAAATAATGATCTGAGATGTCATCGCTCTGCTGCAGAATTTCAACGGCATCAACATCTATTCCATGTGATAATATTAGATCTAGAGTGTGATTACGACAATGAGTAGGTCCTGACACGTGTTGTCTAACTCCAATAGAGTTCAGAATGTCTTTAAATGCCAATCCCAATGCATCTTTTCATTATCTACATGTATATTAAAATCACCATCAATTAGTACTTTATCTGCAGCCAGTACTAACTCTGATAGAAAATCAGCAAATTCTTTGATAAAATCTTTATGGTGCCCTGGTGGCCTGTATACAGTAGCCAGCACAAATGTTAAACGTGATTTATCATTTACACTAGATAGTTTTACATTTAGCAACAACACTTCAAAAGAATTATATTTAAAACAAGACTTCTCAGTAATTCTGAAGATATTACTATAAATTACAGCAACACCTCCCCCTTTGCCTTTCAGACGAGGCTCATGTTTATAAAAGTAATCTTTGAAGTAAGGGATCGAATATTCAGCAACCCAAGCTTTATCATTTGTTCATCCGTATTATATCTGTTTTTTATTTGTTGAACATCAATATATAAAAAGCTAATCCGGATAAAAAGCCAATCCGCTATCATCACTGTTACATACTGGAGAAATATAAAATATTAAGCTTTGAAAGCTTTAGTAATTTATGTTTCCTTAAATTAATCTTCAAGTGTATTAATAATTTAGCACCTGAGCCTCTTAGTAAATTTACTGAAATACAGAACAGCCAAAGAGTTACTAGAAGTAGTACAAATCATAACTGTACAATACCATACTGTAGGACAAGCTTTGCACAGACTGCCTTTTCTGTTAAGAGCTGTAGGCTATGGAATGCATTACCATCTGATATTAATGTGTGATGTTGATTAAGTTATATTTAGCAGTATAAATATAAATATAAATAACAAGGAATGATAGTAAATAATGATTAAAAGCAAAAGATACGAAGCTTACAGACGCAAACCAATGCAACGCAGCAGCAGAGCAGCAGGGCCACACTACTGTAACACACTACTGTAGCACACTACTCTTACACACTACTCTAACACACTACTGTAACCCTCTACTCTAACACGCTACTGTAGCACACTACTCTAACACACTACTGTAACACACTACTGTAGCACACTACTGTAACACACTACTCTAACACACTACTCTAACACACTACTGTAACACACTACTGTAGCACACTACTCTAACACACTACTGTAGCACACTACTGTAACACTCTACTGTAACACACTACTCTAACACACTACTCTAACACTCTACTCTAACACTCTACTCTAACACACTACTGTAGCACACTACTCTAACACACTACTGTAACACACTACTCTAACACACTACTGTAACACTCTACTCTAACACTCTACTGTAACACTCTACTGTAACACACTACTGTAGCACTCTACTCTAACACTCTACTCTAACACTCTACTGTAACACACTACTGTAGCACACTACTGTAGCACACTACTGTAACACTCTACTGTAACACACTACTGTAGCACACTACTGTAGCACTCTACTGTAACACACTACTGTAGCACACTACTCTAACACACTACTGTAGCACACTACTGTAACACTCTACTGTAACACACTACTCTAACACACTACTCTAAGGCCCAATCCCAAATTCTATTTTATACCCCTTCGCCTACCCCTAACCCTTGCCCCTTGAAACAGAGTGTCAAGGCGTAGGGGTGAAAATATTCCCCTAAGAAATGGGACACCACTACTACACCGTTACATGTCATTATACATCGTAGCTAGCGCCTACGTCACAGGAGATGCGCCAATGTTTATTACAAACTTCCAAGATGCCGTCGTCAGCTGTAGTCTTGCGTGAGTTACAGCTATTTTTTGTATTTTTCTTCTGAAGTTTGCAGAAAATAACGAAGATGACGATATCGTCGACGCCTAAAAGCTGCGTTCACACCAAACGCGAATAGAGCGTCTGGCGCGAGTGATTTCAATGTTAAAAGACGCGTTTACACGCGTCTGGAGGTCTTGCGGCGCGAATGAGGCGTTTAGTGCGGCGCGGTGGACGTGAATTCACCTCATTCGCGCGTCCACTTCGCTTCAAACTTTTGCTTTTTACACGCGTCATATTGTTAACGAACTTTAACGATTTTTTTGCAACTGTTTCTTTGAAGAACATGACCGTAAATATGAACACAAGATTGAATGTGACAAAGAAAATGATTATTGGCAGTCATGTTGCCTCTGTAGCCGGTGTATGCAGGTACATTTCTCATACCCCTTCGTTTGAAGTGTGGTCCCGAAAAATCTTCGTTTCAAGGGCTATCTGGCCCTTCCCCTTACCCCTACCCCTCCAACCAAAAGAGAATTGAGACAGCCCTACCCCTTCACGTGCACACGCAAAACAGAGGGGAAGGGGTAAGTGAAGGGGTAAGGGGTAGAATTGGGATTGGCCCTAACACTCTACTGTAACACACTACTGTAGCACACTACTCTAACACACTACTCTAACACACTACTGTAACACTCTACTCTTAACACTCTACTGTAACACTCTACTGTAACTCACTACTGTAGCACTCTACTCTAACCAGTGCTTTAAGTGGCCCAAAAGAGGTGCCGGTACTCTATTTTTTGTTTTGCTGACTCCCCTCCTCCTCTGAGGTAACAACAACTATATTGAAGGGGTTTTATATACAGCAGTCAACAGACGACCTTATAAAAAAATAATAAATCCTTTTATTAGTTTGTGGATTTACTTGAGCTAGAAAGAGCTACTGAACATAAATAAAATGTGCAAAAGGGTATTGAAAAAAATGTGAACAAAATGTACATAAAATATCTGGCTTGGTGGGGTGTCAGCCAGCGAGTCCTCTGATTCTGACCTTGTTCTTTTACTACTCAGAGTCTGAAGCCAGGAGAGCATATTAAGTGTTCATTGTATTTGTATTTTAACCGAGCAGCCATGGTTGCGCGTTTCACACACCCTCTCTGGACCACGTTGAGATGTTGACACTGACAGCGGCAAAAGCGACGCATGCGCTTTTCACTTGTAAAACTCAAGGGTGTATGGTTAATGTAGTCTCTGCTCTCGGTGGGACGAATTAGGAAGCGTGCATTGTGAAGGGCGCTCTGAAAAGCGGCAGCGCAGCCATAGGATTAAAACAGATGTGCAAATGAGCGTACCGGTACGCTAAAACTACGTTCTGGGCGCACGGAGAGGTGGCGGTACGCTCAAGAGCTATATTTGGAAGTGGCGGTATTGAGTACCGGCGCGTACCGGCCCACTTAAAGCACTGACTCTAACACTCTACTCTAACACTCTACTGTAACACACTACTGTAGCACACTACTGTAGCACACTACTGTAACACTCTACTGTAACACACTACTGTAGCACACTACTGTAGCACACTACTGTAACACACTACTGTAGCACACTACTGTAGCACACTACTGTAACACTCTACTGTAACACACTACTGTAGCACACTACTGTAGCACACTACTGTAACACTCTACTGTAGCACACTACTGTAGCACTCTACTGTAACACACTACTGTAGCACACTACTGTAGCACACTACTGTAACACTCTACTGTAGCACACTACTGTAGCACACTACTGTAGCACACTACTGTAACACACTACTGTAACACTCTACGGGGCGGCAGTGGTTCAGTGGTTCATGTAGATTGTCTACAAACCGGAAGGTTGGTGGTTCAATCCCCGGTTCCAACCTGACCAAGTGTCGAGGTGTCCTTGAGCAAGACACCTAACCCCAGCTGCTCCCGACGAGCTGGATCGCCTTGCATGGCTGACACCGCCGTCGGTGTATGAATGAGTGAGTGAATGGGTGAATGTGAGGCAATATTGTAAAGCGCTTTGGTGGCCATTGGGTCTGTGAAAGCGCTATATAAATGCAGTCCATTTACCATTTACTGTAACACACTACTGTAACACACTACTGTAGCACACTACTGTAACACTCTACTGTAACACACTACTGTAACACTCTACTGTAGCACACTACTGTAGCACACTACTGTAACACTCTACTGTAACACTCTAATGTAACACTCTACTGTAACACTCTACTGTAGCACACTACTGTAGCACTCTACTGTAACACACTACTGTAGCACACTACTGTAGCACACTACTGTAACACACTACTGTAGCACATTACTGTTACACTCTACTGTAACACTACTGTAGCACAATACTGTAGCACACTACTGTAGCACACTACTGTAGCACTCTACTGTAACACACTACTGTAACACACTACTCTAACACACTACTGTAGCACACTACTGTAACACTCTACTGTAGCACACTACTCTAGCACACTACTGTAACACACTACTGTAACACACTACTGTAACACTCTACTGTAGCACACTACTGTAGCACACTACTCTAGCACACTACTGTAACACACTACTGTAACACACTACTGTAACACACTACTGTAACACACTACTGTAGCACACTACTCTAGCACACTACTGTAACACACTACTGTAACACTCTACTGTAGCACACTACTGTAACACTCTACTCTAACACTCTACTGTAACACTCTACTCTAACACACTACTGTAACACACTACTGTAACACACTACTGTAGCACACTACTGTAACACACTACTCTAACACACTACTGTAGCACACTACTGTAGCACACTACGGTAACACTCTACTGTAACACACTACTGTAACACTCTACTGTAGCACACTACTCTAACACACTACTGTAGCACACTACTGTAACACTCTACTGTAGCACACTACTCTAACACACAGTAGGAGCATGTCTGATCTCTTCTGGAAGCTGGTTCCAGCATAATAGCTAAAAGCGGACTCGCCATGCTTAGAGTGAACCCTTGGTATTTCTAGCTGATATGATCCTAATGATCTGAGTGATCTGTTGGGTTTATATTCAGTGAGCATATCTGCAATATATTGAGGTCCTAGGCCATTGAATGATTTATATACCAGTAATAATACTTTAAAATCAATCCTAAATTTAACTGGGAGCCAGTGTAAAGACCTGAGGACTGGTGTGATATGTTCATATTTTCTGGTTCTGCTCAGAATCCTGGCGGCAGCGTTCTGTATGAGCTGCAACTGTCTTATGGTCTTTTTGGGAAGGCCAGTGAGGAGTCCATTACAATAATCCACCCTGCTGGTGATGAAAGCATGCACAAGTTTCTCTAAGTCTTGTCTGGAAACAAAGCATCTAATTCTTGCAATATTTTTCAGATGATAGTATGCTGATTTAGTTATTGCTTTGACATGACTACTGAAACTAAGGTCTGACTCTTGTGTCACACCAAGATTCCTGACTTGATGTTTAGTTGTTTGACCCCTAGAGTGAAGGTATGCGTTCACCTTGAGAACTTCATCTTTGTTTCCAAATGTAATGACTTCAGTTTTGTCTTTGTTTAACTGAAGAAAATTTTGACACATCCAACTGTTGACTTCATCAATGCATTGGCACAGGGAGTCAATGGGGCTGTAATCGTTAGGCGATAGGGCTAAGTAGATCTGTGTGTCGTCTGCATAGCTGTGGTAAGCAATTTGGTTCTTTCTCATTATTTGGCTCATTGGGAGCATATACAGGTTGAACAGGAGTGGCGCAAGAATTGAGCCTTGAGGGACTCCGCATGTCATGGATGTCCACTCAGACTTATGGTCTCCTATACTCACATAATAACCTCTCCCATCTAAGTATGACCTGAGCCATTTTAGGACTATCCCAGAAAGCCCCACCCAGTTTTCCAGCCTGTCAAGAAGTATGTTATGATCGACAGTGTCAAATGCAGCACTGAGGTCAAGTAGTACCAGCACTGATAATTTGCCTGAATCAGTATTTAAGCGAATATCGTTTATTATCTTTATGAGCGCTGTCTCTGTGCTGTGGTGTGGTCGGAAACCAGATTGAAAATTGTCAAAGTATCCATTCGTGCATAAGAATTTGTTCAGCTGATTGAAGACAATTTTTTCAATGATCTTGCCTTTGAAAGGAAGATTTGAAATCGGCCTATAGTTGCTTAATATGGTCTTATACAGATTGTTCTTTTTCAGGAGGGGCTTGACAACTGCAGTTTTCAGGGAGTTTGGACAACTCCCAGAGAGAAGTGAGGCATTTACCACTTCTAGAAGATCTGCTTCTAAACTGTTTAACACACTTTTGAAAAAAGATGTGGGAAGTGTGTCAAGAGCGCATGTTGATGTTTTAAGGTGCTGTACGGTTTCTTCCAAAATTTTGCCATCAATTTCTTTGAAATCAGACAAAGTTACTACTTTCTCAGGTGGTCTGATCTGTCTGACCCCAGCGCAACTCAAGGATGTGCTGATCACCTTTCTGATATTATTGATTTTCTCAGAGAAGAAAGAAGCAAACTCACTGCACTTGCTGTCTGAGAGCATTTCACTGGGAATCTGGCTTGGAGGGTTTGTCAGTCTCTCTACAGTAGCAAAAAGAGTGCGTCTGTTGTTTAAATTGCTGTTTATAATATTTGAGAAGAAAGTCTGTCTAGCTTTGCCTAGTTCCATATTGAAAGCATGAAGGCTGTCTTTGTAGATGTTATAATGGATTACAAGTTTTGTCTTCCGCCACATGCGCTCTGCTTTTCTGCATTGTCTTTTCATATTTTGCACTGCTGTTGAGTTTCTCCAAGGTGCTTTTTGTCTGCCATTCTTCTCCCTGACTTTAACAGGAGCAATATCATCAATTACACTTTTAACTTTTGAGTTAAAAGAATCAAGGAGAAAATCAACAGAGTCAGCAGATATGCTTGGTGTTAAGGATATAGCCTTCATAAATAGTACACTAGTGTTCTCATTTAAGCATCTCTTCTTGACAGACACAGATCTAGCTTCAGTGGCAGGAGAGATCAATATATCAAAGAAAATACAGAAATGATCAGACAGTGCTACATCCTTAATAACAATCAATGAAATGTTTAGACCCTTACTGATAAGTAAATCTAGAGTGTGTCCATGATTGTGTGTGGGTCCATGTACATGCTGAGTCAGATAAAAAGTTTTTAAAACAGTTTTGATTTCTTTTGCCATATTGTTTTCTGCACTATCTATGTGAATGTTAAAATCTCCAGCAATGGCAAAACAGTCAAACTCTGAGGTAATTGTTGATAACAGTTCTGTAAGTCCTCAGCAAAGGCTGGAGAGTATTTTGGAGGCCTGTAAATGCGTGGAGCACCTTTTAACACAATACCCAGATATTCGAAAGAAGGGTAATTCCCAAATGATATTTGCTTACATTGATAGATATCTTTAAAAAGAGCAGCTAGACCCCCACCTCTCTTAACAGCTCTGCATACACTCATAAAAGTAAAGTTAGGAGGGGCTGCTTCATTGAGGATTGTTGCACTGCAGCTGTCTTCTAGCCAGGTTTCATTTAGAAGCATAAAATCCAGGTTGTTTGTGGTTATTAAGTCGTTGACTAGAAGTGATTTATTTTTAAGTGAACGAATGTTTAAAAGTGCTAACTTAACAGTCTTACTTTTTGCCCCCACATCAAGCTTAGTTTGACGTGTAATAGGCACCAGATTAGTTGGGTTTGCTGTACGGCTATTGAAGGCCTTAGACTTTCTATCTTGTAATAGAACAGCAATAGAATAAACACTACTCTAACACACTACTGTAACACTACTGTAGCACACTACTCTAACACGCTACTGTAACACTCTACTCTAACACGCTACTGTAGCACACTACTCTAACACACTACTGTAACACTCTACTCTAACACTCTACTGTAGCACACTACTGTAACACACTGCTGTAACGCTCTACTGTAGCACACTACTGTAACACACTACTCTAACGCTCTACTGTAGCTCACTACTCTAGCACACTACTGTAGCACACTACTGTAACACTCTACTGTAGCACACTACTCTAACACACTACTCTAACACACTACACACTAGCACTTTATTTGTGTTACAAGCTGCCTCGCTGCCTGCTGTGAGTGTGTTTGCTTCGGTGCTGTAAGCTCCGTCTTAGCCTCGTATTTCCTTGTTTTGAACCATCATTTACTACAATTTCTAGTTGTTTATACTACTACTAAATACAGCTTACCCAACATCTCAGATTAACCTGACATCGCTAGCTTCCGTTACTACTAGCACAACACGCTAGTAATTCGCTAGCCTGTTAACGCGCCACCCGTGCGCTCAGCTATTTTTATTTATTTATTTTTCTCTCGCGCCTTTGAGTTCATAAAAGCTCAGGTGAGTAAGAAACACTCAACAAACACGGTGAGTAATGTCTTGTCCTGTTATTATCATGCGTCGTGTCTGAACGCGTTGTTGTTTTTGGAGCTCTATCGATTTGATTCATAATTCTTGATTTTTCTCTTTAAACTCACTTACAACGAACATTTTCTACTTTTCCTCACTGAGAAGCACTAACGTTACTGCTCAAACCTCATAGTTACAACGCGGACTGTTGAGCAGACGCGTCTCAAGCCTATTAGTGATCCAACGCTGCATACTCTTAAAGGTTACGTCCGTGGATCACGGCTGAACGCGTCTTCTCCACACTCACTTACAAACAAACATTTTTTTTCGCCTATCGTGCGTCTACTCTACACCCCTACCACTAAAAAAAAAAAAAAAAAAAAAAAAACGGATTATATCCAAGACTTCAGTCATAAATTAGTATTAATATTGATAGCATCACTGGTAGCTTCGTTGCTAACTCACTGTCCATCTGTTAAAATGGCGAATATATCAGATGTAAGTAGTCTACCTTTTGGTGCAGGTGAGGACACATTTGAGCTGCACGCACTGCAGTCTGAGCTGGAAGCTGTTGAGAAACAGATCCACAACCTTTTATTGAGACAGGCCGAGCTGAGAGACCGGTGTTTGGCTCTTGAAACATCACGCGCCGATGCACACAAATCAGTGTTTAACGTTACTAACCCGCTGACTCCGACCGCGTCTACTCCGTGCGTTCCTCAGCATCGGTCGCAATCAGCCATGGTCTCGTTCACTCCGGCTCCAACACGCCACCACGAAGCCTGGGTGGTTCCGCAGCGGAAGACGTGAGTCAGGTTTAGACCAAGACTTTCTCCGACCCTCCCGGTTTTCGAGTTATCCACACAAAACCGCTTCTCCCCTCTACGCGAAACAGAACGCGATGCTGTGATCATCGGCGATTCCATCGTTCGGCACGTACACGCTACGTTAGGTAAAAGTAAGGTGCACAGTCACTGCTTTCCTGGTGCTCGTGTTTCTGAAATCGCTGCTCGCGTTCCCGAGATCCTGAACGGTGACGAGCGCGTCGGAACTGTGGTCCTGCACGCGGGAGTGAACGACATCAGGCTGCGCCAGACGGAGATTCTGAAGAAAGACTTCAGGAATCTGATCGATACGGTACGCAGCACATCGCCTGAAACAACGATCATTGTGTCAGGACCGCTTCCCACGTACCGATTAGGGCATGAAAAGTTCAGCAGATTATTTGCGCTAAATGAATGGTTAATGTCATGGTGCAATGAGCAGAAACTGCTCTTTGTAAATAATTGGAATCTGTTTTGGGAGCGTCCTAGGCTTTTCCGTGCTGATGGCTTACACCCAAGCAGATTCGGAGCGGATCTTCTGTCAAATAACATCTCCAAAATGTTAAATACCCTTTGACTAGTAACCAAAAGTCCAAATCATAGTCTCTGCTGCACCAATTTAACTGATATAAATACTAGTGTAGAACATTGCATAGAAACCGTGTCTATTCCTCGTTTAGTGAGATCAAATAATAAATCTACTGCAGATCTAGGAAACATCTAATTGTTATTAAAACAGAAAATGTTGCTATTAGTAAACAAAAACTATTTCTAAAGCTAGGTCTTCTAAACATTAGATCACTCACACCTAAGGCAGTTATTGTAAATGAAATAGTCACAGATAATAGCTTCGATGTACTTGGCCTTACTGAAACCTGGCTTAAACCAAATGATTATTTCGGTATTAATGAGTCTACTCCTCCTGGATACTGTTATAAGCATGAGCCCCGTCTGATTGGTCGTGGCCGAGGTGTTGCAACCATTTATAGAGATATTCTAAATGTTACTCAGAAAACGGGTTATAAGTTTATTTCATTTGAAGTACTTGTACTAATGTTACGCTCTTAGATGTTAGAAAAACATCCCTATTATCTCTAGCCTTGGCTACCGTATATAGACCGCCAGGGCCTTACGCTGATTTCCTAAAAGAGTTTGCAGATTTTCTCTCAGACCTATTAGTCAATGTCGATAAAGCATTAATTGTTGGAGATTTTAACATACACGTAGATAATCCAAATGATGCGTTAGGGGCTGCGTTTACAGATTTATTAAATTCATTTGGGGTCAAGCAAAACGTCACCGAACCAACACATCGTCTTAATCATACACTCGATTTAATTATATCACATGGAACCGATCCAACCGATATAGATATCATTCCACAAAGTGATGAAGTCACTGATCACTACATGGTAACTTGCATATTACGTACTGCTGTAATATGTCATGCAGCGCCGCGTTATCGACCAGGCAGAACAATACTCCCATCCACCATAGATAATTTCTCAAATTGCTTATCTAATCTGTCTCAGCTGCTGCCTGAACCCAAACAAACAGATGAACTAGAAGAACTAACTAGCACTATGAGCACCATTCTCTCTAGAACATCTAGAACATAACGTCAGTAAACTATGGAGTGCCGCAAGGATCTGTGTTAGGCCCTCTGCTATTCTCAATATACATGCTGCCGCTTGGTAATATTATAAGAAAACATGGAATTAATTTCCACTGTTATGCTGATGACACTCAATTATATATTTCATCACGACCGGATGAAAACAATAAATTATCTAAATTGACAGAGTGTGTTAAAGATATAAAATACTGGATGACGTGTAATTTTCTGCTATTAAATTCAGATAAAACGGAGGTATTACTTATGGGTCCAAAAAACTGCCCACAAAACCTCTTACAATGCAACTTCAATTTAGAAGGATGTCCTGTTACTTTATCCACTACAGTAAAAGACCTGGGAGTTATACTAGATCGCAACTTGTCTTTCTAAAATCATATTTCATATGTTACAAGAACAGCCTTTTTCTACGGTGGCCGAGAGAGCTCAACGCGCTGCAACTGAAGAAAACACATGCAAATAGAAAAAACACCCGCAAATTAAGAAAACATCTTCATCAGTTTCACAACACGTGTGCTCCAAATACTCACAACACAACCAAATACAGAAACGCGCTGCAAAAGTTCACAACACAACCAAATACAGAAACGCGCTGCAAATAGGACAGAACACAACGGAAATGTTTCCGGGGAACCCAATAAGTGACGGACGGACGGCTCGTGAGCTTTACCTATGCCCTACTCTCTTAAAAGGGCAGACGGCAGAGCCCTTGAATTGGGCACTTTGGAGGGAGCGGGGCACTTGTGTGCCATTATGTTGATGAAGGGAGCAACGAAAGACAACGTAATTTCCTCATTATTTTCACCTGGGATGTTCCCATGACAACGCAGCGCGTGTCCATCAGCTGAATAGCTGTTCTTACCAGAAATATAGTATTATTGCTGTTAACATAACTGTTGCAAATAAATATACATTTTATACAACAAAGTTTTTAAAATGTGCGTTATATCTGTGTGTGAGTGTCTCAACTTTAAAACTTGCCGTCTCATATTTGGACCCTAGCTGCATTCTAACATTTCTTATGAAACTTATTTTAACATAACATGACAAAATGTGTACATTGTAACTGATGTATAGATTAATGTCTTTCCCTCATGTTCTTTTTCTCTATCTTTATTTATTTATTTTAGTCTTCAGCTCATTGTTCTTTTTAGTATTCTTATGACATTGAACATATTGTAAATACATTTTGTATACAAAGTTGTATGCCATAAACGTGTCATCTCTGTATGTTTTGCAAAAAAAAAAAAAAAAAAAAAAGTAGACAGCTGTAAGCGCGTCCTAGCCGGGTCCGTCACTTATTGGGTTCCCCGGAAACATTTCCGTTGTGTTCTGTCCTATTTGCAGCGCGTTTCTGTATTTGGTTGTGTTGTGAACTTTTGCAGCGCGTTTCTGTATTTGGTTGTGTTGTGAGTATTTGGAGCACACATGTGTTGTGAAACTGATGAAGATGTTTTCTTAATTTGCAGGTGTTTTTCTATTTGCATGTGTTTTCTTCAGTTGCAGCGCGTTGAGCTCTCTCGGCCACCGTATTTTTCCACCTTAGAAACATTGCTAAGCTACGTAATATGCTATCTGTCTCTGATGCTGAAAAGTTAGTTCATGCATTCATGACCTCGAGACTAGATTACTGTAATGCTTTATTAGCTGGTTGTCCTGCATCCTCAATAAACAAGCTACAGTTAGTCCAAAATGCAGCTGCTGGAGTTCTTACTAGGTCAAGAAAATATGATCATATAACACCAATTCTATCATCTCTACACTGGTTACCTATTAAGTTCCGTATCAATTACAAAGTATTACTAATGACCTATAAAGCCCTAAATGGTTTAGCTCCTGGGTATTTAACGGAACTTCTATCGCCCTACAATCCATCGCGCTCTTTAAGATCACTAAATTCGAGGCTTCTGGTCATTCCTAGGATATCTAAGACCACTAAAGGAGGGAGGGCATTTTCACATTTAGCTCCTAAACTCTGGAATGGCCTTCCTGATATTGTTCGAGGCTCAGATTCGCTGTCCCAGTTTAAAACTAGATTAAAGACGCATCTCTTTAGCCAAGCATTCACATAATACTTACCTTTTATACTACAGTTGAATCAGATTGAATGCATTAATATTAGGAACAGCAGCTACGCTAATTATTTCCCATCTTCTTTTCTGTTGTTATCTCGGGACGCTAGTCCCGAGGTAAATAGAGTTCGTCAGCTCCAGTTTGTATCCAGCCTCTCATGGAAACTTCAGATGCCCCAACACCCATGCAGAGACGACTCGAAGCCCGTGAGGAGACGACTCGACGCCGGCGATATGTTATGCCCTAAATGAATGCATGATTAACTAACTGTATTTTTCTATGTACATTTCTGAAATGCACTTTCTGTAAAGCTGCTTTGAGACAATATGTATTGTGAAAAGCGCTATACAAATAAATTTGAATTGAATTGAATTGAACATTGGATGTGGTTGCACCTATTAAATTAAAAAAGGTCAGAGAGAAAAATAAAGCACCATGGTATAACAATACTACGCATGTTTTAAAGAGAGAAACCCGTATTTTAGAGCGTAAATGGAAACAAACTAATTTAGAGGTCTTTAGAATCGCGTGGAAAGACAGTATGTCACGTTATAAAAGCGGCCAGGGCTGAGCACCTCCGCAAACTAATAGAAAACAACCAAAACAATCCAAGGTTTTTATTTAACACAGTGGCTAGACTAACAAATAAACAGACGTCACCTGAACAAAATATCCCGTTACAGTTCAGTAGTAATGATTTCATGAACTTCTTCACTGAGAAAATAGAAAGCATCAGAACCACAATTGTAAACGTTCAATCTTCAATCGCGCCTTATAATTCAGCTTCAATTATCACCCCGAAAGAACAATTACAGTGCTTTACAACTATAGAACAAAAAGAGTTAAATAAACTTATCACTTCATCTAAAACAACAACATGTTTATTAGATCCTATACCAACTAAACTACTGAAAGAAGTGTTACCTGTAGTGGAAGAGCCTCTCCTCAATATTATTAACTCGTCTTTATCTTTAGGTCATGTTCCAAGAACATTTAAACTGGCAGTTATAAAACCTCTCATTAAGAAACCACAATTAGATCATAATAATCTAGCAAATTATAGACCCATTTCAAATCTTCCATTTATGTCTAAAATATTAGAAAAAGTGGTGTCCGCTCAACTGGGCTCTTTCTTGCAACAAAATGATATCTATGAAAAGTTTCAGTCTGGATTCAGACCGCATCATAGCACTGAAACTGCGCTCGTTAAAATCACAAATGATTTACTTTTAGCTTCTGACCAAGGCTGTATCTCAATACTAGTTTTACTTGATCTTAGTGCTGCGTTCGATACTATAGATCACACATTACTCTTAGATTGACTACAAAATTATACTGGTGTTCAAGAACAAGCACTAAGCTGGTTCAAATCATACCTATCTGACCGCTACCATTTTGTCTATTTAAATGGAGAAAAATCGACCATAACTCCAGTAAACTATGGAGTGCCGCAGGGATCTGTATTAGGCCCTCTGTTATTTTCAATATATATGATGCCACTTGGAAATATTATAAGGAAACATGGAATTAGTTTCCATTGTTATGCTGATGACACTCAAATATATATTTCATCACGGCCGGATGAAAACGCTAAATTTTCCAAATTGACAGAGTGTGTTAAAGATATAAAAGATTGGATGACGCGTAATTTTCTTTTATTAAATCCAGACAAGACAGAGGTAATACTTATCGGTTCTGTCCTGTTACTTTATCCTCTACAGTAAAAGACCTGGGTGTTATACTCGATTGCAACCTGTCTTTTGAAAATCATATTTCATATGTTACAAAAACAGCCTTTTTCCACCTTAGAAACATTGCTAAGCTACGTAATATGCTATCAGTTTCTGATGCAGAAAAGTTAGTTCATGCATTCATGACCTCGAGACTGGATTACTGTAATGCTTTATTAGCTGGTTGTCCTGCATACTCAATAAACAAGCTACAGTTAGTCCAAAATGCAGCCGCTAGAGTTCTTACGAGATCAAGAAAATATGATCATATAACACCGATTTTATCATCACTGCATTAGTTACCTATAAAGCTCCGTATTAATTATAAGATATTGCTACTGACTTATAAAGCCCTAAACGGCTTAGCTCCAGTCTATTTAACGGATCTTCTATCACCCTATAATCCATCGCGCTCTTTAAGATCACTAAATTCAAGGCTTTTGGTCATACCTAGGATATCCAGAACCACCAAAGGAGGGAGAGCATTTTCACATTTGGCTCCAAAACTCTGGAATAGTCTTCCTGATACTGTTCGTTGCTCAGATTCGCTCTCCCAGTTTAAAACTAGATTAAAGTCGCATCTCTTCAGCCAGGCATTCATATAATCCTACAGTTCAAACTACAATCCGGCCACTAGCTCATAAATGCCAGAGGAGAACTGGCCCCCGACTGAGCCTGGGTTCTCCCAAGGTTTTTTTTTCTCCATTAGGTCACCTGATGGAGTTTTAGGACACCATTAGGTCACTTGATGGAGTTTTTCGGTTCCTTGCCACTGTTGCCGTTGGCTTGCTCAGTTGGGGATATTTTGGGGATATTTAATTTAATTTTATCAATCAATAAATTCCTCTTGAAACAAACTTTGTTGTATTATTTTAATTTAATACTGTGAAGCTGCTTTGATACAATCTGTATTGTGAAAAGCGCTATACAAATAAACTTGACTTGACTACTGTAACACACTACTCTAACGCTCTGCTGTAGCACACTACTCTAACACACTACTCTAACACTCTACTGTAGCACACTACTGTAACACACTACTCTAACACACTACTCTAACACTCTACTGTAGCACACTACTGTAACACACTACTCTAACGCTCTACTGTAGCACACTACTCTAACACACTACTGTAACTCACTGCTGTAACACACTACTGTAGCACACTACTGTAACACACTACTCTAACGCTCTACTGTAGCACACTACTCTAACACACTACTCTAACACACTACTCTAACACTCTACTGTAGCACACTACTGTAACACACTACTCTAACGCTCTACTGTAGCACACTACTCTAACACACTACTCTAACGCTCTGCTGTAGCACACTACTCTAACACACTACTCTAACACTCTACTGTAGCACACTACTGTAACACACTACTCTAACACACTACTCTAACACACTACTCTAACACTCTACTGTAGCACACTACTGTAACACACTACTCTAACGCTCTACTGTAGCACACTACTCTAACACACTACTGTAACTCACTGCTGTAACAGAGCTTTAGAGCTTTCCTGGAGCTCAAACAGTATAGCGTTGGGTTCGGTTATGGGTTCGATTCCCAGGGAAAGCAAGAACGGATAAGAATGTAAATGTGTAGCTTGAAATGCAATGTAAGTCATTTTGGATAAAAGCGTCTGCCAAATGCATAAATGTAAATGTAAGGTCTTAACTTATTCTAACTTGAGCGCTCATGTGTGAGGCAGTGCAGAATATACTAGCGTCAAATACGTCCATCAATGCAACAGAGAAAACAATGGACAAGTAGCAGTGAAACGCAAAACCATAATCTGTGTGAAGCCTCTACGTTCTCAAGCCTTCAGGAGAACATGTGTGTGTGATTCAGGACACACACACGAGCTCCAGGGATCATGTTTCTCCCAGTTTCTGACTCGGACAAACTAATTCAGCGATTTGACTCCGTCTGGAATCGGATTAGTCAAAATTAGAAATGAATCATTCAATGCAATCTGTGAACTGGTTTATTTATAAGAATGAGCACAAAAGAATAATTCTTCATGAATGGACATCTGTCAGGTCTTGTGGCTGGTCATGATTTGTGCTGATGTGTGTATGAACAGTAAAAGGTTATATATTATGAAGATAAGTAATTATTTCTCATAAACAACAACTACAGGGCAAGACACATTTAATGCATCCTCATTCAGTTCTTACTGGAACCCAATATAGTGTTTTTCCATGTTATTTCTATTAAACAACACTGACACCTTTAAGTATATGGTGATATTAAGGAATAAACATTTCATTAATCATTTCATTCAAAATCAATGCATCAACAAATTTTTTTTTTTAAATGTTAGGCTGTTTGTACATTGGCCTACACAGATATGATGATGAATCTGTTGATTAGAGAACAGAAGGAAACTGGAGGGAAAGAGCATCTGAATGTTGTCAGTGACGGCCTTCATCATCAGTGTTCTCCAGCGGGTCGTTACTGTAACCGGTCCTTCATCATCATCAGTGTTCTCCAGCGGGTCGTTACTGTAACCGGTCCTTCATCATCATCAGTGTTCTCCAGCGGGTCGTTACTGTAACCGGTCCTTCATCATCATCAGTGTTCTCCAGCGGGTCGTTACTGTAACCGGTCCTTCATCATCAGTGTTCTCCAGCGGGTCGTTACTGTAACCGGTCCTTCATCATCATCAGTGTTCTCCAGCGGGTCGTTACTGTAATCGGTCCTTCATCATCTGTGTTCTCCAGCGGGTCGTTACTGTAACCGGTCCATCATCATCAGTGTTCTCCAGCGGGTCGTTACTGTAACCGGTCCATCATCATCAGTGTTCTCCAGCGGGTCGTTACTGTAATCGGTCCTTCATCATCAGTGTTCTCCAGCGGGTCGTTACTGTAACCGGTCCATCATCATCAGTGTTCTCCAGCGGGTCGTTACTGTAACCGGTCCTTCATCATCATCAGTGTTCTCCAGCGGGTCGTTACTGTAACCGGTCCTTCATCATCATCAGTGTTCTCCAGCGGGTCGCTACTGTAACCGGTCCTTCATCATCAGTGTTCTCCAGCGGGTCGTTACTGTAACCGGTCCTTCATCATCATCAGTGTTCTCCAGCGGGTTGTTACTGTAACCGGTCCTTCATCATCAGTGTTCTCCAGCGGGTCGTTACTGTAACCGGTCCTTCATCATCATCAGTGTTCTCCAGCGGGTTGTTACTGTAACCGGTCCTTCATCATCAGTGTTCTCCAGCGGGTCGTTACTGTAACCGGTCCTTCATCATCATCAGTGTTCTCCAGCGGGTCGTTACTGTAACCGGTCCTTCATCATCATCAGTGTTCTCCAGCGGGTCGTTACTGTAACCGGTCCTTCATCATCAGTGTTCTCCAGCAGGTCGTTACTGTAACCGGTCCTTCATCATCTTCATTGTTCTCCAGCGGGTCGTTACTGTAACCGGTCCTTCATCACCATCAGTGTTCTCCAGCGGGTCGTTACTGTAACCGGTCCTTCATCATCTTCATTGTTCTCCAGCGGGTCGTTACTGTAACCGGTCCTTCATCATCATCAGTGTTCTCCAGCGGGTCGTTACTGTAACCGGTCCTTCATTATCAGTGTTCTCCAGCGGGTCGTTACTGTAACCGGTCCTTCATCATCATCAGTGTTCTCCAGCGGGTCGTTACTGTAGCCGGTCCTTCATCATCATCAGTGTTCTCCAGCGGGTCGTTACTGTAACCGGTCCTTCATCATCATCAGTGTTCTCCAGCGGGTCGTTACTGTAATCGGTCCTTCATCGTCAGTGTTCTCCAGCGGATCGTTACTGTAACTGGTCCTTCATCATCAGTGTTCTCCAGCGGGTTGTTACTGTAACCGGTCCTTCATCATCATCAGTGTTCTCCAGCGGGTCGTTACTGTAACCGGTCCTTCATCATTATCAGTGTTCTCCAGCGGGTCGTTACTGTAACCGGTCCTTCATCATCAGTGTTCTCCAGCGGGTCGTTACTGTAACCGGTCCTTCATCATCATCAGTGTTCTCCAGCGGGTCGTTACTGTAACCGGTCCTTCATCATCAGTGTTCTCCAGCGGGTCGTTACTGTAATCGGTCCTTCATCATCAGTGTTCTCCAGCGGGTCATTACTGTAACCGGTCCATCATCATCAGTGTTCTCCAGCGGGTCGTTACTGTAACCGGTCCTTCATCATCATCATCAATGTTCTCCAGCTCTTCCTCTCTCCTGCTTCTCAAACGCTTCAACCTTCTAATATCACCGAAACATGTCATCCTGAGTTTCTCTGACAGATTTATAAAACACAATGACAGAAGACAATCAGAACTCTTCGAGGACAAATGGAAGTTTCCAGAACAAGACCCAGATATTGAAGACTTTGTTCACAGTGCAGAGGAAATATGCTTTTCCTTAAATCTGATTTATTTAATAATAATAATAATAATAATTCATTACATTTATATAGCGCTTTTTCTCTGCACTCAAAGCGCTTTACATAGAAGGGGGGAATCTCCTCAACCACCACCAATGTGCAGCATCCACTTGGATGATGCGACGGCAGCCATATTGCGCCAGAACGCCCACCACACACCAGCTTACTGGTGGAGAGGAGACAGTGATGAAGCCAATCAGTATATGGGGATGATGGCAGCTAATAGTGGCCTGATTTTTCCTGTGAGGACCTGTGGCTTTCGCTCGCACATTCACACTGGATATCGAAGTAATGTGTAAAACTGTTCGAAAGAAATGTGATTTTTACAGCTTTTAATTAATGATGACACAGCAAAACAGAGCGTTTGGATTATCACATGAACACATGTATGATTTTCTCCTATGTTAAAGTAATAATCAACATGATAATCCATGTTCTGACGATGCAACTGTCTGTCCTGATGCAGAGGCACTTTGGTCCAAGTCAGATAAAACATTTTATTGTCGTCGTTGTTGTTATTTAAAGACAATCTGCTGTTGTAATTTACACTAATCTTAAAATGTAGGCATTCAAATCAATATTTTATTTAACATAATTCATATTGCAGTCATCGTGAACAACTGGGATTTCAATATACACAACAGAATTGTAACATTTTACGTAACCATTCCTAACCCTACGTCATACCCTTCCCTCCTCAAGAAAATCCAATCCCACCCATTCCCAACCAGGAAAACTATAGCAAAACATCTTAAGGTCTCCCAAGCTCACAACAGCCCAATTTGCAGACGGATCCGGTGGATCTCGTGTTAACCAGTCTCCAGGCTCAAAGGGTTATCAATTTGTCAATACTATCAGAATTGGTCGGATGCGATGCTATACACGTCTTCTTTTTTTTTTGCAAACATAAAAATTAGTGACTACTAAACACAGTTGAATATGTGCGACGCGAGGCAGGGTCTCCGTCGCTGACGCCCAGAGGAAATCAGTCCTCAAGCCTTCATAATGGAATACAAGAGAAGTGAAATGACGTCTCGCTCTCGGTTCATGTCTGTGAGTGGGAGGATAAGTTAGCATGTGAATCTCAGCAAAAATAAACAGTGGGTACCAGCATAGTGGCAAAATACGACTGAATTCTCTGAGCAACAATCACTGACCAGCCTTTCCCAGCCTATTCCTTAATAACCCCCCCGCGCTCCGGTCAGTGTGTCGGTCAGTGCATCTCAGCGCATGTAAACGATAAATGCATTCTCGGACGTGAGGGCCGGCGCGCAGGACTATTTCAGACAGCGCTCGAAGTACGTAGCGCCCACGTATCCGCCGCGCAGCGATCGCTGGACGTTCTGCTCGAAGAGCCGCCGGTTCGTCTGTAGGACTTCGGCCGCTTCTTTATTCAGCGGGTCTTCGGGATTCGGCTCCTGGAAGCAGAAACACACGGGAACGATTAGCACAGGGCTTGCTCACAAACGCCACAAATGAACGGCATGCAAGTTTGATTTTCATGTCTGTAAATGACACACTATTCACCAATTAAAGGATAAGTTCACTTCAGAATTAAAATTTCCAGATAATTGACTTATAGTGGATATAGTGACGTCAATGGGGTCCAACGGGTTGAAGGTCCAGATGTGAGTTTCAGTGCAGCTTCAAAGTCTCGACACGATACAGCCGAGGAATAAGAGTCATCTAGACAAACCAGCGGAGATTTTATTACAAAAATAAACATTTATACACTTTTAACCACTAATGCTGGTCTTGCACTAGCTGTGATGAGCCACACATTACATCATCAGGTTGAAAGGTCAAGCGTGACGTAGGCGGAAGAACAGACCCAGTGTTTATAAAGCCAACGTGCAAAGACTGAGTCAAACGCCATTTACAATAAATAAATAAATGGTAAACCAACGATGTCGGATGATTTTGAAGTTGGAGGAGAAAATCAGTTTTCGCCCTTCCCTACATCCTCCGCTTACGTTAGTTTACCACCTGTACCTTCCAACGAGATTACTTAATGCATGAAGTTGTGGACGTGCAAGACCAGCGTTTGTGGTTATAAGTATATAATGTTTAATTCTTTATAAAATGTCCGCTGGTTTGTCTAGATGAGACTCTTATTCCTCGGCTGAATCGAGTCGAGACTTTGAAGCTGCACTGAAACTCACATCTGGACCTTCGACCCGTTGGACCCCATTGACGTCACTATATGGGGAAAAATCCTGGAATGTTTTCCTTAAAAACCTTAATTTCTTTTCGACCGAAGAAAGAAAGACATGAACATCTTGGATGACGTGGAGGAGAGTAAATTATCAGCAAATTTAAATTCTGTGAACTACTCCTTTAAACTGTAAGAAAACATGAGAAGAAATAGATGTTATCTACGGTGAAGGAACTGCATTTAGACTAGGGCAAGCAATAGATATCGTACCAGTGAACAAACACAATGATTTGAGGTTAAAGAATAATTAAACGAATCGACGTGAACCTCACACGTCATGAAGTTTGGTTTCGAGGTTCGTGTCACCAAACTAATCAACATGACGCGCAGTGATTCGACATTCAGGAAGTGTAAGCTGAACTTACGAGGAACAGATACTGTAGTCCGTATATGATGGAGTTAATCGTCAAGACCGGCTTCCAGTCTTCTCTGAAACATAAAGAGTCAAAGTGCTTCCTCAGTTACACTCTCATAATTCATCATGACTATTTCCACACATTTCCACCCGTCAAACACTCAGTCTGTACAGGATCAGCAGCACTGCTCAATCCCAGGACCATTTAACACACACACACACACACACACACACACACACACACACACACACACACACACAACTGAATGTTAGACAGTATTTTGGAAATCATGTTAAAAAAAAAGAGACATGTTTGAGACAAATTATTAAACGGAATCACTTCAAAATTCACAAAACTGTCATTATTTACTCAAACCCGTAAAAATGTACATCACAAAAGCAGACATTCAAATATTAGAAATAAAAGCGTTCTAGATCAAGCAACAGGAACATCGTGTCATGCAGAATAAAGTACGATTTTACAGTATTTAACCAGTGCTAAAGATCTACCAGTGTTTGTGCTTATGTACAGTTCTGCTGTAAACGGGTTCGCTGGTCTATGATGATGAACGTGAGGAAAAGGTGAGCACACAATACCTCAAGATATTTAGACAGACGTTTCCTTCGAGGTCGATGTTGGGGTGATAAACCATCGTTTCACATTTGACTTTTGGAGGGTCATGAGGGTAACCCTGTCCCACCTGAAAGAGAAGAGCATCTGACCTTTAGACATGCTTTAATCATCATTTAACAAGCTTTTAGAATTGCTGTTAGAAGGTAATTTGCAAGGACTAGTACCAGTTAGTTTCCGGTACGAGTATCTTCCTTTCAAGCAAAAATAAAGCCATAAAAACATGGAAGTGACTAAACATGTCAGCTCATCGTAAATACATTTGTAAATGGCAAATTAAGAAATAAAGAAAGGGACAAAGCAAACTGTAAAGGGTTAAGAAGATAAAGACAGCAAAAGAAAGTTTACACCATGAGTAGGGCTGGGATGAGACACCATCTCCCGCTTCGATACTCGGGTGCCGATACGACATGTATTTTTTAAGAATTGCGGTTCTACAAGTATTGAGATTCGATATTGCAATTTTTTTAACACTAGACCATCGGAAAAGTTAAATCACACACTTATACAGACTGTACATGATGTACAAGATGAGTCATATTTACAAAAACAAATCATCACACCTTTCTGACTTATTTCAGAAGCATCTTACAGTCCTACATTCTCTCCAATAAATACATTTTTAACAGTTACTTGTCGCCACTTAGTGAGGAAACAATGTAATCGATAAATGCGTTATTTTAAACAAGTTTCTATCGCTATCGTAGACATCAGTGTTCATATTTGAACTTTAAACTTTTATCCCAGTACTTCTATGATAATTTTAACTATTGCATCACAGAAATAATGACTCTGTGAGGTTGAAAAGACTGTGAAGCGGATTCATGACGACTCTCTCCGGGTCAGCGCCGACACAGATCTGAATGTTGTGATGTGATTTTGTCAAGAGTTTGATAGACAGACGAACTGAAGGATCACGTGTGTGTGTTTGAATGGAGATCACAGTATAGTAAAGATGAATCGAGCAGCTCTACGGTCTGATCTCTCTCTCAGCTCTACGGTCTGATCTCCTCTCTCTCTCTCAGCTCTACGGTCTGATCTCTCTCTCAGCTCTACGGTCTGATCTCTCTCTCAGCTCTCTACGGTCTGATCTCTCTCTCAGCTCTCTACGGTCTGATCTCTCTCTCAGCTCTACGGTCTGATCTCTCTCTCAGCTCTACGGTCTGATCTCCTCTCTCTCTCTCAGCTCTACGGTCTGATCTCTCTCTCAGCTCTACGGTCTGATCTCTCTCTCAGCTCTACGGTCTGATCTCCTCTCTCTCTCTCAGCTCTACGGTCTGATCTCTCTCTCAGCTCTACGGTCTGATCTCTCTCTCAGCTCTCTACGGTCTGATCTCTCTCTCAGCTCTACGGTCTGATCTCTCTCTCAGCTCTCTACGGTCTGATCTCTCTCTCAGCTCTACGGTCTGATCTCTCTCTCAGCTCTACGGTCTGATCTCTCTCTCAGCTCTACGGTCTGATCTCTCTCTCAGCTCTACGGTCTGATCTCTCTCTCAGCTCTACGGTCTGATCTCTCTCTCAGCTCTCTACGGTCTGATCTCTCTCTCAGCTCTACGGTCTGATCTCTCTCTCAGCTCTACGGTCTGATCTCCTCTCTCTCTCTCAGCTCTACGGTCTGATCTCTCTCTCAGCTCTACGGTCTGATCTCTCTCTCAGCTCTACGGTCTGATCTCCTCTCTCTCTCTCAGCTCTACGGTCTGATCTCTCTCTCAGCTCTACGGTCTGATCTCTCTCTCAGCTCTCTACGGTCTGATCTCTCTCTCAGCTCTACGGTCTGATCTCTCTCTCAGCTCTCTACGGTCTGATCTCTCTCTCAGCTCTACGGTCTGATCTCTCTCTCAGCTCTACGGTCTGATCTCTCTCAGCTCTACGGTCTGATCTCTCTCTCAGCTCTACGGTCTGATCTCTCTCTCAGCTCTACAGTCTGATCTCAGCTCTACGGTCTGATCTCTCTCTCAGCTCTACGGTCTGATCTCTCTCTTTCTCAGCTCTACGGTCTGATCTCTCTCTCAGCTCTCTACGGTCTGATCTCTCTCTCAGCTCTCTACGGTCTGATCTCTCTCTCAGCTCTACGGTCTGATCTCTCTCTCAGCTCTACGGTCTGATCTCAGCTCTACGGTCTGATCTCTCTCTCAGCTCTACGGTCTGATCTCTCTCAGCTCTACGGTCTGATCTCTCTCTCAGCTCTACGGTCTGATCTCTCTCTCAGCTCTACGGTCTGATCTCTCTCTCAGCTCTACGGTCTGATCTCTCTCTCAGCTCTACGGTCTGATCTCAGCTCTACGGTCTGATCTCTCTCTCAGCTCTACGGTCTGATCTCTCTCAGCTCTACGGTCTGATCTCTCTCTCAGCGTACGAGCGCGAGGGCTTTCAGTGCGATTAGAAGAGCTGCAAAAACAGCACTTATGGAAACCAAGCTGCTTGTTCCAAACTTTGCTCATGTTTAACTGAGTTCTCCAGAAAGATCTGCTGTTCTAGAGCCTCGTCTTCATCATGATCTCTTCACCCTCACTGATATCCATTCAGGACTTTAGATTTACCGTATTAAAACACCGCAGGAACTTTCATTACTGAGACGTTTATCCTCCTTTATATCCAACAAACATGTTAAACATGAAAGTTGCTTTGCTCTGTGGATCCTGGCTTTCATTTCAAGTTCTTTAATGAAATAGAATTTTTGCATTTTAAGAACTGAAAATGAACATTCCAGTTCTCAAGAATTATATTACAGTGTAGAACTACTGGTCTGTTAATCCTTATGTAAAGCTATTATAGGGTTTTCATCTATATAATCTACTAGAGCACACAGCTAGCGTCACCGTCTGTAGAGGGTTATTTACTGA
>CM038628.1:165000-292500 GCA_021554675.1 Leuciscus idus
GAATGGACCTGCTAACCAGCCCATGCTAGCGGCTCGTTATAGCCAGTCTGAAGTGTTTCTGCTCGTTCATCTGCTGTGTTTCTGCTTCTGTGGATCAGTGGAAGCGCTTCTCAGCTGCTGGGCTGGGTTCTGTGAGTATATGTGTGGCTGAGGACTAATAACTAACTGACTAACCAGCTGGTTAGCCGCTCATGTTAGCTGTCGTGTGTCTGCAGTGGCACAGCTCATTCACGGACTGATGATGACACTGTCATTCACCACAGTAAATCCCTGCAGCTTCTGGGTGTCTTCAGTCTGATTTTAGGCCCATATTTCACCTGACAGAATGGAGAATTGTGTAACTGAAGACATACCAGGGTATACCATGGACTTTCCACCTATATTTACTGGTTGTTGTCATAAAAAATGAACGAAATTACAAAATACTGTGAAATATTACACCGCTCGGAAAATGCCTCATGAAGTGATCATGATTTTGCTCTGGTAACTCTGTGATTTGGGTGGCAGTAAATGTTGTTTATCAATGACAGAAAGTATAATGTACTACAGTAATCCTGCTGTCACTCAAGATGAAAAAAATGTTGTTGTATTTAATGAGGACATTCAAATGATGATTATTATCAGACATCTCTGCAATATTTGATTCTGTCGTGGCATTTAGTGGTTAAATACTTATCTAAACTCTAATATACCGCATCTGAACGCTTGTGTGTAATCCTGTATGCCTGACAGCTCGTCTCGTGTCTCTCGTACTGCACAGTGACTGGAAGAGTTTTGATTTCTGCCTGAAATAAAAATGTTTTTAGAATACTTTTACTATCATGAAAAAAAGCAAATTGCTGATTACTTTTGCTTTACCTTCTAAAAATTCTAAAATGTTGTTCTCAATATCGTACAAGCCTACAGTACATAATAATAATAATAATAATAATAATGGAAATAGGTTTGTCACAACATCAAAATGTTATATAGTAAAACCAGAAACATACAGATTTCACAATCCACAATTTCACTGCAGAAAACTCAACAATTTACTCCCTTCAGCTGACACACTCTCACCTAACCCTAACCCTAACTCCCTTCAGCTGACACACTCTCACCTAACCCTAACCCTAACTCCCTTCAGCTGACACACTCTCACCTAACCCTAACCCTTCAGCTGACACACTCTCACCTAACCCTAACCCTAACCCTTCAGCTGACACACTCTCACCTAACCCTAACCCTTCAGCTGACACACTCTCACCTAACCCTAACCCTAACTCCCTTCAGCTGACACACTCTCACCTAACCCTAACCCTAACCCTTCAGCTGACACACTCTCACCTAACCCTAACCCTTCAGCTGACACACTCTCACTTAACCCTAACCCTTCAGCTGACACACTCACCTAACCCTAACCCTTCAGCTGACACACTCTCACCTAACCCTAACCCAGCTGACACACTCACCTAACCCTAACCCTTCAGCTGACACACTCTCACCTAACCCTAACCCTAACCCTTCAGCTGACACACTCTCACAAACACATACATACTGTATAAATCTGTATATCGGTGGTCCCTGTCCCAATCCACCGGACAAGATGTTTAGAACTAGATCTTTGTCGTTATCGTTCCCGTCTGTGTTCGTCAGGAAGGGTTTAGGGTCTGACAGGGATGGAAACGCATGGAAACGAGGGACTGAAGTTCAGTAGATGAATCTGCTGTTTAACTGACCCACGTTTGCTCAACGAGAAGCAGATTCTCCCTGGACATTGGTTGAGCCATTAAGGGCTCATATGATGCTACCGTATTTTAAACGTTTATTTTGTTTATTGGGGGTAATAGGTTAACATGCTTTAATGTAAGAAAACCAAAACATACTGTACGTTCTTGTCCAGTCTGTCTGAAACTGAAACACACTGATTTCTACAAAGCCCCTCCTTCAAAAAAGCCCAGTGCTCTGATTGGCCACAGCTCAACCAGTGCTTTGTGATTGGCCAAAAACTTTAAGTGCGTGTTAAACGTAAAGCGTCGGAAACGAGTGTCCTCAACAGCACCTGACCCCACTAATGTCTGTCTTACAGGGATAGTTCATTTACTAGCCCATGATTTACTAACCCTCAAGCCGTCCTAGGTGTGTATGACTCTCTTCTTTCAGGCGAATACAATCAGAGTTATAAATAAAAAATATCCTGCTCTTCCCAGCTTTATAATGGGAGTGAATGGAGCCTGAGATTCTGAAGCCTCATCCATCATAACCCTAATCCATATGGGTTAATATAGGCCTTCTGAAGAAAAATATCCAGATTTATAACTTTAGAAACTATAATCACTGGCGTCCGGTAACAGCTGTATCAAAGTCTAGTTCCTGGGGAAGAGTGACCTCTGACCCCACGCATGACCTCTGACCCCACGCGTGATGTAGGAGTAGCGTAAGCTCAGGTGAGTCCACGCCTCTCGCGCTTCAAACATCAAACTCAAGCTCCTTCCACATTTGTTGTACACTTCTGATTTGTGACCGGTGTTTTGCTCGATCCTCTGCTCTTCCACGTTTGTCAATATGTCACGCGTGGGGTCAGAGGTCATGCTTCCGCTGGAACTAGACTTGCGTATGGCTGTTACCGGACACCAGAGATTATAGTCATAAATCTGGATATTTTTCTTCAGAAGGCCTTTATTAACCCATATGGATTAGGGTTATGATGGATGGATTAGGGTTATGATGGATGAGGCTTCAGAATCTCAGGCTCCATTCACTCCCATTATAAAGCTGGGAAGAGCAGGATATTTTTAAATTGAACTCAGATTGTGTTCATCTGAAAGAAGAGAGTCATACACACCTAGGACGGCTTGAGGGCGAGTAAATCATGGGCTCATTTTCATTTTTGTGTGAACTATAACCTGAACTGGCTTGAGTGAAGAGTTCCTCCACCTGTGCTCGTCTGAAGACCCTAACCCTCCGTCCAGGAGGAGACTGACCCTGAACTCAGTGTGTGTGTGTGTGTGGGCAAGTCACATTACAGAAGAGCAAGTTAGGACGTTTTTATAAAGGATTACAAAGTCCAAAAAATGCTTGAATGAAGCATTAATAATAAGACCGGGAACATGCATTAGAAAAATAAATGGTGTCAAAGTTTAAATACATTTATAATAGCTTGGTTCTCATGAGTGCACTTGTTTATTGTCATTACATTTTAACTTTGCAGTGTAAGTGGAGGATGGCTGAGACTGAAGTTGGTTGCCTCTGACTTTGTTTCACTGAATAGAAAGTCGTACAAGTTAAAGTTAAAACGATGTACCCTTAAATCTTCACATGAATCTGTCTGAGAAACGGCCTGAAGTTCGTCAGCGTCGGCCCGTGTGAAGGGTCACCGCTGGCTCTGTGTTCGGCTCCTCTAGTCCTCCATCAGTGTGATTCACTCCCAGACATTACTGATCAAGAGAGCGGCAGTGGAGCGATCCGTCCGGGATCTGTCCCGATCATTCTGATCAGAACTTTTTTTAGCAGTTAATTCTACTTTTTAAAGAATAATTAACTGCTACTCTACATGATATTTCCTTATATGAAATATAATATATATCCATTATATGAAAACAGCGTGGATATATTTCTGATAACTTTAGCTACATTTTTAAATGGCTTTTCCTTTTCCCCTTCATTATGAGATCTTATGTCATTGACCGAGAGTTTAGGGCTTTGAATCAATTAAAAAAAACTATAAAATAAACGTATTAAATGCACAGTTTTCTGTTAATAATTACATCAAACACATTTAACAAAATTTAAAAAAAAAGACCATATTAATTGTGTAAGTGAAATATGGTATTTTCCCCAGCCTCAGTAATTCCAGTAAATCATTAGTGTTGCTTGTACAAGCACAGGAGCAGGGTCAGAAAACAACTTCTCCACTCACTGGCCATTCAGAACCTCTACTAGCCAAGAGAAGAGAAGAAATTAACCAGATTAACTACGTCACAGTCGTAGCTAATATACAGTTCCTCATTCATTCTCATCCTTTCACCATAAATGTGTTTTAGTTGGACAGATCAATACAGTACAAAGAACATCAAAAAATTTAGATGTTGGAAAATAACAATGTCTTTTCTGTTCACCAAATGCTTTTTAATCTTCGTTACTGCTTCAATGCTAATGAACAAGCGCGTCGTTATTTATTGCGTAGTGACGATGTGAAAGATATGAGCAGATTCTGCGTAATGTGCTGTATTTAATATATCATGATGATCCATACGTTTTTGTGCTAAAATCTGTGCAGATTTGGCTTCACGAACTTCCCCAGCAAAGCGAGTAAACGTAATGAGTAACGCCTAATTGGCTCGTGATTTGACAGCGTTTCCCGCCACAGCTGATTTTTACTGCATTTGGCGAGTGTTTATTTCTAACCCTGATCAAGAGCGTCAAGAGCACGGAAAGGGTTAATGTGGAGACCCGCTTGGCATTCTGGGTATTTGATTGGCAGCATGTGATGTCCTGCCCTGACACGTGTGTGTGTGTGTGTGTGTGCAGGTGAATGCCGAGGCGATGTCTGGCAGTAAGGCGCGTGTGTGTGTTGTGATGTCCTGACCTGTGTGTGTGTGTGTGTGTGCAGGTGAATGCTGAGGGCGGTGTCTGGCAGTAAGGCGCTGGGAGGCGCGTGTGTTGTGATGTCCTGACCTATGTGTGTGTGTGTGTGTGTGTGTGTGCAGGTGAATGCCGAGGCGATGTCTGGCAGTAAGGCGCTGGGAGGCGCGTGTGTGTGTTGTGATGTCCTGACCTGTGTGTGTGTGTGTGCAGGTGAATGCCGAGGCGATGTCTGGGAGTAAGGCGCTGGGAGGCGCGTGTATGTGTGTTGTGATGTCCTGACCTGTGTGTGTGTGTGTGCAGGTGAATGCCGAGGCGATGTCTGGCAGTAAGGCGCTGGGAGGCGCGTGTGTGTGTTGTGATGTCCTGACCTGTGTGTGTGTGTGTGCAGGTGAATGCCGAGGCGATGTCTGGGAGTAAGGCGCTGGGAGGCGCGTGTATGTGTGTTGTGATGTCCTGACCTGTGTGTGTGTGTGTGCAGGTGAATGCCGAGGCGATGTCTGGCAGTAAGGCGCTGGGAGGCGCGTGTGTGTGTTGTGATGTCCTGACCTGTGTGTGTGTGTGTGCAGGTGAATGCCGAGGCGATGTCTGGCAGTAAGGCGCTGGGAGGCGCGTGTGTGTGTTGTGATGTCCTGACCTGTGTGTGTGTGTGTGCAGGTGAATGCCGAGGCGATGTCTGGGAGTAAGGCGCTGGGAGGCGCGTGTATGTGTGTTGTGATGTCCTGACCTGTGTGTGTGTGTGTGCAGGTGAATGCCGAGGCGATGTCTGGCAGTAAGGCGCTGGGAGGCGCGCGGCGGCGGCGCACACGGTGCCGGCGCTGTCAGGCGTGTATGAGGACCGAGTGCGGCGAGTGCCACTTCTGCAAGGACATGAAGAAGTTCGGTGGACCGGGTCGCATGAAGCAGTCGTGTCTGCTCCGGCAGTGCACCGCGGTGAGTCCCCATTGATAGGCGACAATGACCAGGGACGAGCCATTATTAAAAACTGGAATTTTTCTGGATTTACAAATCCTTGGGAACTTTTGGGATAATGTAAGGACACAACTGCATGAAATATATCACACTGTGAAAGTGGTTTTTGAATATTTTATTACAAAAATCTTACATATTGTACCTTTAAATGTGTGTCAGAAATATAACGGCTAAATGTAAAGCTTCAGCTTCCAAAGCTTCTAAGCAATTGTAAACACGCAGTTAATAATGTTGTGTTTACCTTTATTTAGCATTGACCACTTGTGATCAGATTGAGCAAAATGCATCTTAATGTGCAAACCTTCACACATGTTCTCCCAGGTTAGTTTATGTGTGTGTGTGTTCTCTCCTGCAGCCGGTGTTGCCGCACACTGCCGTGTGTTTTGCGTGTGGTGAAGCGGGGAAGGAAGATACGGTGGAGTCGGAGGAGGAGAAGTTCAGCCTTTCTCTGATGGAGTGCACAATCTGCAACGAGATCATCCACCCCAGCTGCCTGAAGGTCTGGCCCACACCGGCTCATTACCAGCACTCTTTACCAGCACTCTTTACCAGCACTCACTACCAGCACTCACTACCAGCACTCACTACCAGCACTCCTTACCAGCACTCTTTACCAGCACTCTTTACCAGCACTCTTTACCAGCACTCATTACCAGCACTCATTTCCAGCTACCAGCACTCATTACCAGCACTCATTACCTGCACTCTTTACCAGCACTCATTACCAGCACTCATTACCAGCACTCATTACCAGCACTCATTACCTGCACTCTTTACCAGCACTCATTACCTGCACTCTTAACCAGCACTCATTACCTGCACTCTTTACCAGCACTCCTTACCTGACCATAACATCATCAACTCTCTCCCGCAGATGGGGAAGTCCGAAGGCATCATTAACGATGAGATCCCAAACTGTTGGGAATGTCCAAAGTGCCACAAGGAAGGAAAGACCAGTAAGGTAAGACTGAGGTAAAACATGATGAAGCGTCTCTGTTTCAGGACTGGTCTTGCTACACCTTCTTTAAAGGTTTGGTTTTCTGCTAAAATGGAAAATATTTAATAGATTTTGGTCCATAAATCCGTCATTTGCACACCGATTGAGATGGACACTAAAGACTTATAGGGCCTTATTTTAACAATCTAAGCGCATGGTCTAAAGCGCACGGCGCAAGTTCACTTAGGGCGTGTCCGAATCCACTTTTGCTAGTTTTACGACGGGAAAAATGGTCGGTGCTCCCGGCGCATGGTCTAAAAGGGTTGTCCCTATTCTCTTAATGAGTAATGGGTGTGTTTTGGGATTTACGTGCGTTAAACCAATTAGAGTCTCATCTCCCGTTCCCTTTAAATGCCAGTTGCGCTATTTACATGACGGAATTTGATAGTGGAAAGATCGAACGCGTCTCCAGAGCGCAAACGGATCTGCTCGTGCGCGAGGTCAAAGTGCGCAAAGAGACCATCTACGGGACAAGCCGGATTCACCATATCTTTATGTACACAATAATAATATTTTACATTGTAATCCTTTTATTTTAAATATTTGGCATGTTTGTGTGCTGCTGTGCATCCCTGTGTGTGTAATAAGCAGAGTGTACGTGCGTTGTGGACCCGCCTATAGGCGCGCATTACTAACGCGCTCATTAAATAACCAAAAAAAATATTGCGCAGTCTATTTCTGTTGCCTCAAAATAGCAACGGTCCAACAATGCGCCAGAACACACCTCGTTCTCAGACCAGCAGCTCATGGGCACAAATGCATTTGCTATTTAAACAACGTGGCGCAGGACGTGAAAATGATAACTGCGTCGGGCTGAAACTAGCAAAAAACACTTGCGTCACACTTGACGCTGCATTGCGCCGGGTGTAAGATAGGGCCCATAAAGTCATATAAAGGGCTAATTTTTTCACATACATACAGTACACTCACCTAAAGCAATATATACTATATAGCAAATCTCAATAAGCTGATTTATTATTTTGCCGCAGGATGTAACTGTTATTGCCAAGCTCTTTATCAAGTTGGATATACAGTGTATCCAACTTTATCCTCATGCATACAATAAATTCACGTACAGCGGTTATATAATATAGCAAATCTCAACTGCTTGAATGTTTATATTGTCTTAAAATGTAGCTATGTTATCGCCCAGCTCTAATCTGATAAATGCAGCTTTAAGGCATGAAGGTATTCAAATATTATCAACGTTAACATGATTTTCTGTAAAGCTGCTTTGAAACAATGTGTGTTGTGAAAAACGCTATACAAATAAATTTGACTTGCTACGTATTCTCTACATTCTTGTAAATTCTGCTGTTTTGTCACCAAGATAATGTTTTCAATATTCAAACTTTTTTTTTAAATTTCATTAAGTTTTTTTTATTGTTCAATATTGCAAACATCTGTTCTGAAGGGTCGACCCTAACCCAAACTGAAGAGGAAACGTAACATTAAACGTGTTCAGTCAGGCCTGGTTTTGCACGATACTTCAGTAATCATGCACGATCTTGCAAATCAGTTTCCTAAATAATGAGCATTTAGATTTCATGCCTCCAAACAAACACATGATAACATTTGATTTATAACTTCAGCTTGTTTATAGAGAATCTTTGGCAGAATGATGTCACCGTTATAACTTCAGAATAATATAAGGTTTCTGTCTGGTCTGCAGGATCAAGGAGACGGTTTAGGAAAGCGACGCATGGACAACGGGGAAGTGAGTCGCTGGAAGCTCACGGATGATCCTCCTCCCAGTAAGAAGAAGAGCTTGTCTCTGGAAGACTCGACACGACAAGACGGGCCGAAACGCAAGAAGGAGAAGGACGTGCCTCAGGAGGGAGGCTCTAAGAAGAAGGCAAGTCCAACAGCAGATTCAGGGACTGGTGCAATGAAATCTTTCAGTCTAGCTTTAGATTCAACTCTCACTCATATGATTCTACAAGAAACAACAGCTGACGTAATATCAAACATGAGAAACTATTTTTATATCTAGTGTTTAAATTAGGGATGCACCGATGTGAACGTTTTGGCCGATACAGATAACCGATAATTCTTTGTATTTGAAAGCCGATAACCGATAAATTGGCCGATAAATCTGAATCCAAATTTTTATATATATATTTAATTTTTGAGAGCCTGATTACAAAACAAAACTCACAATTAAAAGCCATGTCCCAAGCACACAGAATGTTCTCATTATTATTTTATGTAGCCTTTATGAAAGCATGTTTCACTTAACTGTATTTTCCTTTTTTGAAGAGATTCCAATCATATCATATTTCAAGCAATTCAAACCCATCATGTTGAACAGTCGCATCTGAAGCGTCTCAGCTGAAGGAAATAATCCATTATTTATTGGCTTTAATATATCGGCCAAATTTTCTTATCAGGCCGATAAAGATAACATTAAAAATTATCATATATCGTCCGATGCCGATATGGTGGCCAATATATTGTGCATCCCTAGATTAAATATAGTCACCAAAAAGGTCTGTAGTGTTTTAGAAAAGGCTACATTTTAAATTTGAAACTGGGCAAAGAAATGTGTGGTGATGTTTGAGAGTTTCGTTCATGAGAGAGTCGAGCTGCTGATATCAGACCCGCTCGGGCCGGGAGTGTTCGTAGCATGTGCCTGTTTTTATGAGCACTGTGTTTTTATGTGTTTCCCCGACAGATCAAAGGTGCCCGTGAGAAACATCTGAAAAAGGTACGACTGTCTCATTGTTGAAAAGAATAGTTGTCAGAGGCTACGTTTACATGCAACCAAATAATCCGTTAGTAATGGGATTGACGGCTCAATCGCACTGAAAAGCCTTCATGTAAACACTTTAATCAATCCGATTGAGATCGATCCCAATGAGATTTCGGATTGAAAGGGGCGGTTTATTCCTTTTCTAATCCGATCGAGAGAACATGTGAACACTTGATCGTATTGAAAACAGAAACTGAAAGGACTGCGCATGTGCAATGACGTAGAAATACCGTAACGCTGAACGAGCTGTTCTTCCTGTTGAATAAAGTGTCGTATAAATGAGTTTCCCATTATTCTATAATCCTCCGTTCACTGCATGTGTGAAGTGGAGCAGGACAACGACCCACCAGTGCTGGCTTCAGACACTCATCCACACACGACTGGTTTTACTGTGTGATCAATATAAGCAGCAGCACAACGGTTCATACGCTCATCTTCTCCACATTATGACCAGAAATGGATAAATATCAAGTCTGCTGTTTAAAACTAATAAAGAACCAATGTAGGAGAACAGTTATTATCCGCAAACAGTGTGTGCATGTCAAACAATCTATCCCAATTTGAAGCTTGTGACACCAACGCGCACATCAACCCGATCACGCTTAGCGTTCATGTAAACAATACACTCAGATTCATCAATCGGAATCAATTCAGTCCGACTGAAACAAAAGGTGTGCATGTAAACGTAGCCGGTGTCTCTCCCAAGAGGACTGCTCTTCATTGAGTATCTGTCTTCTGCAGAAAGCAAAACCCAACTCCTCGGACTCCTCTGAAGCGAACGGGCCGAACGCATCGGTGTCAGTCGGTCACGGCTCCGGCTCGGCTCCGGCTCAGCCCTCGTCTCTGACGGCCAGCCAGGACCAGCGCTCCCATCACCGGGAGAAACTGGAGCGCTTCAAGCGCATGTGTCTGCTGGAGCGAGTGCGGGACTCCAGCTCCTCGTCCTCCTCCAGCTCTGAGACGGACTCTGAGTCGGACTCGGACTCTCCGTCTCCCATCGGCGCCTCGGAACCGTCCTCTCCGGCGTACGGGAGCATGCGGGATCGGGAGCGTAATCGGCGCCTGGCGGAGCTGGGCTTCAGCGCGAGCGAGGACTCTGAGGGAGAGAGCGTGCCGGAGCCGGAGCCGGAGCCTGACGAGCCTCAGCCGCAGCGACGCAGAGGAGACGCTAATCCCAGAGTCCGGAAGCCGGTTCTGGACCCCGAAGCGGACGAGGACGAGGACGGCTCAGCGGATCGCGGTCACAAACCTGTGGCTCCGCCGTCTCCGCTGTCCGCTACGCAGCCCGTCACACACACACACACACACACCCCGGACGGCCTGTCCTCCAAGCGCTCGAACGGGCAGGAGCGTAACGGGCGCTCGCGGGTCAGCAGGGAGACGCAAGAGAAGGAGAACTCCAACAGCACCGTCACTAATCACCGGCACGGCAAAGCTGTCCGCGGGAGCAAACTGCGCGGCGGGAGCCGGCAAGCCCAGAGTAAGAGTGGCTCCGCGGCGGGCGGCTCTGCGACGGCTAATGGGAACAGCACCGCAGCTAATGCTAACGCTAGCGGCGTCTCTCTGCAGCGCTCACAGTGCCGGCCGCTGAAGAGGAGCGCTGTGCCCGTGCCCTCGCCCAGACCGCTGCAGATGGAGAGACACCTGGTGCGCCCACCGCCCGCCTGCCCCGAACCACACCGCCTGCCGCTAGCCAGCGGAGACACACACACGCTAACCAGAGACGCCTGGCTCCGCGTGTTCCAGCAGCTCAGCCAGCGCCAGCTGTGTGTGTGCATGCGTGTGTGCCGCACCTGGAGCCGCTGGTGAGAGACCTGCTAACACATGACACTATTATAATAATCATAATACCTTTTATTTATAGGCACTCAATAAAATCAGTAAAAAACAAAGCTGTGCAAAAACACAGACATGCACATCAAACATAAAATCAACAAATCAAACAATCAAATCAATAAAAGCTGTTCTAAACTGATAAGTTTTAATATGAGCTTTAAAAACTATATCAAACTATATCATAAATCCAACCTTCCTCTTCAGTCCAAAAACAGCATTAATTGACACTAAACTGAAAGACGACCTATTAAAGGCAGTTCAGCAGAAAAACACATAATCACAGCTAGACGACAGAGTTTCACATGCCACTGTAAAGGAACGATTCAGATGAAACTGTTTTATGTCTAATTGAACGTATTAGATGTGCAGCAGCGGAGGTTCATGAGCACCTGCTGTATCATTAGCGTGGCTGTTATCGTCATCCGTCTCACTTCTTCTGCCACAGAACTGTAGAGGAGAGCTATGAGATCCGGCACACGGATGGAGACAGACCTAACCCTTACCTGAGAATCTCCTAACCTCTAGCGCCACCAACAGCTCAAATCTACATTTATGTTAATGCTAATACCTTTTGACCTGAAAGGCCTATAAACAGAATGTTTTTATAGTGGTGCCAGATGGTTCATTAGCTCTTCTTCACCAGTCTTTGCTCAGATCACCATTAGATCATCATGCTGGTAAAAAGTTATTAAATTATTTTTGATCGACCAAACAGTTCTTGTATAACATTTTAACTAATGATCATGCCAAACACCTGCCATATGGAGACGCATCTGGGAATATCCCATCGTTCGGCACAGCGCCTCCTACTGATCAAGAAGGAAAATTGTCAAGATTTGATTATAATGTTCAAATAGGTCAAAAAGCATTAGGCTGGTCTTTATATCTTCGGTGCTGCGTATCGAGTCATGATATAACCAGATATAAACATAAAAGTAATATGGCAAACAACAGTTTTGCTGTCAGCATATTTGCCCCTGTTATTGCTGTTTGCAGCTGTAATTTTAATTAATGTAATATATAGCATAAAATAGTCTTTTATTTTTTTCTAATGCACAAATGTGAAGTGGACAATGTTTTTGAAGGCACCAGGATTTGTTACACTTTGAATCATGAAATAACATTAGCTGTGAAATGTATGTTGAGAGATGATCTTTATGCTTCCAAACGATCGGCTGAATCAAGTCATTTGAGCTTTTGAAATGTTCATGTTGTATATAATAGCGGTGCACTGATATAATTCACGATTCATCAGTCATTCTTCCAAAACCGATATCAATAACCAATACTTTACTTGATAATTAAATATAATGCTAAACCATAGAAAACCGTGTCCTCTGCACCTCCACAATACAGTGCGTGTGGAACGTCTCTCTGTCAGTCATGTGACGGGTGTGTTTGTCTGCAGCCTCTGTCAGTCATGTGACGCGTGTGTTTGTCTGCAGCCGCTGTCAGTCATGTGACGCGTGTGTTTTTGTCTGCTGGTTCTGTCAGTCATGTGATGCGTGTTTTTGTCTGCTGGTTCTGTCAGTCATGTGACTCGTGTGTTTGTCTGCAGCCTCTGTCAGTCATGTGATGCGTGTGTTTTTGTCTGCTGGTTCTGTCAGTCATGTGACGCGTGTTTTTGTCTGCTGGTTCATGTGACTCGTGTGTTTGTCAAGTCAAGTTTATTTGTATAGCGCTTTTCACAATACAGATTGTATCAAAGCAGCTTCACAGTATTAAATTAAATTAATACAACAAAGTTTGTTTCAAGAGGAATTTATTGATTTATAAAATTAAATTAAATATCCCCAAAATATCCCCAACTGAGCAAGCCAAAGGCAACAGTGGCAAGGAACCGAAAAACTCCATCAAGTGACCTAATGGAGAAAAAAAAAAAAACCTTGGGAGAACCCAGGCTCAGTCGGGGGCCAGTTCTCCTCTGGCATTTATGAGCTAGAGGCCGGATTGTAGTTTGAACTGTAGGATTATATGAATGCCTGGCTGAAGAGATGCGACTTTAATCTAGTTTTAAACTGGGAGAGCGAGTCTGAGCAACGAACAGTATCAGGAAGACTATTCCAGAGTTTTGGAGCCAAATGTGAAAATGCTCTCCCTCCTTTGGTGGTTCTGGATATCCTAGGTATGACCAAAAGCCTTGAATTTAGTGATCTTAAAGAGCGCGATGGATTATAGGGCGATAGAAGATCCGTTAAATAGACTGGAGCTAAGCCGTTTAGGGCTTTATAAGTCAGTAGCAATACCTTGTAATTAATACGGAACTTTATAGGTAACCAATGCAGTGATGATAAAATCGGTGTTATATGATCATTTTTTCTTGATCTCGTAAGAACTCTAGCAGCTGCATTTTGGACTAACTGTAGCTTGTTTATTGAGGATGCAGGACAACCAGTTAATAAAGCATTACAGTAATCCAGTCTCGAGGTCATGAATGCATGAACTAACTTTTCTGCATCAGAAACTGATAGCATATTACGTAGCTTAGCAATGTTTCTAAGGTGGAAAAAGGCTGTTTTTGTAACATATGAAATATGATTTTCAAAAGACAGGTTGCAATCGAGTATAACACCCAGGTCTTTTACTGTAGAGGATAAAGTAACAGGACATCCTATGATGTTAAAGTTGTATTGTGCGAGGTTTTGTGGGCGGTTTTTTGAACCGATAAGTATTACCTCTGTCTTGTCTGGATTTAATAAAAGAAAATTACGCGTCATCCAATCTTTTATATCTTTAACACACTCTGTCAATTTGGAAAATTTAGCGTTTTCATCCGGCCGTGATGAAATATATATTTGAGTGTCATCAGCATAACAATGGAAACTAATTCCATGTTTTCTTATAATATTTCCAAGTGGCATCATATATATTGAAAATAACAGAGGGCCTAATACAGATCCCTGCGGCACTCCATAGTTTACTGGAGTTATGATAGATTTTTCTCCATTTAAATAGACAAAATGGTAGCGGTCAGATAGGTATGATTTGAACCAGCTTAGTGCTTGTCCTTGAACACCAGTATAATTTTGTAGTCGATCTAAGAGTAATGTGTGATCTATAGTATCGAACGCAGCACTAAGATCAAGTAAAACTAGTATTGAGATACAGCCTTGGTCAGAAGCTAAAAGTAAATCATTTGTGATTTTAACGAGCGCAGTTTCAGTGCTATGATGCGGTCTGAATCCAGACTGAAACTTTTCATAGATATAATTTTGTTGCAAGAAAGAGCCCAGTTGAGCGGACACCACTTTTTCTAATATTTTAGACATAAATGGAAGATTTGAAATGGGTCTATAATTTGCTAGATTATTATGATCTAATTGTGGTTTCTTAATGAGAGGTTTTATAACTGCGAGTTTAAATGTTCTTGGAACATGACCTAAAGATAAAGACGAGTTAATAATATTGAGGAGAGGCTCTTCCACTACAGGTAACACTTCTTTCAGTAGTTTAGTTGGTATAGGATCTAATAAACATGTTGTTGTTTTAGATGAAGTGATAAGTTTATTTAACTCTTTTTGTTCTATAGTTGTAAAGCACTGTAATTGTTCTTGCGGGGTGATAATTGAAGCTGAATTATAAGGCGCGATTGAAGATTGAACGTTTACAATTGTGGTTCTGATGCTTTCTATTTTCTCAGTGAAGAAGTTCATGAAATCATTACTACTGAACTGTAACGGGATATTTTGTTCGGGTGACGTCTGTTTATTTGTTAGTCTAGCCACGGTGTTAAATAAAAACCTTGGATTGTTTTGGTTGTTTTCTATTAGTTTGCGGAGGTGCTCAGCCCTGGCCGCTTTTAGGGCCTTTTTATAACGTGACATACTGTCTTTCCACGCGATTCTAAAGACCTCTAAATTAGTTTGTTTCCATTTACGCTCTAGAATACGGGTTTCTCTCTTTAAAACATGCGTAGTATTGTTATACCATGGTGCTTTATTTTTCTCTCTGACCTTTTTTAATTTAATAGGTGCAACCACATCCAATGTTCTAGAGAGAATGGTGCTCATAGTGCTAGTTAGTTCTTCTAGTTCATCTGTTTGTTTGGGTTCAGGCAGCAGCTGAGACAGATTAGATAAGCAATTTGAGAAATGATCTATGGTGGATGGAAGGATTGTTCTGCCTGGTCGATAACGCGGCGCTGCATGACATATTACAGCAGTACGTAATATGCAAGTTACCATGTAGTGATCAGTGACTTCATCACTTTGTGGAATGATATCTATATCGGTTGGATCGGTTCCATGTGATATAATTAAATCGAGTGTATGATTAAGACGATGTGTTGGTCCGATGACGTTTTGCTTGACCCCAAATGAATTTAATAAATCTGTAAACGCAGCTCCTAACGCATCATTTGGATTATCTACGTGTATGTTAAAATCTCCAACAATTAATGCTTTATCGACATTGACTAATAGGTCTGAGAGAAAATCTGCAAACTCTTTTAGGAAATCAGCGTAAGGCCCTGGCGGTCTATATACGGTAGCCAAGGCTAGAGATAATAGGGATGTTTTTCTAACATCTAAGAGCGTAACATTTAGTACAAGTACTTCAAATGAAATAAACTTATAACCCGTTTTCTGAGTAAAATTTAGAATATCTCTATAAATGGTTGCAACACCTCGGCCACGACCAATCAGACGGGGCTCATGCTTATAACAGTATCCAGGAGGAGTAGACTCATTAATTTGTCTGCAGCCTCTGTCAGTCATGTGACTCGTGTGTTTGTCTGCAGGTGCTGTCAGTCATGTGACTCGTGTGTTTGCTGGTGCTGTCAGTCATGTGACGTTTGTGTTTGTCAGCAGCCTCTGTCAGTCATGTGACGCGTGTGTTTGTCTGCAGCCAGTCATGTGACGCGTGTGTTTGTCTGCAGGTGCTGTCAGTCATGTGACGTGTGTGTTCATCAACAGCCGCTGTCAGTCATGTGAAGCGTGTGTTTGTCTGCAGCCAGTCATGTGACGCGTGTGTTTGTCTGCAGGTGCTGTCAGTCATGTGACGTGTGTGTTCATCAACAGCCGCTGTCAGTCATGTGACGGGTGTGTTTGTCTGCAGCCAGTCATGTGACGCGTGTGTTTGTCTGCAGGTGCTGTCAGTCATGTGACGTGTGTGTTCATCAACAGCCGCTGTCAGTCATGTGATGTGTGTGTTTGTCTGCAGCCTCTGTCAGTCATGTGACACGTGTGTTTGTCTGCAGCCTCTGTCAGTCATGTGACGTGTGTGTTTGTCTGCAGCCAGTCATGTGACGCGTGTGTTTGTCTGCAGGTGCTGTCAGTCATGTGACGTGTGTGTTTGTTTGCAGCCTCTGTCAGTCATGTGACACGTGTGTTTGTCTGCAGCCTCTGTCAGTCATGTGGCGCATGTGTTTGTCTGCAGCCTCTGTCAGTCATGTGGCGCATGTGTTTGTCTGCAGCCTCTGTCAGTCATGTGACGTGTGTGTTCATCAGCAGCCTCTGTCAGTCATGTGACGTGTGTGTGTTCATCAGCAGCCGCTGTCAGTCATGTGACTCGTGTGTTTGTCTGCTGGTGTTGTCAGTCATGTGACGTGTGTGTTCATCAGCAGCCGCTGTCAGTCATGTGACTCGTGTGTTTGTCTGCTGGTGTTGTCAGTCATGTGATGTGTGTGTTTGTCTGCTGGTGTTGTCAGTCATGTGACGTGTGTGTTTGTCTGCAGGTGTTGTCAGTCAAGTGACGTGTGTGTTTGTCTGCAGGTGTTGTCAGTCATGTAACGTGTGTGTTTGTCTGCAGCCGCTGTCAGTCATGTGACTCGTGTGTTTGTCTGCAGGTGCTGTCAGTCATGTGACACGTGTTTGTCTGCAGCCTCTGTCAGTCATGTAACGTGTGTGTTTGTCTGCTGGTGCTGTCAGTCATGTGACGTGTGTGTGTGTGTGTGTGTCTGCTGGTGCTGTCAGTCGTGACGTGTGTGTTTGTCTGCAGCCTCTGTCAGTCATGTGACTTGCGTGTGTTTGTCTGCAGCCTCTGTCAGTCATGTGACGCGTGTGTTTGTCTGCAGGTGCTGTCAGTCATGTGACGCGTGTTTGTCTGCACCCTCTGTCAGTCATGTGACGTGTGTGTTTGTCTGCAGGTGCTGTCAGTCATGTGACGTGTGTGTTTGTTTGCAGCCTCTGTCAGTCATGTGACACGTGTGTTTGTCTGCAGCCTCTGTCAGTCATGTGACACGTGTTTTTGTCTGCAGGTGCTGTCAGTCATGTGACGCGTGTGTTTGTCTGCAGGTGCTGTCAGTCATGTGACGTGTGTGTTTGTTTGCAGCCTCTGTCAGTCATGTGACACGTGTTTTTGTCTGCAGCCGCTGTCAGTCATGTGACGTTTGTGTTCATCAGCAGCCTCTGTCAGTCATGTGACACGTGTTTTTGTCTGCAGCCGCTGTCAGTCATGTGACGTGTGTGTTCATCAGCAGCCGCTGTCAGTCATGTGACGTGTGTGTTCATCAGCAGCCGCTGTCAGTCATGTGACTCGTGTGTTTGTCTGCTGGTGTTGTCAGTCATGTGACGTGTGTGTTCATCAGCAGCCGCTGTCAGTCATGTGACTCGTGTGTTTGTCTGCTGGTGTTGTCAGTCATGTGACGTGTGTGTTCATCAGCAGCCGCTGTCAGTCATGTGACTCGTGTGTTTGTCTGCAGGTGCTGTCAGTCATGTGTCGTGTGTGTTTGTCTGCAGCCGCTGTCAGTCATGTGACGTGTGTGTTCATCAGCAGCCGCTGTCAGTCATGTGACGTGTGTGTTTGTTTGCAGCCTCTGTCAGTCATGTGACACGTGTTTTTGTCTGCAGCCGCTGTCAGTCATGTGACGTTTGTGTTCATCAGCAGCCTCTGTCAGTCATGTGACACGTGTTTTTGTCTGCAGCCGCTGTCAGTCATGTGACGTGTGTGTTCATCAGCAGCCGCTGTCAGTCATGTGACGTGTGTGTTCATCAGCAGCCGCTGTCAGTCATGTGACTCGTGTGTTTGTCTGCTGGTGTTGTCAGTCATGTGACGTGTGTGTTCATCAGCAGCCGCTGTCAGTCATGTGACTCGTGTGTTTGTCTGCAGGTGCTGTCAGTCATGTGTCGTGTGTGTTTGTCTGCAGCCGCTGTCAGTCATGTGACGTGTGTGTTCATCAGCAGCCGCTGTCAGTCATGTGACTCGTGTGTTTGTCTGCAGCCTCTGTCAGTCATGTGACGTGTGTGTTTGTCTGCAGGTGTTGTCAGTCATGTGACGTGTGTTCGTCTGCATCCGCTGTCAGTCATGTGACTCGTGTGTTTGTCTGCAGCCTCTGTCAGTCATGTGACGTGTGTGTTTGTCTGCAGGTGTTGTCAGTCATGTGACTCGTGTGTTTGTCTGCAGCCGCTGTCAGTCATGTGACTCGTGTGTTTGTCTGCAGGTGCTGTCAGTCATGTGACACGTGTTTGTCTGCAGCCTCTGTCAGTCATGTAACGTGTGTGTTTGTCTGCAGGTGTTGTCAGTCATGTAACGTGTGTGTTTGTCTGCAGCCGCTGTCAGTCATGTGACTTGTGTGTTTGTCTGCAGGTGCTGTCAGTCATGTGACACGTGTTTGTCTGCAGCCTCTGTCAGTCATGTAACGTGTGTGTTTGTCTGCTGGTGCTGTCAGTCGTGACGTGTGTGTTTGTCTGCAGCCTCTGTCAGTCATGTGACTTGCGTGTGTTTGTCTGCAGCCTCTGTCAGTCATGTGACGCGTGTGTTTGTCTTCGGCCTCTGTCAGTCATGTGATGTGTAACTAAATTCAAAATGTATCACGCACTATGGTGTGCTTCCTGAACATTGAACAATGGTCCGTATGAAACAATCAGATCCCTGCGCGTATAGTGCGCGTCATAGGAATTTAACGAGGCTTCGAGGCAGAGTTTTTGCCTCGAGGAATTTTTGTAATCGAGTTAATCGAGTAACTCGATGAATCGTTTCAGCCCTAGTGACGTGTGTTTGTCTGCAGCCTCTGTCAGTCATGTGACGCGTGTGTTTGTCTGCAGCCTCTGTCAGTCATGTGACGTGTGTGTTTGTCTGCTGGTGCTGTCAGTCATGTGACGTGTGTGTTTGTCTGCTGGTGCTGTCAGTCATGTGACTCGTGTGTTTGTCTGCTGGTGCTGTCAGTCATGTGACTTGTGTGTGTTTGTCTGCAGCCTCTGTCAGTCATGTGACGTGTGTGTTTGTCTGCAGGTGCTGTCAGTCATGTGACTCGTGTGTGTTTGTCTGCAGCCTCTGTCAGTCATGTGACGTGTGTGTTTGTCTGCAGGTGCTGTCAGTCATGTGACTTGTGTGTGTTTGTCTGCAGCCTCTGTCAGTCATGTGACGCGTGTGTTTGTCTGCAGGTGCTGTCAGTCATGTGACGTACACGTGTGTTTGTCTGCAGCCTCTGTCAGTCATGTGATGTGTGTGTTTGTCTGCAGGTGCTGTCAGTCATGTGACGCGTGTGTTTGTCTGCAGGTGCTGTCAGTCATGTGACGCGTGTGTTTGTCTGCAGCCTCTGTCAGTCATGTGACGTGTGTGTTTGTCTGCAGGTGCTGTCAGTCATGTGACGCGTGTGTTTGTCTGCAGGTGCTGTCAGTCATGTGACGTACACGTGTGTTTGTCTGCAGCCTCTGTCAGTCATGTGATGTGTGTGTTTGTCTGCAGGTGCTGTCAGTCATGTGACTCATGTGTTTGTCTGCAGGTGCTGTCAGTCATGTGACGCGTGTGTTTGTCTGCAGCCTCTGTCAGTCATGTGACGTGTGTGTTTGTCTGCAGGTGCTGTCAGTCATGTGACGCGTGTGTTTGTCTGCAGGTGCTGTCAGTCATGTGACGTACACGTGTGTTTGTCTGCAGCCTCTGTCAGTCATGTGATGTGTGTGTTTGTCTGCAGGTGCTGTCAGTCATGTGACACGTGTGTTTGTCTGCAGCCTCTGTCAGTCATGTGATGCGTGTGTTTGTCTGCAGCCTCTGTCAGTCATGTGACGCGTGTGTTTGTCTGCAGCCTCTGTCAGTCATGTGATGCGTGTGTTTGTCTGCAGGTGCTGTCAGTCATGTGACACGTGTGTTTGTCTGCAGCCTCTGTCAGTCATGTGACGTGTGTGTTTGTCTGCAGGTGCTGTCAATCATGTGACGTGTGTGTTTGTCTGCAGGTGCTGTCAATCATGTGACGTGTGTGTTTGTCTGCAGGTGCTGTGATAAGAGGTTATGGACTCAGATCGACCTGAGCCGGCAGCGCTCCATCACTCCTCCGATGTTGAGTAGTATAATCCGCAGACAACCCGTATCTCTCAACCTGGGCTTCACTAACATCTCCAAGAAGCAGCTCATGTGGCTGATCAACCGTCTGCAAGGTACGTCCTCCTGCTAGCGTTACACGTGAAGCATTACACAGACACAATGAGAAACAGTGCAGTGTTTCAGCCGTGGCGAGACATAGGCCTACAGGATCATATAAAAGTGTGGAAGTGTGTAAAAAGAGCAGAGAGGAAGAAGAGTCCGAGCTCAGTGTGAGTTTACACCGGTCACCGATGGAAAGATCTACAGCGAAGAAGAATCAGTCCACGAGATTGAACCGCGCCCATGTTTGGCGTTTAAAGCTCAGAGGTGAGAGTGTAATGAGGGTGTTTTGCTTCTTCAAATGAAAACTCTACCAGAAAGGGACCTTTCGCAGGGCTCGCGAAATCACTAGCCTGACGTCCTGGGGCTATTGTGTTTTCCAGTCGGGCTACCAAAATGCAAAATCCTCCCTTTATTCACATTATTGACTAGTTATTTTAAGGAAAATTATGACCATGCAAGTTTTTGATAATGCTGATTTATCCATAGCGAAATTTCTCATGAATCTCCGTGCCTGTTTTAACTGTAAAGCTGCTGTGAAACAAAAAAATCTGTGTTGTAAAAAGCGCTACATAAATAAAGGTGACTTGACCTGACCATCATATGTTCTGCTATATAAACAGCATAAAATAATTAGAGCACCATTTACTTGCCTCAAAAAAGTCTGGTATTATTATTATTATTATTATTGTTGTTATTATTATTATTATTATTATTATTTATTGCTACACTTCACTATGTGTATTATTCCATCAGAAACGTAACACTTTTAGCGTTGTCAGGCTTTAAATTTGACCTGCCACAAGGTGACACTGTTTTCAAAACTCATGATGCTTAGAATCTTGTACCGGAACAATCAGAGAAAAGTGTCAAAGCTTCAGAGAGTCATTATTTCTCCATCCCTCCTGCATCCAACTGCAAGTTCTGACGTTTGGGGAAGATAACTGGTGCTTCCAATCCACCCCTTGTAAAGCAGTGCCATTCTAACTTAATTTATTGTTGCTAAGTGACAGTAGGTGTGTTTACAGATTTACGCAAAACTTTTTTGTTTTGTTTTTCTTTCTTTTTTTTCTAAATGTCGACAAAAAACTATTGCAAAATGACGGCGTTTCCATTAACCGATGTTATGCGACTAAAACTTCATTTTTTCCTCTCGTGATAAGTCATTCCAAAAATCATGGCAACGGACGTTGATAGGTTTATGTTTATCTCAGCTACTGCACTGGCCATTATTATTATCCAATCATTAATGGCAAGGAAAGACCCTTAATACTTGTGAGCGGCACATATGAGGTGTTTCTGGGTGTTTCTCCGTCATATCAGCTTCGTGGTCTTGATTGTGGCATTTCTTTGAGGTTTAGAATCCAGTATTCCTGTAATTCTTTTGTCTTTTATGAATTTAATAAAGAACTCTGTCTCTTCTATCCAAACGTACCGCGTCATCTACATCAGCTGACCTGTAAATGCGCAAAAACTGTTTCGATTGCAGTTTTGCAAAATATTTCTTTTTTGAATTGCGTGAAACACCACCTCATGCAAGTGTAAAAACTTTTTTGCAATAAATGGGAGTTTTTGCGTAATTGACGTGTTTCCATTGGGCGTATTATCATCTTCTTCCGCTTATCCAGGGCCGGGTCGCAGGGGCAGCAGTCGAAGCAGAGATGCCCAGACTTCCCTCTCCCCAGACACTTCCTCCAGCTCTTCCGGGGGGACACCGAGGCCTTCCCAGGCCAGCCGGGAGACATAATCCCTCCAGCGTGTCCTAGGTCTTCCCCGGGGTCTCCTCCCGGTGGGATGCGACCAGAACACCTTCCCTGGAAGGCGTCCAGGAGGCATCCGGAACAGACGCACTGTTCTTCCTGAATCCGAGGTTTCCACTATCGGCCGAATTCTCCTCTCCAGTACCCTGGCATAGACCTTCTCTGGGAGGCTGAGAAGTGTGATCCCTCTGTAGTTGGAACACACCCTCCGGTTCCCCTTCTTAAAAAGAGGGACCACCACCCCGGTCTGCCAGCCCAAAAGTACTGTCCCCGACCGCCACGTGATGCTGCAGAGGCGTGTCAGCCAAGACAGCCCCACAACATCCAAAGACTTGAGGTACTCAGGGCGGATCTCATCCACCCCCGGTGCCTTGCCACCGAGGAGCTTCTTGACTACCTCAGTGACTTCAGCCCGGGTGATGGACGAGTCCACCTCTGAGCCCTCTGCCTCTGCTTCCTCTGCGCTTACACTTAAGTGGAATCCGTATGTTCGTTCGGTCGGAAGCTAGTTATTTTACTTTATAAAGTTTTAAATATTAATATTTTTCTTACACAAATTCATTGTTTTTCACTGCATTATAAAACTTACTTTTTTTATATAACTCTGATTGTATTCGTCTGAAAGAAGAAAGTTATATACACCTAGGATGGTTTGAGGGTGAGTAAATCATGGGCTAAATTTCATTTTAAAGTGAACTAATCCTTTAACATTGTCACACACGCACACATAATGTTCTCCACTGCGCACGCAATCTCTAGCCACGTTTCCATTACCCTTCAAATTGTGCAAATTGAAATTGCGAATTGAAAATACGCCCCCTCTCCTTGAACTGCCACCTTACCGTGGTGGAGGGGTTTGAGTACCCGAACGATCCTAGGATCTATGTTGTCCTTGGCTATATGCCCCTGGTAGGGTCTCCTAGGGCAAACAGGTCCTAGGTGACGGGTCAGACTAAGAGAGGTTCATAAACGCTCGTGGGCCCGTGGGCTCACCACCTGCAGGAGGGACCGTAAGGGGCCGGTGCTGAGAGGATCGGGCGGCAGTCGAAGGTGGGGGCCTCGACAACCCGGTCCCTGGACACGGAAACTGGCTTTAGGGATGTGGAACGTCACCTCGCTGGCGGGGAAGGAGCCTGATATTGTGCGTGAGGTTGAGAGGTACCGACTAGAGATAGTCGGGATCACCTCCAGCACGGCTTGGGCTCTGGAACCACACTCCTTGAGAGAGGATGGACTCTCTACCACTCTGGACTTGCCCATGGTGAGAGGCGGCAGGCTGGCGTGGGTTTGCTTATAGCCCCCCAGCTCAGCCGTCATGTGTTGGAGTTAACCCCGGTGAACGAGAGGGTCGCTTCCCTGCGCCTTCGGGTCGGGAATAGGTCTCTCACTGTCGTGTGTGCCTACAGGCTGAACGGCAGTGCAGAGTACCCGGCCCTCTTGGGGTTTCTGGGAGGGGTGCTGGAAAGTGCTCCAACTGGGGACTCCGTCGTTCTACTGGGGAATTCAACACCCACGTGGGCAGCGACAGTCAAGTCAAGTCAAGTCAAGTTTATTTGTATAGCGCTTTTCACAATACAGATTGTATCAAAGCAGCTTCACAGTATTAAATTAAAATAATACAACAAAGTTTGTTTCAAGAGGAATTTATTGACAGTGACACCTGGAGGGGCGTGATTGGGAGGAACGGCCCTCCTGATCTGATCGGTGTTCTGTTATTGGACTTCTGTGCTAGTTACAGTTTGTCCATAACGAACACCATGTTCAAGCATAAGCGTGATAAGTGTGTCCATCAGTGCACGTGGCATCAGCAGCTGATGGGTACCAGCAAGCCAAGCGGACTGCTGGGAGGGGTTTGATGAGGCCATGGAGAAGGACTACCGGTTGGCCTCAAAGAGATTCTGGCAAACTTGTTCGGCTCCTCAGGAGAGGGAAGCAGTGACACTGTTTACAGTGGAGGTGGGCAGCTGTTGACCTCAACTGGGGATGTCGTCGGACGGTGGAAGGAATACTTCGAGGATCTCCTCAATCCTACCGACACGTCTTCCATTGAGTAATGCGACAAACTGCTTATATTTACGCTACGCCATGATGCATTTCGCTACATCTGACGTAATAAATTTCATAAGTTGCGCATTAGGGGCAAGTAGACTGCGTATGGCCGTTTGGCCAGATTTTACTTTATAAAGTAATTTTACTTTATAAAGATTTAAATAATATTTTATACTCAGAAGATCACAGGAACAAACAGGATAAAAGCAAACCAAACAATACATTAACAAGAACCAAACAAGAGCAGCTGAAACACAGGGATTAAATACACAGTGCAAACAAAGGAAACTTTAAGACAGGTATGGTGGCAATGAGCAGTAATTAAATAAGAGACCATGATGATTAACAAACAGTGAAACAGGCAATCAGGAAACAGGGAAAATCAAACCATGTCTCGTTCTCTCACTGATGTCTCGCTGATGTCTCGGCCTCTCTGTCTCTCGCTGATGTCTCGGTGTCTCGCTGATGTCTCGGTCTCTCTGTCTCTCGCTGATGTCTCGGTCTCTCTGTCTCTCACTGATGTCTCGGTGTCTCGCTGATGTCTCAGTCTCTCTGTCTCTCACTGATGTCTCGGTCTCTCTGTCTCTCACTGATGTCTCGGTCTCTCACTGATGTCTCGGTCTCTCACTGATGTCACGGTCTCTTTGTCTCTTGCTGATGTCTCGGTCTCTTTGTCTCTTGCTGATGTCTCGGTCTCTCTGTCTCTTGCTGATGTCTCGGTGTCTCACTGATGTCTCTGTCTCTCTGTCTCTCGCTGATGTCTCGGTCTCTCGGTCTCTTGCTGATGTCTCGGTGTCTCACTGATGTCTATGTCTCTCGCTGATCTCTCGGTCTCTTGCTGATGTCTCGGTGTCTTGCTGATGTCTCGGTGTCTCGCTGATGTCTCGGTCTCTCTGTCTCTCGCTGATGTCTCGGTCTCTCTGTCTCTTGCTGATGTCTCTGTGTCTCGCTGATGTCTCGATGTCGGTCTCTCGCTGATGTCTCGGTGTCTCGCTGATGTCTCGGTCTCTCTGTCTCTTACTGATGTCTCGGTCTCTCTGTCTCTTGCTGATGTCTCGGTGTCTTGCTGATGTCTCGGTGTCTCACTGATGTCTCGGTCTCTCACTGATGTCTCGGTCTCTCTGTCTCTCGCTGATGTCTCGGTCTCTCTGTCTCTCGCTGATGTCTCGGTCTCTCTGTCTCTTGCTGATGTCTCGGTGTCTCACTGATGTCTCTGTCTCTCGCTGATGTCTCAGTCTCTCGGTCTCTTGCTGATGTCTCGGTGTCTTGCTGATGTCTCGGTGTGTCGCTGATGTCTCGGTCTCTCTGTCTCTTGCTGATGTCTCTGTCTCTCGCTGATGTCTCGGTCTCTCTGTCTCTTGCTGATGTCTCTGTCTCTCGCTGATGTCTCGGTCTCTCTGTCTCTTGCTGATGTCTCTGTGTCTCGCTGATGTCTCGATGTCGGTCTCTCGCTGATGTTTCGGTGTCTTGCTGATGTGTCGGTCTCTCGCTGATGTCTCGGTGATGTCTTGGCCTCTCGCTGATGTCTCGGTCTCTCGCTGATGTCTCGGTCTCTGTCTCTTGCTGATGTCTCGGTGTCTCGCTGATGTCTCTGTGTCGGTCTCTCGCTGATGTCTCTGTGTCGGTCTCTCGCTGATGTCTCGGTGTCTCGCTGATGTCTTAGTGTCTTGCTGATGTCTCGGTGTCTTGCTGATGTCTTGGTGTCTCGGTGATGTCTTGGCCTCTCGCTGATCTCTCTGTGTCTCGGTCTCTCGCTGATGTCTCGGTGTCTTACTGATGTCTCCGTGTCGGTGTCTCGCTGATGTCTCTGTGATGTCTAGGTTTCTCGCTGATGTCTCGGCCTCTCCTGTGTCTCGGTCTCTCGCTGATGTCTCGGTGTCTCCCTCAGGTCTGCTGGAGCTGAACGTGGCCGGCTGCTCGTGGTCCTCGGTCTCGGCTCTCTGTCAGTCTGTGTGTCCATGTCTGCGGCTCCTGGACCTCAGTCGCGTCGAGGATCTGAAGGACTCGCATCTGAAAGAGCTGCTGGCTCCGCCGTCCAATGACACGCGCTCAGGTCAGTTTCTACACTCCTTCACTTGGTCATGCTTTAATTGAGTGCTGGCAAAACGGACAGATTTAAAAGGTTACAGTGACCATGATATTATCAATTCATACTTATTGTCATAAATGAAAGGGTCATGAAACCCTAAACTGAAGGCCATATCTTTAATACCAAGCATATCTGCGGACTCTGTTGATTCTCTCCTTGAGTCCTTTAACTCAAAAGTACAGAGTGTAAAAGATGATATTGCTCCTGTGAAAGTCAGGAAGAAGAGTGGCAGACAAAAAGTACCTTGGAGAAATTCAACAGCAGTGCAAAATATGAAAAGACAATGCAGAAAAGATGAGCGCATGTGGCGGAAGACTAAAATGGTAGTCCATTAGAACATCTATAAAGACAGCCTCCATGCTTTCAATGTGGAACTAGGCAAGGCTAGAGTGCCTTTCTTCTCAAATATTAGAAACAGAAACATAAACAACACATGCACTCTTTTTGCTACTGTAGAGAGTCTAACTAACCCCCCAAGCCAGATTTCCAATGAATTGCTCTCAGACAGCAAATGCAATGAGTTTGCTTCCTTCTCTGAGAAAACCAATAATATCAGAAAGGCGATCAGCATATCCTCGTGTGGCACTGAGGTCAGACAGTTCAACCACATCCGCAGAAAGTTACTATGTCTGATTTTGAAGAAATTAGTGGAAAAATCTTGTAAGAAACAGTTATTAAGCACCTTAATAATAATAATACGTTTTATTTATAGTGCCTTTCCAGGGCTCAAGGACGCTTTACAATGAACAAGCAACAATAATGGCAAGGGACAATGACAATATACAAAACAACAGTAGGTAGATGAGAGTAAAAGTACAGTAAAGGAGAATTAGGTAGACGGGGCAGCATACAGCAGAATACAATCAGACAGCAAAATGTAGTACAACTTAAGAATGGTAACATTCAGAAAATAAGTGAGTTTTGAGCATAATTTTAAATTCAGAAATAGTATTAACACAACAGAGTGATCAGGGGAGAGAGTTCCATATTTTGGGTGCAACAACACTGAATGATCTGCCCTCCAATGAAGCTAGGCAATGCCGAGGGCCAACGAGAAGGCTAGAGTAGAGGATCGTAAAGAGCGAGTCGGGGTGCAGGGGTGGAGCAGGTTACAGAGATGGGGGGAGCCAAGCTGTGCAGAGATTTAGAATACGGTAAGCCACTGGAAGCCAGTGAAGATGTTACAAAATTGGGGTGATATGGGCAGAACGCTTGGTGTGGGTAAGTATTCTAGCAGCAGAGTTTTGAATGTATTGCAATTTGGAAATGGAGCTAGCAGATAGGCCAATGAAAAGGGCATTACAGTAATCAAGACGTGATGTGACACATGCACCTTAAAACATCATCCTGCACCCTCGACATAACCCCCCTTCCTTTTTCAAAAGTGTGTTAAACTGCTTGGAAGCAGATTTCCTAAAAGTTGTACATTTTCACTTCTCTCTGGGACTTTTCCAAAGTCCCTTAAAACTGCAGTTGTCAAGCCCCTCCTGAAAAAGAGCAATCTGGATAGCAACATATCGAGCAATTACAGATCAATCTCAAATCTTCCTTTCATAGGCAAGATCATTGAAAAAGTTGTCTTCAATCAGCTAAACAAATTCTTTAGCTCGAATGGATACTTTGACAATTTTCAATCTGGTATCTGACCGCATCACAGCACAGACACAGCGCTCATAAAGATAATAAACAATATTCGTTTAAATACTGATACAGGCAAAACATCAGTTCTTTGACTCATTGACTCCCTGTGCCAATGCATTGATGAAGTCAACAGTTGGATGTGTCAAAACTTTCTTCAGTTAAACAGACAAAACTGAAGTCATTGCGTTTGGAAACAAAGATGAAGTTCTCAAGGTGAACACATACCTTCACTCTAGGGGTCAAACAACTAAAGATCAAGTTAGGAATCTCTGTGTGACTCTAGAGTCAGACCTTAGTTTCAGTAGTCATGTCAAAGCAATAACCAAATCAGCATACTATCATCTGAAAAATATTGCAAGAATGGTGCTTTGTTTCCAGTCAAGACTTAGAGAAACTTGTGCATGCTTTCATCACCAGCAAGGGTGGATTACTGTAATGGACTCCTCACTGGCCTTCCCAAAAACACCATAAGACAGTTGCAGCTCATACAGAACGCTGAGAAGTACCAGAACATATGAACACATCACACCAGTCCTCAGGTCTTTACACTGGCTCCACCCTAACCTACACTGGTATATAAATCATTCAATGGCCTAGGACCTCAATACATTGCAGATATGCTCACTGAATATAAACCCAACTGATCACTCAGATCATTAGGATCACTTCAGCTGGAAACACCAAGGGTTCACTCTAAGCATGACGAGTCCGCTTTAGCTATTATGCTGGAACAGCTTCCAGAAGAGATCAGATGTGCTCCTACAGTGGTCACATTCACATCCAGACTCAGAACACTTCTGTTTAGCTGTGCATTTACTGAATGAGCACTGTGCCGCTGTCCGTCCGACTGATTACACTGTGTTTTATTTCTGCATCCTCCTTTTGATTCTAAACTCAAATGGCACTGAGAATTGGGTAAGAGACAAACATAGATTACTTAATTGGAGAAATTGAGAGATGAAGCCATGCTGATGGCCTGGGTCTGTGGTGGAGTAGTGAGTTTGATGTGTAATTAAACTCGAGGTTCTGTGGGGTGCGGACTCGATCGACTCCATTCTTAGAGCTTCCGAACCAATGGGTTTTGGGGTTAGGACTGATGGGGCAGTGAACCCGAGGTTACCCCGTGAGTCCTAGAGCTCCTCCTGTCCGATCATAGGGAAAAATCGGGTCCATCGGAGACGTCCAGTGGAATTCTCAGGCGCGCAGAATAAACACCACAGACAGTGTCAGAGTAAAACTAGATGCAAAATAAGATACACCGGTGTTTTGCCAAATGAGAAGTTTATTCTATGTATCATCTTTTTACTACTTTAATTAATTTTACTCTAATTAATTTTATAACTTTATAATTTATCTATTTTAATTCCTTTTATAACTGTTTTAATTTCCCTTGCTTTTATTTTGTGCTTATTTTCTATGCAAAGCACTTTGAATTGCCATTGAGGATGAAATGTGCTATATAAATAAACTTGCCTAAACTAAATTTTCTGAGATTTTAACAAAAGTATGTGTGTTGAACATCATTGAAGAGAATGTTAGCATCTGTTGGATTTAATTGTAGGGGAAAACTGAATGGATTAACAAAGTTGCCTGAAATAATTCGTTTAGTTTTCCTGAGGGCCACAGATGAAGTTCGGTCTGATGTTTGTGTGTCTGTTAAAGGATCCCAGCTTGAGTGTTTTGGTCACTGGCTTCACTTGAGATGGACCAGGACCACGTTCACACTGCAGAATAAATTCAGTTGTCAGTTCACCTTTAGTGCTGAACCCTGCTCTGTTCACACAGACTTCAGTCATTACTGGAGTGGCAGTGTGTACGAAACCAAACTCAACAGCCAGTGGGTGATTTTGGAAATGCTGCTTGGAGAGACTCTACATGTGGAAACTGAGTGAATGTTCAGTAATGAGGTTCTGTGTGAGTCGAGAGCTGTGTCTCAGCGCTAACCGTGTGTTCCCGCACAGCTCACGGAGAGAACCGAGGCGGACGCTTCCAGAACGTGACCGAGCTGCGATTGGCTGGGCTGGAAGTGACCGACGCTGTGTCTCGTCTGCTGGTCCGGTACCTTCCCCACCTGACCAAACTGGACCTGAGCCAGTGCTGCCATATCACAGACCAGACCGTCCACACGCTGACCTCGGCCATCTCACCACTCCGAGAGAGCCTCACACACGTCAACCTGGCAGGTAAAGCCCACACACGCCTCACACACGCCTCATACATGCCTCACACACGCCTCATACATGCCTCACACACGCCTCACACACACTGACCTGGCAGGTAAAGCCCACACACGCCTCACACACGCCTCACACACGCCTCACACACACCTCACACACGCCTCACACACACTGACCTGGCAGGTAAAGCCCACACACGCCTAACACACGCCTCATGCACACCTCATACACACTGACCTGGCAGGTAAAGCCCACACACGCCTCACACACGCCTCATACACACCTCACACACGCCTCACACACGCCTCACACACACTGACCTGGCAGGTAAAGCCCACACACGCCTAACACACGCCTCATGCACACCTCATACACACCTCACACACGCCTCACACACGCCTCACACACACTGACCTGGCAGGTAAAGCCCACACACGCCTAACACACGCCTCATGCACACCTCATACACACCTCACACACGCCTCACACACGCCTCACACACACTGACCTGGCAGGTAAAGCCCACACACGCCTAACACACGCCTCATGCACACCTCATACACACCTCACACACGCCTCACACACGCCTCACACACACTGACCTGGCAGGTAAAGCCCACACACGCCTCACACACGCCTCATACACACCTCACACACACCTCATACAAGCCTCACACACACTGACCTGGCAGGTAAAGCCCACACACGCCTCACACACGCCTCATACACACCTCATACACACCTCACACACACCTCACACACGCCTCATACACACCTCACACACGCCTCATACACACTGACCTGGCAGGTAAAGCCCACACACGCCTCATACACACCTCACACACGCCTCACACACGCCTCACACACACTGACCTGGCAGGTAAAGCCCACACACGCCTCACACACGCCTCACACACGCCTCATACACGCCTCATACACACCTCATACACGCCTCATACACACCTCATACACACCTGATACAAGCCTCACACACACTGACCTGGCAGGTAAAGCCCACACACGCCTCACACCCGCCTCACACACGCCTCACACACACCTCATACACACCTCATACAAGCCTCACACACACTGACCTGGCAGGTAAAGCCCACACACGCCTCACACACGCTGACCTGGCAGGTAAAGCCCACACACGCCTCACACACGCATCATACAAGCCTCACACACACTGACCTGGCAGGTAAAGCCCACACACGCCTCACACACACTGACCTGGCAGGTAAAGCTCACACACGCCTCACACACGCCTCACACACACTGACCTGGCAGGTAAAGCTCACACACGCCTCACATACGCATCATACACACCTCATACAAGCCTCACACACGCCTCACACACACTGACCTGGCAGGTAAAGCTCACACACGCCTCACACACGCCTCACACACACCTCATACACACCTCATACAAGCCTCACACACACTGACCTGGCAGGTAAAGCCCACACACGCCTCACACACGCCTCACACACGCTGACCTGGCAGGTAAAGCCCACACACGCCTCACACACGCATCATACAAGCCTCACACACACTGACCTGGCAGGTAAAGCCCACACACGCCTCACACACGCCTCACACACGCTGACCTGGCAGGTAAAGCCCACACACGCCTCACACACGCATCATACAAGCCTCACACACACTGACCTGGCAGGTAAAGCTCACACACGCCTCACACACACTGACCTGGCAGGTAAAGCTCACACACGCCTTACACACACCTCACACACACTGACCTGGCAGGTAAAGCCCACACACGCCTCACACATGCCTCACACATGCCTCACACACACTGACCTGGCAGGTAAAGCTCACACACGCCTCACACATGCCTCACACACACTGACCTGGCAGGTAAAGCCCACACACGCCTCACACATGCCTCACACATGCCTCACACACACCTCACACACGCCTCACACACTGACCTGGCAGATAAAGCCCACACACGCCTCACACACACCTCACACACACTGACCTGGCAGGTAAAGCCCACACACGCCTCACACACACCTCACACACACTGACCTGGCAGGTAAAGCCCACACACGCCTCACACACTGACCTGGCAGGTAAAGCCCACACACGCCTCACACACACTGACCTGGCAGGTAAAGCCCACACACAGCCCACACACGCCTCACACACACCTCACACACACTGACCTGGCAGGTAAAGCCTCACACACGCCTCACACACACTGACCTGGCAGGTAAAGCCTCACACACACCTCACACACACTGACCTGGCAGGTAAAGCCTCACACACGCCTCACACACACTGACCTGGTAGGTAAAGCCCACACACGCCTCACACACGCCTCACACACACCTCACACACGCCTCACACACACCTCACACACACCTCACACACTGACCTGGCAGGTAACGCCTCGCGTCCTGGGCTTCAGCTCACAGGCCTGTTCATAACAGACAGAAACACCACGACTCTGTGTTAAAGGGGTGGTTGATTATGATTTCACTTCTCTAACCGTAGTTAGTGTGTAATGTCGCTGTGTGATCATAAACAACATCTGCAAAGTTACGTCGATCAAAGTTCAAAGCGAAGAGAGAGATTTACTTTTACAGAAATCACTTTTTAAGGACTACAACAAACGGCTGGTAGAGACTACACAAGCTTTTTCACAGGATAGTGACATCACTAACCCTAACATTTACATAAACCCCGGGAACACGATTTATAGGTTATCATGACCGACTAATCAGTGACTAGAAGATAACTCCACATCAGCTGCATACACTCATCCACTAACCATTGAGAAATGTCCTGTTGCTTCTACATGTTTCACTTCTTGAGTCTCGTTTTTGAATTGTTCAGTGCGTGTGTGTGAGGTAATCGGAGCTGCTAACACACACACACACACACACACACACACACACAAGCTCTTGAAGCTCCGCCCTCTGTGCCGGGAGCTGCAGCTCATTTGCATTTAAAGGGACAGACAAAACGCACGACAATTTTAACATGCTATAATAAAATATCTGGGGGGTATTTTGAGCTAAAACTTCACACACACACTCTGGGGACACTTATTTTACATCTTGTGAAAAGGGGCATAATAGGACCTTTAAAGAGCAATAGAGTGTCCTCGATCACTAATATATCCAGTAAACCTGACGACTGTCACATGAAGCAACCTTTACCTGCAGAAAAACACAAGAATCCTGTTTGTGATGTATAACTAGAAAGTAGGGGTGTAACGATTCATCAACTACATCAATGTATCGATTTATATTCCTACGATCCTACTGCATCGATCTGTGATCGGCAAATTGGCCTTCCGGACGACATATATCGATCTAACATCGTTTTAAAAGGTAATGAATTGATTGTATCGATACTAGGAAATAGCGCATTGGATTTAAGCACGTTAGACTTTATATGGATTTTTTTTCTTTGCACTTTTAATGATAAAGGCGTTAAACGTTACTCGATTCAGTCTGCCTATCTGTGACGTCGTCGCCATGCGTGACGCGCCAGCAGCAGCGCGACAACAGTCAAGCAGCGCAAAGTCTCTCACCTCAGAAAAACGGACTTTCCTGTCCTCTCAGCCGCTATACTGCAGGAGCGCGCACTCTTCAATTGCACGTGCAAATGCGGCGGAGCGCGCTGTATCACTTCACTAAAGTGCAAAAGACATACGAGCATGCGACGTCGTAAATTAGTAAGTTAAGAAATAAAAGTAAAATACCAATAAATTACGTTATTGGTACGTCATGTGTGTTGCTATTTATCAGGAGCAGTTTCATGTTTCTTTACCAGCTCTTCTAAGTATTGTGTATCACCATGGTAGCCTAATTGTTGTTTGTTTCCATAACAAAATGCCACTTACTGGTTATTTTGTATATTTTTATATGACTGTGGTGTGGCTCATACCAAGATTGTATTAACAAAAAAAAAGTGCCTACTGTTTATCAGTATTTGTCATATTCTTAAATTTTTTTTTTCTTTTTGTATGTTAAGGGGGACAGAACTTGTGTGTCAACAATTTTTGTGTAAAAAAAATTATTATAATAGGCTTATATAATTCCTAAAAAGGTGGGTCGCGGCTTGATGACCATGGGGAAATGTGGGTCCCATGGCCAAACTATTCAAAACATCATTCAATGTTGTGATAATCGTAATTAATAATCACAATTACAAATTCAAGGGAATAATCGACAACTATCATTTTTGTCATAATCGTTCAGTCCTACTTATTCAAATAAAATGTGAATGCATTTGACATTAATTGTTGTTTACTTGTTTGTTTATATCCATAATTAATTGATACCTGATTCCCTTACAATAATTTTTGGCTAAAAAGTCACTGAATCGATTTCAGGTCACTGAATCGTTTCGGATCGTATCGTTCTAAATGAACAAATATCGTCCTTGAATCGTATCGACAACCATGAATTGCGAATCGAATCAAATCGTTGTTAAAACGAATCGTTACACCCCTACTAGAAAGGTATGGGTCTGTAAAGTGAAAGCGTGTGTGTGTGTGTGTGTGTGTGTGTTGCAGGCTGTGTGAAGGTGACGGATCAGTGTTTGCCGCTGCTGCGCCGGTGTGTGTCGTTACAGACGGTGGATCTGCGCTCCTGTGGCCTGATGAACCCTGACCTCTGCCAGTTACACACCTTCCCCTGCGCAGACGACAGAGCGCTGAAGAACAGCTGAACACACACTCTCTCTCTCTCTCTCTCTCTCACACACACACACACACCCCTTCCCCTGCGCAGACGACAGAGCGCTGAAGAACAGCTGAACACACTCTCTCTCTCTCACACATCCACACACACACACACCCCTTCCCCTGCGCAGACGACAGAGCGCTGAAGAACAGCTGAACACACTCTCTCTCTCTCTCACACACACACACACACACACCCCTTCCCCTGCGCAGACGACAGAGCGCTGAAGAACAGCTGAACACACTCTCTCTCTCACACACACACACACACACACACACACACACACACCCCTTCCCCTGCGCAGACGACAGAGCGCTGAAGAACAGCTGAACATACTCTCTCACACACACACACACACCCCTTCCCCTGCGCAGACGACAGAACGCTGAAGAACAGCTGAACACACTCTCTCACACACACACACACACACACACACACACCCCTTCCCCTGCGCAGATGACAGAGCGCTGAAGAACAGCTCAACACACACTCACACACTCACACACACACACACACACACACACACACACACACTCCCCTGCGCAGACAACAGAGCGCTGAAGAACAGCTCAACACACACTCAACACACACACACACACACACACATTCAGACTCACTCGCTCGCTCTGTGTTTTATTTCTGGATCCGCCGTTTGTGAATGGAGAAATCACATCCACGTAGATATTCTGTGTGTGTGTGTGTGTGTGTGTGTGTGTGTGTCGTCTCCTGTGGCTGAATGTACGGTCTCACACACGTTCGGTGAATCTCAGGAGAAACAAGCAGGTTCACCCCAAAATCAAAACAATGTTTATTTTCTTTTTGCAAAAACAAAATAAAGCCCATTTTGGGACCATCAAGATTTTTTACAAGTGAGCAGATTTAGTCTCATAATCACACAGAGTGTGTCACACAGATGAGTTGGTGATGAGTTTCCCACATCCGCCATGAGACTTCGAATCTGAAACTAATGAAGAGAAATGTTCATCTAAGTGATGAGAATCTGGAGGAAAAATCTTCATGGTCCTGAAACTAGGCTCGACTTTGGGGAGACGAGATATTTGAGGTGTTTCTTGAAGTTCACTGATTGTGATGGATCAGAAGTGTGTGAGTGTGTGTGTGTGTGTGTGTGAACAGTGTTCATGTCTTCAGCGGTGGATCAGTGACGTTCTCTTCTCTTCGGTGTATTGGTGCCACAAACACACACTTACACTCACACTCTCTCACACACACACACACACACACACACACACAGTAGCCGCTGCCGTCCTCTCTTTATTTCTCTCTTCCTCTCGTCTTGACGGATCAGTGTTCTGACAGAACCGGCACTGAAAGACCCGATCTCTCGATCTCTCGACCCACGGCCGGTTCTGTACTCTCGACTCTTCGGTCGAGCTCGAGCTGCTGTGTTTCACGCTGGATCTGATGACGTCCCACACGAATGTTGCTGTAGATTCTGCTGATCTGGGAAGGTTTTCACGAACGCCTGCGTGAGGTTCAGGAAACACTGACGGCCTCGTCACATCGCTGTCATTCGCTCCGGTTCTGATCCAGAATCATCCAAACTAAACTTTGCCTTCCATTAGCAATGGAGAAAAGTGTCTCTGTTGGGAAACTGTGGCCAATTAATGACATGGAATAACCTGCAAAATGCATTAGAGAATAAAACATTTGGTGTTTCCAACATGATTCAGTGTTATCAAATCCAACATGGCGTCTCCGAGCGCTGGTTTAGCCGTCGGGTCTCGGACTGAACGACTGGTTCTGATGAACTGATGAACATCTGGTTTCTTCTATCTCTCCATCGCTGAACTCTGCAACACTTCCAGATCCGATGCATGTCGACTCTCTCTCGGACTCTTCCTCGCACACTTCTCTTCAGTATTGGGTCCAATACGTGGCAGTTTCAAGTGTTTGATGGCAGTAGACAAACAGCATCCCTTAAAAGTGACCTCGACAGTGTAGTTGCAATGTTTCTTTTGCTGTTGGTGTTTTTAGATTTCATGTTCAGTGCAGTTCGCATTTAAAAGACGTTCTTGCACATCGGGAAAATACCTGTGCGGTTTATAGTGACATATCAAACACTGAGTTTAGCATCAGGTTGTAGTTTTTCTGAAATCAGAATGAATTCAAGTCTAATGTCTTGAATGGGTTTTGAATACGGTTCCTCTTTCATCCGAACGTGTGTTTTACAGATTCAAAACCCACTGAACTCAATTGCCATGTATGAACCAAACATTCGCCCTGTTAAAGGCCTGAATCATATTCTTGTAATATCTTGCCAAAATTTCCTGTTTTGGGCGTTCATATATATATATTTCTTCCTTTGCATTGATCCAAGTGATAGAATATGTGAAACAATGAGGAAAAAGAAAAACAAGGCAGCTACTATAAAAGTGACTACTGTAAAATGTCTAACTAAATAAAGACAATGGGGTTGTTTTTATGTGCTTTGCTTCTCTTTCCTCGATGTGAAACACACTCCTGAAACACATTCCTGAAACACACTCCTTAAACACACTCGTGAGAAACACTTCTGAAACACACTCGTGAGAAAAACACTCCTGAAACACACTCGTGAGAGAAACACTCCTGAAACACACTCGTGAGAGAAACACTCGTGAAACACTCCTGAAACACACTCGTGAGAAACACACACCTGAAACACACTTGTGAGAGAAACACTCCTGAAACACACTCGTGAGAAACACACTCCTGAAACACACTCGTGAGAGAAACACTCCTGAAACACACTCGTGAGAGAAACACTCCTGAAACACACTCGTGAGAAACACACTCCTGAAACACACATGTGAGAAACGCACTCCTGAAACACACTCGTGAGAAACACATTCCTGAAACACACTCGTGAGAAACACACTCCTGAAACACACTAGTGAGAAACACACTCGTGAGAAACACATTCCTGAAACACACTCGTGAGAAACACTCGTGAAACACACTCCTGAAACACACTCCTGAAACGCACTCGTGAAACACACTCCTGAAACACACTCATGAGAAACACACTCCTGAAACGCACTCGTGAAACACACTCGTGAGAAACACACTCCTGAAACACACTCGTGAGAAACACATTCCTGAAACACACTCGTGAGAGAAACACTCCTGAAACACACTCCTGAAACACACTCGTGAGAGAAACACTCCTGAAACACACTCGTGAGAGAAACACTCCTGAAACACACTCGTGAGAAACGCACTCCTGAAACACACTCGTGAGAAACGCACTCCTGAAACACACTCCTGAAACACACTCGTGAGAAACACACTCCTGAAACACACTCGTGAGAAACACTCGTGAAACACACTCCTGAAACACACTCGTGAAACACTCCTGAAACACACTCGTTAGAAACACTCGTGAAACACACTCCTGAAACACACTCCTGAAACACACTCGTGAGAAACACTTCTGAAACACACTCGTGAAACACACTCCTGAAACACACTCGTGAGAAACACACTCGTGAGAAACACACTCGTGAGAAACACACTCGTGAGAGAAACACTCCTGAAACACACTCCTGAAACACACTCGTGAGAGAAACACTCCTGAAACACACTCCTGAAACACACTCGTGAGAAACACACTCGTGAGAGATACACTCCTGAAACACACTCGTGAGAGAAACACTCGTGAAACACTCCTGAAACACACTCGTAAGAAACACACTCCTGAACTGACAGAGTGTGTCTGCTTCCCGGATAATGTCAGGAAGACTGTTCCAGAGTTTTGGTGCTGCATATTTTGATATTCTAGGTATTATCAAATGGCTGGAGTTTTGAGATCGCAATAGACGTGAAGGACTATAATGTGTTAAGAGCTCGCTCAAGTACTGCAGAGCTAAACCATTTAGTGCTTTGTAAGTAATCAGCAATATTTTAAAATGTATATGATGTGTAATAGGGAGCCAGTGCAGTGTTGACAGAACCGGGCTAATATGGTCATACTTCCTGGTTCTGGTAACAACTCGAGCTGCTGCGTTTTGGACCAGCTGTAGTTTGTTTATTAAGCGTGCAGGGCAACCACCCAGTAGAGCATTACAATAATCTAGCCTTGAGGTCATGAACGCATGAACTAACTGTTCCGCATTTGTCAATGAGAGCATATGACGTAATTTAGATATATTTTTAAGATGGAAAAATGCGGTTTTACAGATACTAGACACGTGACTTTCAAATGAAAGATTGGTATCAAAGAGCACACCCAGGTTCCTCACCGACGACGAAGACTTGACAGAGCAGCCATCAAGTGTTAGACAGTATTCTAGATTATTACGTGAGGACGTTTTTTGTCCAATAATTAGAATCTCTGTTTTTTCAGAATTTAGTAGTAGGAAATTACTAGTCATCCAGTTTTTTATATCACCTATGCATTTCGTTAATTTATTGAATTGGTAAGTTTCGTCAGGGCGTGAAGAAATATAGAGCTTAGTATCATCAGCATAACAGTGAAAACTAATGCCATGCTTCCTAATGATATCTCCTAATGGTAGCATGTGCAGAGTGAACAGCAACGGTCCTAGTACTGAGCCTTGTGGTACGCCATACTGAACTTGTTATCGATGAGACATCTCTTCATTTACTGCTACAAACTGATAACGGTCAGATAAGTATGATTTAAACCATGCTAGTGCAATTCCACTAATGCCAACATAATTTTCGAGTCTATTTAAAAGAATGTTGTGGTCAATATCCCAGCCAACATTTGTATGTGGGGCCCATATGGGTATTAAATGGGCTGGAAAAATGGGCCTTATATAGGATTGTCCGCGGGTTTCTTTATGGCCCCATGTTAATTGCCCAGATGGATTTCATGTAGGATTGCACTTGGTACTAGGTGGGACCCAAGTGGGCAAAATGCACAAGACCCATCTCTGTCCCAGCTTTAACCCAGTAGACATTTGTATGTGGGGCCCATGTGGGTTTGAAATGGGCTGAAAAATGGGCTCTGTATGGGATTGTCCGCGGGTTCCATAATGGCCCCATACCAACTGCCCACATGGATTTCAAATAGGATGGCACTTACAAAAAGGTGGGCCCCAACTGGGCTACATGCACAAGACCCTTCTTGGTCCCAGCTTTAGTTTTTTTGTGGGTACTACAAGGTTACTACATAGGCCGAAATATGGGCTGTAAGTGGGTTTGTCCATGGGTTCCATGTTGGCCCCAGAAACTTACTTATTTATGTTTTATGCAGGATTTCACAGGGCTTTAGGTGGGGCCCAACTAGGAATCATATGCATGTGGCCCAACTAGGGATCATCTGGGTTCCATCTAAATGAGTAGCAATACCACACAAACAAGTTTTAAAGCATTAGAGCACACAGTGAGATTGAAATCTTTTCCAATTTAAATTTTATTGAAATTACCCATCATATTATGCTATATTCTGAAATTCCAGAGACAATATTTAAAGAAGCAGATTTATGTCAGATTAAAGAGTATCTCTTTAAAGTTATATACCTAATTGTTAAAATACATACTTTTAACCTGTATTTGACCCAGTCTTTACTGAAAGCTTTGAACAGGAAATAAATTGGGGACAGTTAGAAGAAGCAGCAACTACACATGTATCAGGATAGCTTACACTGCAGACAGTCATTTGTGCATTCTGGACACTGTCCTCCTCCATCTCTTGTCCCAGACTATTTTGAGAGTTCCCTCTCAGTTTCTTGCCAGTTGATCTGTGCAGTCTTCTTAAGAGCCTCTGCAAAACAAATGTTTTTTTAGAGATTAGGATTTTAGAGAAATCATGTTACTTACACATGTCACAATACCTTATGAAAGAATAACAACTTTTACTCAGGATAAAAAACAAAAACAGCATTAAACTTCAATGGAATGGTCATGGTATTGGAATGTCACTGGAAGGGCATTTGGGAAATCAACAGAGAATTACTGTTTATTTATTCAGACTATTCCAATTTAATTTTGTATTAATAAAACCAGTTTATAAAGTATGAATATGCAATGTGTTTGAAAGCATCAATTCATTAATTGATACAAGTTAACCCTTAAAAAAATAAGGTAGTTTCTCACAATCAGATTCTCAGTCCATGATAGAATGGGCCGACAAAATGATGCATAATTAAAGTATTTTAATTATTTTTTATTGCTAATGATTTATGATTGCTTTTAAAGTAAAAATATAAAAATATTATTCTTTGTGTCTTTGGAAAATAATTGAGGTGATCACAGGTGTGGATGATTCTTACATTTCCAGGATGGCTCGACTTAAGAGTCACAGTTTTAATAACAAGTTAGAATTAAGTTAAAATGAGAATCTGATTCTTTTAGTGTTTCAGACAGAGATCATGGTTCTGAACAGATAAATTAACAACATAACATGTAATTTACTAGAGGTTCTGACAAATGTTAATTTCTGCAATCGATTTAAAATGTTTAATATGGATGAAAAAAAAAGTTTGAATGAATGATTTAATGACTAAAATACGCGTTTCATGACTGGATGAATCAGCGTTTTTGAACGAATCTCTAGAATGAATGATTAACGTTTGAAGTGTCAAAATTCTTGCAAAAGTTGATTTACTCTATTTTGATTGCTACTGTAGACAGTGTTTATATCTGAACTATAAACTTTTATCTCAGTACTTCTGTGATCATTTGAATTTCGAGCTGATGTTGCTGTAATATTATTTAAGAATATAATAAATGACTCTTGTGTCAATCTAAAATGATCTTCCCACTCATCATTCAGTGAAGTGGTGCAGGACAACATTGTCCAACAAGTGCTTGTTTCGGACTCTCATCTGCAGATGCCTTGTTTTGGGCATCTGGGCATTGGTTTTATATACTGCTTGATTAATATATGCAGCACGGCAAAGCTTTGTGTACTCCGCGTCTCCTAATAAGGACCTGAAATAGGTAAATATAAGTCTGCAATATAAAACAACAGAGGATGGTTAGTTTGTGTGACAACAGCCGGAAACTGCATATTATGTTCACATCAAAAGATTAAATCAGATTTGAAGCTTGTGACTTATAAATGCACATCAACCCGATGACTTAGCATTCATGTAAAAACTATGTTCAGATTCATCAATCAGAATGATTTAATTCTGATCGAAACCAATCCAATCCACCTTTATTTATAAAGCACCTTAAAAACAACACTGTTGACCAAAGTGCTGAACACAGTCTATAAATAAACAATAACATACAACAGAGGCGCAACAAAAAATAATAAAACAATAAATAACAATAAAAATAAATGCAACAGTAATACAAAACTGAAAGTCAACCCTCAAACTGAGTTAAAAGCCAAAGAAAATAAATGAGTCTTAAGACGGGATTTAAAAACAGGAAGAGACTCAGTCAGTCTGATGTGCAAAGGCAGCTCATTCCAGAGTCTCGGAGCTGCCACGGCAAACGCACGGTCACCTCTGGATTTTCGTTTGGTCTTGGGGACGACCAGCAGTGCCTAGTCAGCCGACCAGAGCGAACGAAAGGGGGTGTATCAGCGTTTGTATTCAAAACATTTCTATGTAAATGTGGGTACTGACAGCGCCAACGCAGATATAAATGTTCACTGTGATCTTACTTGACAAAGGTTTAAGACAAATCGTTGTCATTTAGGAAAATATTGCGTGGGTATTTGAATCGAGAACAAAATCTTTCAACAATTTCAGCTCTAATTTCTGATAATATAAGTGGTAGGGGTGGAACGGTACATGTATTCGTATTGAACCGAAACGGTACGGGCGTCACGGTTCAGCGCATAAATTACACGGAGAATACACGGTATAAAAATAAATAAAACTTATGTGCAAATTAATGAATGTAATGCGGAACTACTGTTAGATTCGCGGGTTCTTTAGGGACACCTAATCTGTAGCCCCGCCTTAGCTCTGAAGCTGGCTGCGATGTAAAGATTGCAATGCTGGAATATATTGTGTGTGTGTGAGAGAGAGAGAGGCGCGGTCGCGATCGATAAGTCGCAAAGTGCTTACTGAAATTTGTGTGTGTGTGTGAGGTGCGATCGAACAGTGTAAACATAAAAACATACTCCGTCATTTTGTTTATACAGGACATCATTCAAACTGCAAAGTGTTTAAGTTACTGTTAATTAAAATTTTAAGGAAAACAAATATATTAATCTGAAATGTAGAAAATTAATTCAATTCAATTCATTCAGGAACAATTACCAAACATATCTCAAGGTCTTTTTGTCTTTTTATTAATTTAATTAATAAACTAATTATATAAAACTATTGTCAGTGCACTACAAATAAACTGGTTCTATGCCTTACTTTATTAATAAAACTTATTTAAAAAATACAAGGCTTAAGTAATTTATTTTCCTTTGGTGGTACAGCCTGAGACACGCACAAGCCTTCTGCATTTTTGTTTTGCTTTGCTTTTTTCCTCCATTGTACCAAACTCGTACCGAACTGTGATGTCTGAACCGAGGTATGAACCGAACCGTGACTTCTGTGTACCGTTCCACCCCTAATAAGTGGCTCTGTATATTTCTGATATGTAGAGAAACATTACACTTAATTCAGAATTCTAACTACACATAGTATTAAAGTAGTTCACTTTAAAAATGAAAATTAGCCCATGATTTACTCATCCTAGATGTGTATGACTTTCTTCTTGCAGACAAATACAATCGGAGTTATATTAATAAACACATTGACGCTTCCAAGCTGCATAATGGCAGTGGATTGCAATCATTGCAACCATCAGATTGAAGCTCAAAAAAGTGCATCTATCCATTACATAAGAACTCTACGCGGCTCCGGGGGGTTAATAAAGGCCTTCTGAAGCAAAGCCATGAGTTTGTGTTAGAAAAATATTCATATTTAAAACTTTATAAAGTAAAACACCTAGGTTCTGGCCAAACAAACATACGGATTCCACTTAAGGGTAAAGCGCAACTTATGCAAGTAATGCGACGTGCTGCTGATATTTACGCTACCCCATGATGCACTACGCTACTTCTGACGTCACAAGTTGCGTAAGTTGCTCTTTATACAAAAGTAGGCTGTGTATGGCCGGAAGCTAGTTATTTTACTTTCTAAAGTATTAAATATGGATACTCTTGGAAACTCATGGCCTTGCTTCAGAAGGGCTTTATTAACCCAACCCCATAGTTAATATAACTCCAATTGTATTCGTCTAAAAGAAGAAAGTCATATACACTAACCATGGCTTGAGGGTGAGTAAATCATGGGGTCATTTTCATTTTAGTGAAAATTACTACTACTCTAAGTCAATTATGTAAAATCTAATTTTGTAAATTTTATTAAATTAAGTAAAATCAAAACATCTCACACATAACAAAAGGTTAATAGATTCATACCAGAAGTGACAGTGAAATCCTTCACCAAATTGCCAGTACTCATCTGGATCCTTGGTCAATCTGGGGTGGGATGGAGTGGGCTGACAAGTCCTTAAAAAGAAAGATTTCATTTGTACCATTCCTTTAAACAATATTAAACAAAACATATTTAAATTGTACCAACATTTGCCATTATTAAACATTCAGACAACATGAACAAATGGTCCCCAATTGCTCCCTGGGTGTCGCAGCAGAAACGGCTGCCCACTGCTCCGGGTGTGTGTTCAGTGTGTGTGTGTGTGTTCAATACTCACTAACACACACACACACACTGTGAACACACACCCGGAGCAGTGGGCAGCCGTTTTTGCACATATGTCACGTCACATGTTACATCCGCGATTGTCTGTATTTCTCCTGTTCTGTATTTCCGTGTCTTGTTGTTATCCTAGGTCAGTTCCTGTGCTTAATTGATGGGATGTGCCAGCGCGCGAGGCGTGTCCCAGCTGATGGCATAAAGAGGGCTTGGTTGTGGCGCGTCGGGCGGGAGAGAGCGGCTTTGTTTTGTGTTTGAATTGTTGTTTTAAGTTGATCCTTGGTTATGTAAACTTTTGAGTTAACAAATAAATCCTTAGACATTTGTTTGCCGAACTTTCTCCTGCTTATTTTGTTACTATTTGAGGGCCAGTACTAACAAAGTGGGGGCTCGTCTAAAAACAATTTTGCCTATAATCTATTGCAATCGGAGGCTGATGGGACGCTCGCTCGCGTGTCTCCGTTATTAAATCTGGCGTTGTTGTTGTTTTTTTTTTGGGCGATTGCAAGTAATGTGAACAGAGGAAAAAGCTGTGCGGTCGGACAGTAGGCTAAACCTAAACGTTATATATTGTGCCTTGTGCGTTTCTGGGACTAATATGAATGTTTGTTGTCTTGTTGGAGCCAGGACAATAGATTTTCTATTGTAAACAGAGGCTACACGGGAACGTTGGACATGGAGGGTAAGTTCAGCGATATGTATTTAATCAATTAGCCATAACCTTTCTTTTTGTGCTTACATGGTAGGTTGCGGATATGGCTGCCTGCAACCCGGGGGCTCGTGCTCTTAAACGGTCTCGTCTAAAACCAGAGATCTACAGGACGATTGATGGCAAAGTAATAGTGGAGGATGAGTTACTAAACTTCCTTGCTGTGAAAATTAAGACTCTAAGCCAGGATGAGATTGTCTTATTGGCCACAAACACGTTTGACTCTGAGGCAATTGAAGCCTCCAAGAAAGTTTTGTTTGAGCTCTGTCCGGGAACCTCGCAGAGATGTGTTGCATACAAAGGGCAGCACAGAGACACTAACAACATAAAACTCTGCCTTAAAGTACTGAATGAATGCGGGTCTAATATCCCTAGATTTGTTTCCTATTACTTGGATGACCTCCCTCCGGTGACATTCTCGAGTCTAGATGTCTCCTGTTTGCTTCGGAGAATGGAGCAGCTTTGTGCGGAAGTGGGAGCTTTAAAACACATAACCCAGCTCCAGACGGGTGTTTGTGAACAAGTTCGTGCTGAAGCTGTGGAATTCAACCACCGGGTATCTGTTCTGGAATGCAGATCTGGTAACCCGACTGCTAGTGCTGTTGCTGCTGGTGGTGGTGGAATCTCTCCAGGATCAAAGAAGGCCTTGCACCATGGCCCGGGGAACGCTATGGAGCCGACGCCGCCGGGGGTGCGAGGTGGCGAACATGCGCTGGCTGTGGAGCAGGGAGTTGGAGGCTTGGCAGATCTGCACACAATGGGAGACGCATTTGCGCGCTGTCCTGAACCGGTGCAGTGCAGTCGCGATGGGACTGTCGCGGTGGATGCAGCTACGGGGAAGGATCCTGCTGGGTCAGTGTTTTCCACTGGCTCTCCAAGTTGGAGTAAAGTTGCGAGAAACGGCCGGGCTCGGCAGAAGACAAAGTCTGTTGCTACAGCCTTGGTTGGGTATGCGACTACCGCGACTACCGCGGGACGTAAAAGATCTGGCCCAGCTTCCATCATCGGCACTGGAGTCGTGAGTACTATTAAAACTGTGAAGACCAAAATAGTGAGTGTTTTTGCAACAAAATTTTCTCCAGAACTTGATGCAGACACACTTGCTGATTATCTTAAAAGTAAACTTAACAGAGTGGTCACCTGTCAGAAAATAGACAATGCATGTAGCAGGGTTGGCTCTTTTAAAGTGACTGCTGAATGTAACGATATTGGTGAAATGTACACTCCTGAGCTCTGGCCTGAAGGAGCTCTAATAAGGCGTTATTATGAGCCACGTCAGACCAGTGTTGTTGGTTTATGTCGTGTGCGGCCCGAAAGGGAGGCAAATGGGCCCTTTGGTGTTAACCCGTCGGCATGAAAATGTCAATTCGGGTACTGTCCTACAACTGCCGTGGCCTGCGCCTGGGACAGAGTGCAGGGGATAAAGCTCGACGTTCTGTGGTGGACAGTTTGCTTGCAGAATGTGACATTTTATGTTTGCAAGAGACTTTTATTGCTAAACAAGATCTAGAGAAACTGAACACTCTTAATGAAAACTTTCTTGGAGTGGGAGAGTCAACGACTGATCTTAGCAAGGCTATAGTCAGAGGCAGAATCCCAGGTGGGGTGGCTGTGCTCTGGCACAAAAAGCTTGATGCCGTGATAAAACCTATCAGGCTTGATGTTGACTGGTGTATTGGTATACAATATACTTATAAATGTAATAATTTTGTCATTTTAAATGTTTATACTCCATATGAGTCTAGGGAGAATGAGGTTGAATATCTCAATAGACTGGCTTTTATAAATGCTTTTATTCAAGACAATAGCATCTGCAGTGTATATGTTGTTGGGGATATGAATGCTGATATCAATGATAGCAATTCATTATTTGCTAAGCATCTGACCTGCTTCAGTGAAGATAATAACTTCACTTTATCAAGTAGAGTACTGTTGCCTGCAGATAGTTATACATACATAAGTGAAGCCTGGCACTCAACATCATGGCTTGACCATTGTTTTAGTACAGCTGATGGGCATGCAGCCATAGAGAATATGAGTATTAAGTATGGGGTCACAATAACAGACCATATACCTTTGGCACTCACAATTAACATTGAAGAATTACCATCTACAGCCAGCAACAACAATGCTATCAGTGGTAATGTGAGTGCTAAATTAGACTGGTCAACTCTTTCTGAAGAGGATTTATTGGCTTATTATACTAACACAGACCAATATTTAAGTAATGTTTATCTGCCCAGAGAAGCTATTCTGTGTAAGGATGTCAACTGTCAGATTGAGGAGCACAAGAGTAATCTATGTGCCATGTATGATGATGTTGTGGCTGCTCTGTTTGAGGGTGGTAAACCTCTTCAAAAACACAGGAGAAACAGGGCCTATAATATTAGACCAGGATGGAATGAGCATGTAGCTCCATATCACACTGAAGCTCGGGAAGCTTACAAGCTTTGGGCACTGGCTGGGAGACCTAGGCAGGGCCCTGAGCTTGAGAATAAAAAGCTTGCCAATGCCAGATACAAGTATGCTGTTCGTTTTATATCTAGAAATGAGCAAGCCATGAGGGCTGACTCTATGGCCAGTAAAATGATGAGCAACAATATCACTGACTTTTGGAAGGAGGTGAGGTCCCTCAATAACTGTAAATCTTCCCTTCATTGTACTGTTGAAGGAGTCTCTGGAGAAGATAATGTTGCTGAAATATGGAGACAGCACTATAGCTCCCTCTTTAACTGTTTAAAACATGATCCACATGTGGAGGACTCTGCTATCAGTAATGAATCAATAAGTATTCTGACACATGAGGTATTTGATGCCATACGGAAATTACCTAACAACAAAGCATGTGGTATGGATTCAATAACTGCAGAGCATCTGAAAAATGCCAGTCTTAGGCTTGCTTCCCTTCTAGCAATCAACTTTACTGGTTTGTTGATCCATGGCATACTACCAGATTCAATGTTATCTATTCTGCTTGTCCCAGTTATTAAGGACAAAGCTGGAAAAGTTGGTTGCCTGGATAATTATAGACCTATAGCATTGGCCAGTATTTTATCTAAGGTAATGGAAAGAATCCTCCTTGATAGAGTGAGTGGGTATATCTCTTCCCTTGATAATCAGTTTGGATTTAAGCCAAACCATGGCACAGACATGTGTATTTATGCTCTTAAGGAAATAGTGAATTTGTATAAGGCTAAAAATTCCACTATTCTCATGTGTTTTATTGATGCCTCCAAAGCATTTGATCGAGTGAATCACAAACAGCTTTTTTTAAAGCTAAAGCAAAGGGGAGTGCCTGGGTATATTGTGAGGGTTCTTGCCTATTGGTATGCCCACCAGCAGATGCATATCAAATGGGGGGGTAGCATATCTGCCCCCTTTAGAGTGTCCAATGGTGTTAGGCAGGGAGGAATCTTGTCCCCTGTCTTATTTAATGTATATATGGATGAACTGTCAAGGAGACTTAATGGTTGCAACACTGGCTGTATGATTGGTGGCATGCTGGTGAATCATCTTATGTATGCAGATGACCTTGTTACTCTTAGTCCGAGTAGTGCTGGGCAGCAGGAGCTTCTTAATATATGCTCTGACTATGGGGTGGAATTTGATATAAAATACAATTCCAGAAAAAGTGCTGTTTTAATATGCAGAACGAAACAGGATAAATGGCTTAATTTTCCTGTGTTCATGCTAGCCAATAATTGTCTTGAGGTCTGCAAAAAGATTAAATACCTTGGTCATTGTATTGCAGATGATATGAATGATGATGATGACATATACAGACAGTGTTATAAGTTATATGCACAGGCAAACATCATAGCACGTAAGTTTAGTTACTGTTCTACTCAAGTTAAAGTGGCTCTGTTCAAAGCTTACTGTACACCACTCTATACTGCCCATCTGTGGTCTTCTTACAAAAAATCCAGCATGCAGAAGTTACAAGTTGCCTACAATGATGCAATGAGAATTTTACTTAAGGTTCCCAGAGGAGGGAGTGCTAGTCAGATGTTTGTATCTGTAGGAGTAACCACACTGAAAGCACTTTTAAGGAATTTGATGTTTAAGTTTATGCAACGTCTGGATGAGTCTACCAACAGTATCATGGTGGCACTCTCAAATCCCTTAGTGAGTTGCTCCAGGTACACATCCAGACTGAGAGTGCATTGGCTGAAATGTCTGTATGTATTTTAATTCTTGTATTTGTTTTTTTTTATTGTTTGTTTGTTTGTTTTGTTTATCTGTCTTGTCTTGCGTGAATTTTGGACATGAGTCTGGCAAATAAACTGAACTGAACTGAACTGTTGCGTGTTTTTGGGTCGTGTGGTTTTTTGTTTTTGAACAGGTCTGTGGCTAGAGCATTGGTCTCGGGGGCACTACCGAGGAATTGGGGAAATCGCCAGATTACTGGTTGTTTAGCCACTCCTGCGGGCTTGGTGTTTAATCCATCCCACCGCAGACCTGTTTGAAGATCCGCGCCTAGTTAAGTTGTATGGGGTATTTTTGTAAGCTTAAGATAAATGGTTATATGGTTTTTGAAAATGTCGCTGGTCTGCCCGGCTCATGTTTGATTCATTCAGATCGTACAGACTGTAATAAGAAACGTTGATTTGAGTTTTTAATAATAGCGGTCTGAATTGTTTGAAGGATGGCGTCACCGGTAAAAACCTTTGTAGAGGAACCCTCGAAGTTTTTGTTAAATGCATTGACAAAAGAGCAATTAATAGAACTTGCTGATCATTATAAAATAGAGCTTACAAGTAAGCGATATAAAAAAGAGATCAAAAGTATAGTGAATGGAGCCTTGTGCGCCAAGGGTTTACTGATAGCGTCTGCCGATGCATCTGAAGATGATGATGAAATAGTTTCTAAAACTTCAGGTCATGCTGAAAACTTAACCTTTGCTGAACAAAAAGAATTGTTACTCTTACAATTAGAAAATCGTAAGTTAGAACATCAAATGCATATGGACAGGTTGCGTCTAAACGAACAAAATGAACGTGCGAAACGAGCACTAGAGCAGCAAAAGCTTGAACTTGAAGCTGAACGTTTGGATCTAATAAAACAAGGGAGAATGTCTGGTTTAGGGGATTCGAAGTTCGATATCTCCACTAGTTTACGGCTTCTTCCCTCATTTAATGAGAAGGATGTCGACACTTTTTTCTTGTTATTTGAAAGGGTGGCAGATGCGCAGGGTTGGTCTGATATACATCGCGCTCTTATGCTACAGTGCACTCTTACGGGGAAAGCACAGAGAGCGTTTTCCGCTCTCAGTGTGGATGATGCGAAAGACTACGAAATCATAAAGGCGTCAGTTTTAAGATCATTTGAGTTAATTCCAGAAGCCTATCGGCAGCGATTCAGAGGTATGCGAAGACGTTTCGATCAAACCAATGTGAAGTTTGCGAGAGATTTGCGGTTACAATACCAACGCTGGTGCGTCGCCTCTAATGTTCAAATAGTTGATAACATGACAGACTTGATAGTCTTAGAGAAATTTAAAAACACATTGCCGGAGCGTGTTGCGATATATATTGCTGAAAAGCAGGCAACAAATGAGGCTGATGCTGCTGTGTTGGTAGATGAGTACGAACTAACGCATAAAGCTCATTCTGGCGAACGCGTGCGTTCAGTAAGTGGACAAAGAGATGCGTTTTCTTTTCGCAATAAGACTCCAAACGTTAATCCTCTACCAGTAAATCAGGATCGCTCAAGTGTAACGTCTGATGCAGAGCAAATTTGCCGTTATTGCCAAGGGAAAGGTCATTGGAAAGAGAGCTGTCCAGTGCTGAAGTCAAAGGCTAAAGCTCGTTTTTCGTTTGTAAAACCTGCTGCTTTGGCTGTGTCGCCTGGTAATTCAGATGTTGTGCTTAGTAAACTGAAGCCTAATTATCTACCATTTATTTCAGATGGATTTGTTTCACTACTTGGCAACGAGGAGAAGTTTCCTGTAAAAATCTTGCGTGATACAGGAGCATCAGAGTCCTTTATTTTGGAGTCTGTGTTGCCGTTTTCTTCTTCCTCAAGGTCCGGGAGGTCACTTTTGGTGAGAGGTATTGATCTTAGTACTTTAGAAGTCCCTTTACATAAGGTTGTGCTCTACTCTGAGTTGGTAAAGGGGGAAGTTGAGTTGGGAGTACGCCCGGCCCTCCCTGTTGATGGGGTGTCTGTTATATTAGGGAACAATCTGGCTGGCGGCCGTGTTTGGCAGACTAGTCCTATTCCTGTGGTGACTGATTCTCCTCAGCTGGGGAATGAATCTGATGACTGTTTTAAAGAATTTCCTCAGGTGTTTGCTGCTTGTGCGGTGACTCGTGCTGCTAGTCGTGCTGACGTGGAGGACCTGGGGGTTAAGGCTGCTGCAGGAAAGGTTAGCTTTGCTTTAACAGATTTTCCCTTGACTCTTTCTCAAGAAGAGCTAGTCAAGGAACAGCATACAGATCAATCTCTGTCTTCGTTGTTTGAGCGAGCTGTTCCTGCTGACTGTTTTGAGAGCGTGGATCATGGTTATGGTGTTCTAGATGGCTTGCTAGTGAGGAAATGGACACCCGCAACAAACATTTCACTGGGGGAACCATGGTTTCAGGTTGTTGTGCCTATCACCATTCGACAGGTGGTGTTAAAGACTGCTCATGACATGTTGGGGCATTTGGGGGTGAGAAAGATGTATGATCGCATTATGCGTCATTTCTATTGGCCAAAATTAAAGAAAGATGTTGCGGCCTACATTAAAACCTGCCACATTTGCCAGATGACTGGAAAGCCCAATCAGGTTATGAAGCCTGCACCTCTGCATCCAATACCTGTTGTAGCTGGTCCTTTTGAACATTTACAGTTGGACTGTGTAGGGCCATTAGTTGGTGCTAAATCTGGGTCTAGGTATTTGCTGACCGTAATGTGTCAGGTAACCCGTTATCCTGCTGCCTACCCACTACGCTCTATCACTACCAGGGCCATTGTAAGGGCTCTTACGCAGTTTTTTTCTATATTCGGTATACCAAAAGTTGTCCAGACTGACCTGGGCTCAAATTTTATGTCTGGTGTTTTTGCTCAGGTCTTACGCCAGCTTCATATTAAACACAACAAAGCCTCGGCTTACCATCCGCAGAGTCAAGGTGTTCTTGAACGTTTCCACCAGACACTGAAGTCCCTTCTCCGTGCATATTGTATGGAGTTGGGACGTGACTGGGAGGAAGGTTTGCCATGGCTGTTGCTTGCCTCTAGGGAAGTCGTTCAAGAGAGTACAGGGTTCAGCCCTAATGATTTAGTGTTTGGCCATTTTGTACGTGGACCTTTGGCTGTCCTAAAAGATGGTTTGGATCTTAAAGAACCACCAAAAGCCTTGTGTGATTATGTCAATGGTTTTAGGAGACGTCTTTATGAGGCGGGGAGGTTGGCCCGTGAGAAGTTAACAAACACTCAGTCTAAAATGAAGGAGCAGTATGATAAGCGAACGGAGCGTCGGGTTTTGGCAGTCGGTGATAAAGTGTTGGCTCTTCTGCCGGTTGTGTCATCTCCTTTCCAGGCAAAGTTTTCTGGACCGTATACGGTTGTCAAGAAGGTTTCAGATGTTAATTATGTAATTGCCACTCCGGACAGAAGGAAAAGTACTCAGTTGTGTCACCTTAACCTGCTTAAGCCATATCACGAACGTTCAGATGCATTTAAGAGTAAAACTGCTGCACAGCCTGTAGCCCTAAGTGATGCCAGTTTGTCTCCTGTTTTTTCTCTTGTTCCTTCGGTGGCAGCGCAGGAGCAAGAGGAGATCAGAACTCCTGATGATGGGGTTTTGCGTGCGCGTTTGCACAATTCTGAGACATTGAAGCAACTTCCACAGTTGCTGCAGCACTTGTCTGGGGACAAGAGTGCTGAGATAATTAATTTAATTAATGACTTTCCAACTCTCTTCTCAGATACTCCGACTCAGACGCATCTCTTGGAACATGATATAGATGTTGGTGAGGCTTCTCCAATTAGGCAGCGGTTTTATCGTGCTTCTCAAGAAAAGCGGAAGTACATCGACACAGAGGTAGAGTACCTTCTCGACAATGGGCTGGCTGAACCTTCTGCATCAGCCTGGGCATCACCATGCCTTCTGGTTAACAAGCCAGATGGTACCTTTAGGTTTTGCACCGACTATCGGAAACTTAATGCGGTCACAAAGCCAGATAGTTTTCCCTTACCTCGTATAGAGGATTGTGTAGACCAGGTTGGTGCCGCGACATTTGTTAGTAAATTCGACCTCCTTAAGGGCTACTGGCAGGTGCCCTTGACTGACCGTGCAAGAGGTGTCCACTTTTATCACTTCACAAGGGTTGTTCTCGTATAAGGTAATGAGTTTTGGGTTACGAAACGCTCCTGCCACCTTCCAGCGACTGATGAACACTGTGGTCGCTGGTCTAGAGGGTTGTGCAGTGTACTTAGACGATGTGGTGGTCTTTAGTAACACTTGGGGTGAACACTTGGACTCTATTAGAGCTCTGTTCCAGCGCCTTGCCCAGGCTCACTTAACTATCAATCTCGCAAAGTGTGAGTTTGCGAGGGCGACGGTAACCTACCTGGGAAAGGTGGTAGGCCAAGGACAAGTGTGTCCTATTCGTGCTAAGACTTTGGCCATAGATCAGTATTCGTCACCTACAAATAAAAAGGAGTTGATGAGGTTCTTAGGTATGGCGGGGTTTTATCGTTGTTTCTGCCCAAATTTTTCTTCGGTTATTGCTCCGCTAACTGACCTACTTAAGTCCGGTGTTAAGTATAGCTGGACACCTGTTTGTCAGTCTTCCTTTGAGACCGTTAAAGCTCTCTTAACCTCCTCTCCTGTCCTTGCAGCACCGCAGTTGAACCAGGCGTTCAAGCTGCAAGTTGACGCTAGTCAGGTAGGAGCTGGAGCTGTTTTGCTCCAGGAAGATGAACACGGTGTTGATCGTCCGGTTTCTTTTTTTTCTCGAAAGTTTCTTTCTTATCAGGCAAATTATTCTGTCATTGAGAAAGAGGCTTTGGCGTTAATCTGGGTGCTTCAACATTTTGATGTATATGTAGCTGGTGCCTTTTCTCTGGTGGTCTTCTGTGACCATAATCCGTTAACTTTCTTGCACTCCCTTCAAAATCCAAATCAGCGCCTAATGAGATGGGCTCTTTTTCTGCAACCATACCATTTGGATATTCGTCACATTAAAGGCACAGATAATGTGATTGCAGATGCCTTACCTCGTGCTCCCGCTGGTTAATGTTTTGCTGTTTGTTACCCTATGTCTTTTTTTCTGTCTCTTCTGTCTTCCAGGGCCCGGATTACAGAAGTTGGACAGTTGTGAGTTGCGTCTGAATAAAGGGGTTACAAAATTTGTATATAGTATGGTGTGTTTTTGTACATATCTTTTGAATGTTTTGCACATTTTTCTGCACTAAATTTTCACTTTTAACACCATGGTACTAAGTTTCCTGTACTGTTATTCACATTATGGTTGTGGTGTAGCATAGCCTCCAAGACCTGTTTTTTAAGGGGGGGGGGGGGGGGGTGTGTTACATCCGCGATTGTCTGTATTTCTCCTAGGTCAGTTCGTGTGCTTAATTGATGGGATGTGCCGGCGCGCGAGGCGTGTCCCAGCTGATGGCATAAAGAGGGCTTGGTTGTGGCGCGTCGGGCGGGAGAGAGCGGCTTTGTTTTGTGTTTGAATTGTTGTTTTAAGTTGATCCTTGGTTATGTAAACTTTTGAGTTAACAAATAAATCCTTAGACATTTGTTTGCCGAACTTTCTCCTGCTTATTTTGTTAATATTTGAGAGCCAGTAGTAACATCACATCACACAATTGTAGCTTTGAAAAAAGCAAATTGGTACACCAAAATCAAACAGACCATCTAATAATTTTACCTGTAGCTTCATTTATCCTGCTATGACACGTCTGAGGGTCTTTCCCTTGATGTTCTTCAGTGAACTAAATAAAGGACTGATGATGGTGACGTTCTCCTTTCTTTGTCACTTTAGAGCAGGGGTGGGCAAACTTTTTGGCTCAAGGGCCACACTGGGTTTTAAAATTTGACAGAGGGCCGGCCCAGTAGCAGATTATGAAACACGATCTCATGAAAGTGCCTATCTATACCACAAATTTTATTTCTCGTGCCATTTATACGCCAAGAATGTTTTTTTGCATGCATATGCTACGCACTGTAAACCCCTTGGTTAGGATTAGGGGTGCGGAGTGCGTGCCTATTACACGCCATAAAGTGCGTATCATATGCACACGAAAACTGCGTATCATAAGTAGGCTACTACAAATACAATTCGTGGTATTCGCACTTTCATGAGATCGGGCTGAGCAAACACATTTACGTTGTGTTTATTATTAAAACTGCATATGGCAATCAATTTGCACTTCAAAAGTCATACATTTGTGGAAAAAAACGAAATAAACGAATATACAAATTTATTTTTAAGTATAATAAAATAAAACATAAAAAGCAAAGGCAGATCAGAACATTTCATGAACAAAACCGGGTTCTGTACATGGCAGACAGGGGAGCGCGGTCGAAAGCCGGGCGATAAAGGTCGGTAAATGGAATCAGTCAGGATACATCCACAAATCCAGAGGAGCAAAGAAACTAAATAGCAGACAAATCAAAGGAAAAACTAAACATGTGTGCAAGCGGTTACCAAACTTTTTTTTTTCTCTGTGAGTTTCCAAAAAAGGAAAAAACATTAACGTGCAACAAGTCTATGCGCTTAAGTCGCTGTCTGTTTGGTTTCCATGGTGACGCGTCATTGCTTGTTACGTGACACACCGCAGCCACAACAGCGCTGAATGAATGATGATCTGCTTTTATGTCATTTTTCCTTTTTTACATTTGTTAGCTATGGCATGAAATATCTGATATTCCGATTGTCAAATATATGCAATGCAATATATATATATAACGCAAAGTATTGCAAGAAAAAGGCTAAATGAATGCGATCTTAAGACAATTTTTTAAATAGTCGACGGGCCGGCCGTATGTGGCCCGCGGGCCGTAGTTTGCCCACCCCTGCTTTAGAGCAAGAAAGACAAAAGGATAAAAAGTTACTCAGATTTGTCACTGGTAGATGAAATGACTTTTGATGATGAGAATAATACTTTTAACTACATAATATATTAATCCCAATGTAAGGTTTAGATTAGAAGCAATGGTTAAAATTGACTTGCATCTTACTGAAGTTGATAATCGTGGTGGATTTGTCTCTCTGTTGGGTGCCTGTTCTCCCCAAAAAAATCTTCTTCCAGTGCTTGAGATATATATATCTATATGTAAATGACAGTTATATCAGTCACTTTACTCATTCGGATGCTCCTTCCCTAGAAAAAAAATAAAATAATAATAAATAAATACATTAAATGCAATAGTTCCACTTTAGCACAATCAAATACACTTAACCTCAGCACTACTTCCAGATAACTAAAGTTGCATTAAAGGGTTAGTTCACCCAAAAATGAAAATTTTGTCAGTAATTACTCACCCTCATGTTGTTCCAACCGCGTAAGACCTTCGTTCATCTTTGGAACACAAATTAAGATATTTTTTACACTACAGTGGCTCAATCTTAAGTATATCAAGCGACGAGAATACTTTTTGTGCGCAAAAACAAACAAAAATAACGACTTTATTCCACTATTCATTTCCTTCTCTCTGGGCCTCGTAGTGTTTTTGCGCAGCGCGTCTGTGTTACACGTCACCACGTAGGCTCACTATTGGCCGACGCTGGTCATGTGTGTGACGCGCAGCGCAAAAACACTACGTGAACCAACTAGAGGCCCAGAGAGAAGGAAATGAATAGTGGAATAAAGTCGTTATTTTTGTTTGTTTTTGCGCACAAAAAGTATTCTCGTCGCTTGATATACTTAAGATTGAGCCACTGTAGTCACTTGGACTATATTAACGATCTCTTTAATAACTTTTCTGGGCCAGCAAGTTTGGGCCACCTAGCAGCCTATGGAGATGTGATCAGCTCTCTGATTTCATCAAAAATATCTTAATTTGTGTTCCGAAGATGAACGAAGGTCTTACGCGGTTGGAACAACATGAGGGTGAGTAATTACTGACAGAATTTTCATTTTTGGGTGAACTAACCCTTTAAGTACAACATTTGTTGTTCTTATTGACTTTAAGTATATAATTTAGGATACCAAAGTACAATTGCAGGGTATTTATATTAAGTACAAAAATATGTAAATGCATTTGTAGTAAACTTAGCATAAAATAAATGTTTCAAATATATTTTAGTTATAATTTTTTTTCCAATAGGGTTTTCATGTGTTTGAGTTTTAAACTAGCTGATTAACATTGACATCAGAGGCTACAACGTGCTAATACGCTAATCACGATTAGCATCTTACTGTAATCAAATCAATGGTACACATACACACACACGCGCGCACACACACACACACACACACACACACACAGCTGCAGGTTGTAGTACGTCCGTTATCCGTGTGTAAAAGTTAACTTACAAAGAACATTTCTGGGAAGTTAATGAACTCCATTAACACAAGATTTGTTTACCTGCATTATAAATATTCTACCATGAACTATATTAACATTCCACTTATTTTAATGTAATGCCTAAACGTTTAAATATATATTAATTGATCTCTGTTTTTTTCTAAACTGATATAGGACATGAACACGAAACCTCTACGTAATAGAGACTGAAAAATTTTCTCTTACCTGATATCGCAAAAATGTTTGCACGACTCACACATCCAGACCGACCTTCCTCTGTGTTCACATATCAGCTTCTGTTCTCCTCCGTTTACATGTCACAACGCAAATTAGTTTAAAATAATAATTTAACAGGCATAAGGAAAGACCGTAATCTTGCCGAGCAGTAGCACATACACGTCGTCATCATATTTTCAAACTTGACCAGTAAAAAGGCGCGCACGGTTGTCATTGGCCAGTTACGTAGATGACAGTCATATTAACCAATAGCAATTGTTTCAGCGTGGTAATGGAAAAGATTACTTTTCTTTCTTTCTTTCTTTCTTTCTTTCTTTCTTTCTTTCTTTCTTTCTTTAAAGAAATGTGTGTTTAGTTTTATTTGTATACTATATTATTTGATTAGTTGGTCAAACAGTGTTTGATGACAGTGTGAATAAAAATGCAATCCTGCATGGTAAGCTTTAGGCAAACACAGAATAGTAAGTCCAAACAAAATCACACAAAGCAAAAAAGTTTCTGCTGCACTTCTCTCTTGAGATTGAAATTATATCCATTATTATTATTATTATTATTATTATTATTGTTAATAATATGATTATATTTTAACATAAATTTAGATTTTTGAAGTGGTGTTTTGATCAATACAATGCTAAAATAACAAAATAATAATTAGAAATAATAATAATTAAAAGATTATGTATTCCTTGAAGACATGACATTGATTCAAATACAGATTTTGTAAAAAAAAAAAAAGAAAAAAAAAGAAAAAGAAAAAAAAACCTTTTCAACTGTTTAGTATTAAACGTTTCATTGTGACAACATTAAAACAACAACTGGCATTATTTCAACCATATTTCAACTTTGAGGGTCAGTCATGTGCCAACTATGACTGAAAAGAAAAGTCTGTACTGTTGGCCTCAAAAGAAAACTGAACACAAAACACAATATGCTAAATGAATGAAACTGCACTTTATTCTGTAATATGATTTCTGATTTTACATTGGTTTTTCCCTTCAAACCATGAATTTCCATTCTATCTTTCTTTAATTGGGCTATTTCATCATCTGAACTGATGTGCCCCTCTCAATAATCAAAACCCTAACCCTAACCCCAATATTCAAAATCTCTAGAATTACATTGTCACTAACCGACTGACCAGAAAACTCTGGAGTATCTCCATTGAATAAGGGCAAATGGCTGTTGCTAGGGGTTTGATTTCTTCTACCCATCTCTAAGCCATTATAATTCCATTAATATGATAGATTTTGATAGACAGAATTTGATAGCTTCTGTAACCCATTCTTCATATTGTACAGTGACCATTTTCTGGATATTTTGAACCATTTGTATAGATTTTAAAATAACTATATGGAGATAAGCATTTTGCAGTATCTCACAAAATCAGACCACTAAAAGTTGACACTTTGAATATTTAATGTCATGGGTTGGAACTAATGTCTGCTGAACACCAACACTCCAGGACTGGATTTGAAGAGCCATGGCCTATACTGTAACCACATAAACTATATTGCCAAAAGTATTGGGACACTCTTCCAAATCATTGAATTCGGGTGTTTCAATCACTTCCATGGCCACAGTTGTATAAAATCAAGCACTAGGCATGCAGACGCTTCTACACACATTTGTGAAAGAATAGGTCGCTTTCAGGAGCTCAGTGAATTCAAGCGTGGTACCAGGTTTCCACCTGTGTAATAAGTCCATTTGTGAAATTTCCTCACTACTAAATATTCCACGGTCAGCTGTTAGTGGCATTATAACAAAGATTATTTACATTTATGCATTTGGAAGACGCTTTTATCCAAAGTGACTTACATTGCATTATCCTATACATTTATACATAGGTATGTGCAATCCCCTGGGATCGAACCCACAACCTTGCGTTGTTAACGCAATGCTCTTACCACTGAGCTACAGGAAATTATAAATTACAAATATACTGTATATAATTGTTTTAATGATTGTGAAGATATGTTATTTACAAGTGTATAGTTTATGATGTAATTTACAGATGCACAATTTATATTTACTACAAAATTCATTATATTTACAATTATACTTGAATGTATTTCCCCATTCGTAACCCATATAGAGATTACCTATGTGGGAACTACCTTGGGCTCATGTAGGCAGCCTATATGGGACTGATTGTGTTTGCCCATGTCTGACACATATGGTTTATCAAAGTGGGCCCCATATGTTTTTCCCATTCATAACCCATATAGAGATTATCTATGTGGGTACCACCTTGGGCTCATATAGGCAGCCTATATGGGACTGATTGTGTTTGCCCATGTCTGACCCATATGGTTTATCAAAGTGGGCCCCATATCTTTTCCCTATTCATAACCCATATAGAGATTACCTATGTGGGTACCACCTTGGGCCCATGTAGGCAGCCTATATGGGACTGATTGTGTTTGCCCATGTCTAACCCATTTGATAAACCCAAATGGGCCCCATTTGTGTTGCCCATTTTGAGCCCATGCACTCATTTCCCATTAGTGACCCAACTAGGACCCACATGGGGAGCCCACCTGTTTTTGCCCATGTGGGACCTACTTAGCTGACTCAAGTGGGCCCCAGATAAGATGCCCATTTTGGGACCATGCCCACTTGGTACCCACGTAGCCCAAGCATAAACCATGTGGGGCCCACATATACGTGTTGTGTCAAATGCAGCACTAAGATCGAGTAACACTAATAGAGAGATACAACCACGATCGGATGATAAGAGCAAATCATGTGTGACTCTGATGAGAGCTGTCTCAGTACTATGGTACGGTCTAAATCCTGACTGGAAATCCTCACAGATATAATTTCTTTCTAAAAAGGAACATAGTTGTGAGGATACTGCCTTTTCTAGTATCTCTGACAGAAAAGGTAGATTCGAGATCGGCCTGTAATTGATTAATTCTGTACGATCAAGTTGCGTTTTTTCAACAAGCGGTTTAATCATAGCCAGCTTAAAGGTTTTTGGTACGTATCCTAATGACAAAGATGAATGAATGATATTAAGAAGAGGATCTGTGACCTCTGGAAGCATCTCTTTCAGTAGCTTAGTCGGTATAGGGTCTAACATACATGTTGTTGATTTAGATGATTTAAAGAGTTTAGCGAATTCTTCCTCTTCTACAGCAATGAATGAATCAAATTTTTCCTCAGGGAGACTACAATGCACTGCCTGATGCGATACTGTAGTAGACGGTTGCATAGTTATAATTTTCTCCCTGATATTATCAATCTTATAAGTGAAGAAGTTCATAAAGTCATTACTGCTGTGCTGCTTGGAAACTTCTGGGCTTGAAGCTTTCTTTTTCGTTAGTTTAGCCACCGTTTCAAATAAATACCTAGGATTATGTTTATTTTCTTCTAATAGGGTTGAAAAATAAGCAGATCTAGCAGCTTTTAAGGCCTCTCTGTATGCAATCGAGCTCTCTTTCCATGAAATGCGAAATACCTCTAGTTTTGATTTCTTCCAGTTGCGCTCCATCTCTCTGGCTGCTCTCTTAAGGGCCGAGTGTGCTCGTTGTACCACGGCGTTGGACTATTTTCTTTAATCTTCTTTAAACGCAACGGAGCAACTGTGTCAAGTGCTGGAAAAGAGAGAGTTAAAAGTTTCTGTTGCAATATCTAGTTCTTCTAAGCCAGGGGTCTCCAACACGTCGCTCGCGAGCTACCAGTAGCTCGTGGCCTGATTGGAGGAAGCTCGCCAAGGGGCCGTTCACATATCGCGTCTTTTGCGTGCTCGAGTTTGTCGTTTCAAATGTAGGCGCGCGGCAAGCGCGTTCATAATTGAAGCGACGCACTCATTTTTTCCAGGCGCAGCGAGATGAAAAGATCTCAACTTTTCAGAATGCCACAAGCGCCCCGCAGTTCATGTGACAAGAACCAACCAATCAGCTACAGCAAGCGTTTTCCGGTGGTGGAAATCCATTAGCTACTAAAACTTCTTTGTCGTTGAGGAGAGCGCGGTGCATGGTTGCATAGCAACGACAGACGCCACGGGAAAATCGGACCGAATTTTACTATTAATAATAAAAGATAAGCTAATGTGCAAGTTAAATGTCAGTAATTAATCTTTTTTTGACTCCAATTATTTTTTTAAATTATTTTTTTTTAAATGTAATAAATTATTTATTTAAAGGCTGAAATATGTGAGGTTTATCTTTTTATAAAACCTTTTTTGTCAAAACTTTATTTGAACGTGTTAATAGATAACATGTTGCAAGACACTCCTTTAAAATCTGGCCATAATTTTTAATGTTATTATTTTAATGTTTATGTAAACAAAAAGTGCATATTGATACTAATTAGGAATTGCTCTTGGAATTGCTCCATTTATTTTATTTGTTATTTGCTGGTTTTCGACATAAATCTTGGTGAATTGATGTGATTGTGTAGTGTTAGTACTTTTTAAACAGGATTCTGTGATAACCGTGATCATTTTGGTCACTATAATCATGAAATTAAATTTTCATGTCATTTCATCTCTAGTTATGATCAACTATGATCAACTAAAATCAACTATAATTATGTGTTTTTACAGTATACTATGCAAAATACAATTTCCTATTAAAAATTGTTCAATTTAATCTCTGATTCTGTTCTTTTCTCTGACATTTAAGGGCGACATATATCTGTCTTGGTCTACAAAGACTCTTTTAGGTCTAAAACAGTTTTGGATAGTTGTTAATATGAGAGTTATGAGACATTATTTAAGAGATTTAAGTATTGTATTACATGAGTAGCTCTCGGCCACTTTCATTTTTAAAAAGTAGCTCTCAAATGAAAAAAGGTTGGAGACCCCTGTTCTAAGCTATCTGGGATGCTGAGATGATGAAACTGATTAGGAAGATTATTAATAAAGCAATCTCTAGTGGCAGAAGTGATAGGTCTCACATATTTATAACATGGAGTCGGCTTTGCAGCCTTGGCTAAATGAAGTTTACACGAGACTAGATAATGATCTGAGATGTCATCGCTCTGATGAAGAATTTCAACGGCATCAACATTTATTCCGTGTGATAATATTAGATCTAGAGTATGATTACGACAATGAGTAGGTCCTGACACATGTTGTCTAGATTCATGTTTATAATCTTGCGGGGTGGACTCATTTAAAGTAATGTAATCGTTTGGTTTTAGCCAGGTTTGTCAAACACAGCACATCTAGGTTATAGTCTGTAATCTTATCATTAACAATAAGTGCTTTTGAAGTAAGGGATCTAATATTCAGCAACCCGAGCTTTATCATTTGTTCATCTGTATTATATCTGTTTTTTATTTGTTGAACATCAATTACATTTTTACCCTTAGATGGGTTTGGAAGTTTTTTGTAAGTCCTAATTCGGGGAAGAGACACAGTCTCTATATGATGATATCTAGGTGAAAGAGGCTTTATGTGATGGGATTTATCTGACCTTGGTGACGCGAGGCCGCTAGTAGATGGTCGGTTTAGCCAGTCTGTCTGCTTCCTGACCTGAGCCCCAGATTGTCATGTTTGAGCTATAATACTATGTGCCATATTACTAGAGAGAAGAGCACACTCCTGAAACACACTCATGAAACACACTCGTGAGAAACACTCATGAGAAACACTCCTGAAACACACTTTCACACACTCGTTCATGAAAAACACTCCTGAAACACACTCCTGAAAAACACTCCTGAAACACACTCCTGAAACACACTCCTGAAACACACTTTCACACACTCGTTCTGAAACACACTCCTGAAACACACTCGTGAGAAACACTCCTGAAACACACTTTCACACACTCGTTCATGAAAAACACTCCTGAAACACACTCCTGAAACACACTCCTAAAACACACTCGTGAGAAACACTCGTGAGAAACACTCCTGAAACACACTTTCACACACTCGTTCATGAAAAACACTCCTGAAAAACACTCCTGAAACACACTCCTGAAACACACTTTCACACACTCGTTCATGAAAAACACTCCTGAAACACACTCGTGAGAAACACACTCCTGAAACACACTCCTGAAAAACACTCCTGAAACACACTCGTGAGAAACACTCCTGAAACACACTCCTGAAAAACACTCCTGAAACACACTCCTGAAAAACACTCGTGAGAAACACTCCTGAAACACACTCCTGAAACACACTCCTGAAACACACTCCTGAAAAACACTCCTGAAACACACTCGTTCTGAAACACACTCGTGAAACACACTCCTGAAACACACTTTCACACACTCGTTCTGAAACACACTTTCACACACTCGTTCTGAAACACACTTTCACACACTTGTTTTGAAACACACTCGTTCTGAAACACACTTTCACACACTCGTTTTGAAACACACTCCTGAAACACACTTTCACACACTCGTTCTGAAACACACTCCTGAAACACACTTTCACACACTCGTTTTGAAACACACTCCTGAAACACACTTTCACACACTCGTTCTAAAACACACTCCTGAAACACACTGAAACACACTCCTGAAACACACTTTCACACACTCGTTCTGAAACACACTCCTGAAACACACTTTCACACACTCGTTTTGAAACACACTCCTGAAACACACTTTCACACACTCGTTCTGAAACACACTCGTGTTCGAGATCAGCCATCGTCTGTGTAAGAGCCATAAGTCACATTTCTTAATATAGATGTGGAATAAATAATTGTGTGCATCAAGCAATTAGTAAATAATTAAGAGTAAATAATTTTATATGTGTAATATAATATTTCGTATTGATGATGATGTCATTTCCGGCAATGACAGCTAGTTTTCTTGTGATGCAATGTTGGAGCGATACAGTATGTTTTTTGACCGTGTAACATTTTCCAGTTAATTTTGTTATTAAACTTTGCTGAAAGGAAGTTGCTGGACTACGGTATGTTATTCGAGTTCAAATCACGCTCACCCAAAGACGAAGAAGCAACAAAGATGAAAATTTAGACGGATTGCTATCACATTGAAAGTTAAAAAACTTGCTCGATGGATATGGAAAGTGAACTGAAGGAGCGCGGACGGCGCGCGCGCATTTGAATCCGTGACAAGGACGTTAAAAAGGGCTCGTCTGTGAATGAACATACGTTTCATGATCGTGGATTATGAATAGTGGACATTGGTGCTTAAATGCTACGGTGGATTTAAACAGCGTCACAGAGAAGAGCGTTGTCACCATAGACTGTGTTGTCACTCAACGAAGTTCCATTATTTGAGGTAACGGACTTTAAACCAGCTGAGCTATTAAATTTACAAATGCATGTTTGAAGAAGCTGAAATGCACACGTTTGATACAGAAAGGTATTTAACGTCAAGTCAAGTCAAGTCAAGTCAAGTTTATTTGTATAGCGCTTTTCACAATACAGATTGTATCAAAGCAGCTTCACAGTATTAAATTTAAATAATACAACAAAGTTTGTTTCAAGAGGAATTTATTGATTGATAAAATTAAATTAAATATCCCCAAAATATCCCCAACTGAGCAAGCCAAAGGCAACAGTGGCAAGGAACCGAAAAACTCCATCAAGTGACCTAATGGTGTCCTAAAACTCCATCAGGTGACCTAATGGAGAAAAAAAAACCTTGGGAGAACCCAGGCTCAGTCGGGGGCCAGTTCTCCTCTGGCATTTATGAGCTAGAGGCCGGATTGTAGTTTGAACTGTGGGATTATATGAATGCCTGGCTGAAGAGATGCGACTTTAATCTAGTTTTAAACTGGGAGAGCGAGTCTGAGCAACGAACAGTATCAGGAAGACTATTCCAGAGTTTTGGAGCCAAATGTGAAAATGCTCTCCCTCCTTTGGTGGTTCTGAATATCCTAGGTATGACCAAAAGCCTTGAATTTAGTGATCTTAAAGAGCGCGATGGATTGTAGGGCGATAGAAGATCCGTTAAATAGACTGGAGCTAAGCCGTTTAGGGCTTTATAAGTCAGTAGCAATACCTTGTAATTAATACGGAACTTTATAGGTAACCAATGCAGTGATGATAAAATCGGTGTTATATGATCATATTTTCTTGATCTCGTAAGAACTCTAGCGGCGGCATTTTGGACTAACTGTAGCTTGTTTATTGAGGATGCAGGACAACCAGCTAATAAGGCATTACAGTAATCCAGTCTCGAGGTCATGAATGCATGAACTAACTTTTCTGCATCAGAAACTGATAGCATATTACGTAGCTTAGCAATGTTTCTAAGGTGGAAAAAGGCTGTTTTTGTAACATATGAAATATGATTTTCAAAAGACAGGTTGCAATCGAGTATAACACCCAGGTCTTTACTAGCGGATAAAGTAACAGGACATCCTATGATGTTAAAGTTGTATTGTGCGAGGTTTTGTGGGCGGTTTTTTGAACCGATAAGTATTACCTCTGTCTTGTCTGGATTTAATAAAAGAAAATTACGCGTCATCCAATCTTTTATATCTTTAACACACTCTGTCAATTTGGAAAATTTAGCGTTTTCATCCGGCCTTGATGAAATATATATTTGAGTGTCATCAGCATAACAATGGAAACTAATTCCATGTTTCCTTATAATATTTCCAAGTGGCATCATATATATTGAAAATAACAGAGGGCCTAACACAGATCCCTGCGGCACTCCATAGTTTACTGGAGTTATGATCGATTTTTCTCCATTTAAATAGACAAAATGGTAGCGGTCAGATAGGTATGATTTGAACCAGCTTAGTGCTTGTCCTTGAACACCAGTATAATTTTGTAGTCGATCTAAGAGTATTGTGTGATCTATAGTATCGAACGCAGCACTAAGATCAAGTAAAACTAGTATTGAGATACAGCCTTGGTCAGAAGCTAAAAGTAAATCATTTGTGATTTTAACGAGCGCAGTTTCAGTGCTATGATGCGGTCTGAATCCAGACTGAAACTTTTCATAGATATCATTTTGTTGCAAGAAAGAGCCCAGTTGAGCAGACACCACTTTTTCTAATATTTTAGACATAAATGGAAGATTTGAAATGGGTCTATAATTTGCTAGATTATTATGATCTAATTGTGGTTTCTTAATGAGAGGTTTTATAACTGCCAGTTTAAATGTTCTTGGAACATGACCTAGAGATAAAGACGAGTTAATAATATTGAGGAGAGGCTCTTCCACTACAGGTAACACTTCTTTCAGTAGTTTAGTTGGTATAGGATCTAATAAACATGTTGTTGTTTTAGATGAAGTGATAAGTTTATTTAACTCTTTTTGTTCTATAGTTGTAAAGCACTGTAATTGTTCTTGCGGGGTGATAATTGAAGCTGAATTATAAGGCGCGATTGAAGATTGAACGTTTACAATTGTGGTTCTGATGCTTTCTATTTTCTCAGTGAAGAAGTTCATGAAATCATTACTACTGAACTGTAACGGGATATTTTGTTCGGGTGACGTCTGTTTATTTGTTAGTTTAGCCACGGTGTTAAATAAAAACCTTGGATTATTTTGGTTGTTTTCTATTAGTTTGCGGAGGTGCTCAGCCCTGGCCGCTTTTAGGGCCTTTTTATAACGTGACATACTGTCTTTCCACGCGATTCTAAAGACCTCTAAATTAGTTTGTTTCCATTTACGCTCTAAAATACGGGTTTCTCTCTTTAAAACATGCGTAGTATTGTTATACCATGGTGCTTTATTTTTCTCTCTGACCTTTTTTAATTTAATAGGTGCAACCACATCCAATGTTCTAGAGAGAATGGTGCTCATAGTGCTAGTTAGTTCTTCTAGTTCATCTGTTTGTTTGGGTTCAGGCAGCAGCTGAGACAAATTAGATAAGCAATTTGAGAAATTATCTATGGTGGATGGAAGGATTGTTCTGCCTGGTCGATAACGCGGCGCTGCATGACATATTACAGCAGTACGTAATATGCAAGTTACCATGTAGTGATCAGTGACTTCATCACTTTGTGGAATGATATCTATATCGGTTGGATCGGTTCCATGTGATATAATTAAATCGAGTGTATGATTAAGACGATGTGTTGGTCCGATGACGTTTTGCTTGACCCCAAATGAATTTAATAAATCTGTAAACACAGCTCCTAACGCATCATTTGGATTATCTACGTGTATGTTAAAATCTCCAACAATTAATGCTTTATCGACATTGACTAATAGGTCTGAGAGAAAATCTGCAAACTCTTTTAGGAAATCAGCGTAAGGCCCTGGCGGTCTATATACGGTAGCCAAGGCTAGAGATAATAGTGATGTTTTTCAACTATTAGAGAATAACGTGCTTAGAGCATTAGAGAATAACGTGCTTTTAATCGTGTGTAAGCAGTTTTTGCATTAGTGGAATTAAGATGGCTGAAGGAGAAGAGGATAACGTTGCAGTTTTTGAACACAAGAGGGCGCCTAAACCAACTGAAAGAGCATTAGAGGAGCAACTACACAGACGCATTGGACAGAGAAGAGCGAAGTTATCAGCTCTTACCAGTAAGATCAACACCATTGAAAAGTTGATGATTGATGAAAACAATCTGCAGAATGTACAAGATTTGATGCAATTTGATTTTGTACAATTGCTAACCGAGTTTAAGGATTTAAATGTACAAGTTCAAGATATTTTGCCACAAGATGAAAAGATTGCAGATCATCAAAATTGGTTTCAGCCTAAAGGCCCGTACACACCGGGACGAATATCGGCGCGCGTTATTCGCCAGCGTTTTTCAACGCGTTTTTTGTGTTCACACCCAAGCGTTTTTCGCTGACGATGAGCCAAGTGAACATGCAAATTCATTCCCTGACATTAGATGGCGCTTAATGTAAAACAGAAATACAATACCACTCCAGAACAGTCTATACTCTGCAATACCACTCCATAACAGTCTATACTCTGCATATACCACTCCATAACAGTTCTCTTTTAACAAGATTTTTGTAGTCGCTGTCGCGTTTGTCATATAGTTCTTTATTCCGACACCAACGAGACCAGCAGCTCTACATTCATCTTGCCTTGCATCTTCCTCGTCATTTCTTCCCCGCAGTGTCTGTCTATGGGCAGTGTAGACGCTTGACGCTACTTGGCGTATATCTTCTTCGCTGTTAAGTATGTGTGCTCGGCAAGACCGTTTTGTGTTTGAGCGCCCCCAAGTTGTGTTTTACTGTAACTTCAGAAGCTCCAGACACGTGAGCAAAAGCGCCAATCTCATTGGTCGGATAGTTTTTGACGCGGCGCGTCAAACCAAAAAAACGAACCCGAGGCGTTTAAAAAAAAATTACGCTTTTACGCGTGGCGTTTTTCGCGTCGGTGTGCACACTCACATTGGCGCCCTTTGTTTAGTCACGAGGCGTTAAACGTCGGCGAATATCGCGCGCGAAATTCGTCCCGGTGTGTACGGGCCTTAAGATGGATTCCATGAGACTTTTTGAAAATAAAACAAAAAACTGGATTGCTGCTGTTGGTGATAAAAAAGGCCAAGATGACAATGTTGATATGGATGATGATGTTTCTCCTCACGACAGTGCCTCACAAGTATCTGTGTACAAGAGTAAATCTAAAAAGCAGTGTGATTCAGATATAGAAAGTCGATCTGTTTCCTCCTCCGTATCATCTGCATATACACGTGAAGAATCAAAACGTGCAGCCCTGCTAGCAAGGGCAGCTTCCCTAAAGAAAAAACAACAACTTGAAATCGAAAAGATGCAGCTCATAGCCAAAATGGAGGAACTTGAAATAGAAACAGCGCTTGCAGAAAGCAATGCTAAATTAAAGGTACTGAAAGAACATGAAATCTCAGGAGATGGCAGAGGCAGCATACAATCTAAGTCAAGAAGGGGAATCCATCAGAAGCCAAAAGAACTGAAAACAGAGCAGACTGACGATTCACCAGGTCATTCATCTGAGAGGAAAAGTAAAATGAAGGCCATCCCAAGTCCAGTGTTTCTTGCACCGCTACAATTAGACACATCAAGGGTCACAGACTACAGTAGTAATCGTCAAGCAGATGACAGCATTATTCAAATTATGCAGAAGCAAAATGAATTAACAGAAATGCTTGTGAAACAGCAGACACAAATTCAGCTTCCAAGTAAAGACATCCAAGTGTTTACTGGTGATCCACTGACGTTCAAATCCTTCATAAGGTCCTTTGAGCATACCATAGAACATAAAACAGACAATAAAAAAGACAAGCTATATTATCTCGAACAATATACCGCTGGAGAGCCACAAGAGATAGTAAGAAGCTGTGAATATATGTCATCAAGCAAAGGTTTTAAAGAAGCAAAACGATTGCTACAAAGGCATTATGGAGATGAGCTAATCAAGTGCTTATATTGATAAAGCTTTAAAGTGGCCTCAGATTAAGCCTGATGATGGAAAAGCCTTGAGTGCATATGCTCTGTTCCTGATTGGTTGTCGGAATACAATGGAAGATGGAGAGTTCATGGAGGAGATGGACAATCCTACTAATATGAGAGTTATACTTTCAAAGCTACCATACAAGATGAAAGAAAGGTGGCGATCAGAAGCTTACGACATCAAAGAGCGACAAGGAGTAAGAGCAAGATTTACTCATTTGGTTGACTTCATTGATCGTCAAGCTAAAGTGGCTATGGACCCCCTCTTAGGTGACATAATAGACCATCGCAATGTTGTGGCAGCAAAAGTGAATCAGACAGAAAAGTATCCTACTAAAAAAGGAATAACAAGGAGTAGCTTTGCTACCAACATTTGCTTGGAAAGAAAACCTCAATATGTGTCAAGGAAACAGGTCAGTCCACCCTAAATGCTCAATGCCTTCGAGAAACCATGTATGTTTTGCACAAAGGATCATGCTCTTGAGTCATGTAGTGAAATAAAGGAGCAGCCACATATGGTGCGTGTGGAATTTCTGAAGTCTAAAGGCTTATGCTTTGGATGCTTAACTCAAGGCCATATTACTAAAACTTGCAAAAAGAGAATGGAATGTAAAGAATGTTCCCAAAAAACACCCAGACATTCTACACATTAAGGAGAATCAAAAAGGAACAAAAGATGTTGAAATACCAGACAGGAAGATCTCATGTGCCCAAGTCTCCCTTAACCACCAATCAAGTGATTACACAGAATCTGGAGGAGATAACTGTGTGCTGTCACTTGTGCCAGTAAAAGTTAAGTCAAACAGGAGTGACAGATATGTAGAAACTTATGCTTTCTTGGATGCAGGAAGTACAGCTACATTTTGTAATGAGGAATTGCAAAGGAAACTGAACCTGAAAGGGAAGCCAACTCAGATTCTACTGAGCACTATGTGTCAAGATAAGCCAGGAGAGCAGAAATTGGTAAACAGTTTCATCCTTACAGACTTGGAAGTGTGCGCATTGGAAGACACAAAGTACTTTGAGTTACCTAAAGTCTTCACACACAGCAGTATCCCTGTTCAAAATGAGAACATTCCTAAACAAGAAGACATCAGAGAATGGCCATACTTAAGCAAAGTAAGCATACCTAATATTGATGCAAATGTAGATCTTCTAATTGGAGCCAACAATTCAAAGGCAATGGAACCATGGTACATCATAAACAGTCAACAAGATGGACCGTATGCTGTAAAAACTGCACTGGGATGGGTAGTGAAAGGACCCATTAAAAAAGAAAGCAACACTTCAGAAAAGTCCAAACTGCCTCATCATTCAGTTAATCGTCTCTCAGTGGTGGAAATAGAGCAGTTGTTGATTCAGCAGTACAATTCTGATTTTCCAGAGCGCCACTATGAAGAGAAAGAGGAAATGTCCTTAGAGGACAAACAGTTCATGCAAGCGGTGCAGGAAAAGACTACGTTTGAGAATGGACATTACTGTGTGAAACTACCATTGAAAAATGAAGCAGTCAAGATGCCAAACAATCGAAGTGTTGCTGAATTGCGTGCAGCTAACCTGAAGAGAAAGCTTCAAAAGAACTCAAGTTTGCTTGAAGACTACAGTAGCTTTATGAGGAGCGTAATAGACAAAGGATACGCAGTTAAAGTTCCCACAGAACAGCTTGGTCGCAGTGACAGCAGAGTGTGGTATATACCACACCACGGGGTGTACCACCCAAAGAAAAACAAAATTCGAGTGGTTTTTGATTGTACTACTTCGTTTCATGGCATGTCTTTGAACGGTCAATTGCTACAAGGTCCAAACCTCACAAACACGCTTATTGGTGTCCTTACCAGATTTAGAGAAGAACCAATAGCCATGATGGCAGATGTGGAAGCAATGTTCTATCAGGTGAGGGTTCCTGAGGAGGACGCAGATCTGCTTCGCTTTCTTTGGTGGCCAGAGGGCAATCTAGACGCATCTATAGAAGAGTTTAGGATGATGGTGCATTTATTCGGAGCTGCTTCGTCACCTAGCTGTGCCTCTTATGCATTGAAAAGGACAGCAGAGGACAGAAAAGATGTAGCATCTCCAAAGGCTGTTGAAACAGTTTTGCACAATTTTTATGTGGACGACTGCTTGAAATCTGTATCTTCAGAACAAGAAGCAATTGACTTAGCAAAGGATGTTAGAAATTTGTGTGCTGAAGGAGGTTTCTGCTTAACAAAGTGGGTAAGCAATAGTAGGAAAGTAATATTGTCCATACCAGAAGAACAAAGGGCCAGTGGAGTAAAGGACCTGGACTTGGATCAGGATTCTCTGCCCATCGAGAGAGCACTTGGCATGCAGTGGTGTACAGAAAAAGACACCTTCACATACGACATCAAGGTACAGGAGAAGCCGTTGAGTAGAAGAGGTATCCTCTCGGTTGTTAATTCAATCTATGATCCTCTTGGGTTTCTGGTGCCACTCATCCTACCAGTAAAACTCCTTCTAAGGGATATGTGCAAACAAGGATATGGATGGGATGAACAGATTGAGGGCAAGCGTGCTGATCAGTGGGTCAGATGGCTGGAAGATCTAAATTACCTCTCAGACTTCCAGATCAAAAGGTGCGTAAAACCAGAGAAGTTTGGTAATACATCAGAAGCGCAGCTGCATCATTTCTCTGATGCCAGCGAGAATGCTTACGGCACAGCAACTTATCTGGTACTTACCAATGAACAAAATCAAAAACATTGTTCGTTGTTGATGGGTAAGTCAAGAGTTAGCCCACTCAAGCAAATCACAATCCCTAGACTTGAATTGACAGCAGCAACCATAGCCGTCAAGGTAGACAAAATACTAAGGCAAGAGCTTCAAATCCCACTACAGCAATCTGTTTTCTGGACAGACAGCACTACAGTGCTCAGCTACATTGACAATGAGAATGCACGCTTCAAAACATTCGTAGCAAACAGGATCTCACTAATAAGAGATGCTACTACTCCATTGCAGTGGAGGTATGTCAGGACATCACAAAACCCTGCAGATCAAGCTACCAGAGGTCTTAAAGCGAAGGACTTTATACAAGAGGAAACATGGGTTAAAGGGCCCAACTTTTTGTTGAAACCAGAAGAAGAATGGCCACAAAGACCGGATCAAATGAGTCAAGGTGCACAACAAGACCCTGAAATCAAAAGTGAATTTAAGGTCAACGTTCTCAACATTAGAGAAAACAATGATATTCTGAGTAAGTTAACTCATTACTACTCAAGCTGGTTTCGTCTGAAAAAGGCCGTGGCATGGATGTTAAGACTCAAGGAAACACTGTTACAATTATGTAAAGCAAGAAGACAGTTTCAAGAATCCATTGCACAATCAGAGAAAGATCCAGAAAAACAATCGTCACTTTTACAGGAGCAGATGCAACAATACAGATCAACAATGGAGAAAAAGTCACTGAGACTGAAGGACTTGAATCAAGCTGAAATTCAGCTCATTCAATACAGTCAAAAACAACAATTTCAGAATGAAATTGAGGCTCTGAGAAAAAATATTCCTATTAAGAGGAAAAGTCAGCTGTACAAGCTTGATCCTGTGCTTCAAGATGGGATACTAAGAGTGGGTGGTAGACTCAGCAGAGCAGCCATGCCAGAGGAATCTAAACATCCTGCAATCCTCTCAAAAGGTTCCAGGGTTTCAACTCTCATTCTAAATGACATTCACCAAAGATGTGGTCATTGTGGTAGAAACTACATGTTATCTACTCTCCGACAAAAATTCTGGATCCCACAAGCCAACTCAGCAATTCGGAAGCTTATACATAAATGCTCAGTTTGTCGCAGATTCAATGGAAGAATTGGAGAGCAAAAAATGGCAAGTTTGCCAGAAGACCGCTTGTTACCTGATAAACCCCCTTTCACGAACGTGGGCGTAGATTACTTTGGACCCTTCAAGGTAAAACGGGGCCGGAGTACTGTAAAAAGGTATGGAGTGTTGTTCACTTGCCTAACAATCAGAGCAGTACACATTGAGATAGCTGATATTTTGGACACTGATTCATGCATAAACGCTTTAAGGCGTTTTATAAGTAGAAGAGGACAGGTGTCAGTTATGCGCTCAGACAATGGCACAAATTTTGTCGGCGCAGAAAGAGAATTGCGAGAAGCACTGAGCAACCTGAACCATAACAAAATAAAAAATGCACTGTTACAAAAAGGGATCGAATGGATATTCAACAGTCCAACTGCTTCTCATCAAGGTGGTGTTTGGGAGCGGCAAATCCGTACAGTAAGAAAGATACTCAACGCTCTCTTAAAGGAACAGACTATCAATGATGACAGTCTTCATATCATCAACAACAGACCAATAACTAGTACATCAGAAGATCCAAATGACCTTGAGGCTCTGACGCCTAACCATTTACTGTTGTTGAAAACTCAACCAAGCTTATCACCTGGTGTCTTTAACAAGGAGGACCAATATATGAGAAAACGTTGGAGACAAGTCCAGTATCTAGCAGACTTGTTCTGGATAAGATGGACTCGTGAGTACCTGCCCGTTCTCCAGGAACGCAGCAAATGGTCAAGATTTAAAAGGAACTTTGAACCTGGTGATGTGGTGCTAGTTGTGGACAGTTCCTCACCTCGCAATTCATGGATAATGAGAAGAGTAATTCAAACTTTACCAGACTCCAGTGGAACGGTACGTCGTGTAAAATTAAAGACCAAGACAAATACACTGGAGAGACCTGTAAATAAATTGTGCTTAATTCAAGAAGCAATTTAAGCTTGCAGATTAACACAGAACTATCAAGAGTAAGATAATCAAAGAAAGGTTGTAGAACTAAGCTTTTTCTTATGTATAAATGTTCAAGTATAATGGCTCTTTAGTATTAGAATGTTTATAGTAATTGTTTGTTCTCCTGCCCAACCAATTAGGGGCCGGATGTGTAAGAGCCATAAGTCACATTTCTTAATATAGATGTGGAATAAATAATTGTGTGCATCAAGCAATTAGTAAATAATTAAGAGTAAATAATTTTATATGTGTAATATAATATTTCGTATTGATGATGATGTCATTTCCGGCAATGACAGCTAGTTTTCTTGTGATGCAATGTTGGAGCGATACAGTTTTTTGACCGTGTAACATTTTCCAGTTAATTTTGTTATTAAAATTTGCTGAAAGGAAGTTGCTGGACTACGGTATGTTATTCGAGTTCAAATCACGCTCACCCAAAGACGAAGAAGCAACAAAGATGAAAATTTAGACGGATTGCTATCACAGTCTGAATAAACTCCCGAATGTCAGTCATCATCGCAGAGATTGAATATGTACAAACCGTTCCAGAACCGTGATCGTCTTCATCCAGGAGCTCTGATGCATTTAATTCTCCGCTGATTTTCAGGGTTACTGTAACATTTGTTCATAAGCTGATGAAGCTTTTATCATTTATTTATGTCATTTATTTATATTAAGTTCAACTTTGGGGAGAAATGTGCATTTTCATTAAATGTCATTAATTTCCCTTGTGCCACTTTTACAAATATTCATATCTAATATACATTTTTCACCAAAAATGCATTAAATTGAATACAAGACAAGTACAGCAGAAGACAGTGATAATATTACAGATGTTTGTATTGTATTGTTCATCAGAGTGTCTGTGTTATGATCCATTTCTCCTGCTGTAGTGAACGTCTCATGAAACTAACAGACTGTTCCCACAAGACCTCACACACACACACACACACACACACACAATAATCATTTATCATGAACTCTTTCATTCTTTGGCCCATTGTACGCTGCTCGTGTGTGTGTGTGTGTGTGTGTGTGTGTGAGAGACAATGTGTCTCTCTCGTTCTCTCACACACACACTCTCTCTGTCTCTCTCTCTCTGTCGACATACAGAATTACAGTTTGCTTTCTTTCTTCAAAAATGACTTTTTGTTATAACTTTGTTCAGATTAAACCTGTATTATTGAAGGAAGCATCAATTTCTTTCAAACACATAAGAATGTCTCAGTGATTCCAGACTTTGAGCTGTGGCTCCTGAGAAAGAGAGAGAGTAGAATTTACCTTCACTTAATTTAAACTTCATATTTCACTTCATAGTTCCTGCATTCCCTAACCCTTGAGCTATAAATAAAGCAGAAGTCTGGTATGTTCCTGTATTATTGAGTGGCTTTCAGTGCCTTGCTTCCCTCAGGTCTGGTTCTCCTCACTCCGGGACGCTGGGAACCGGACTCTTCAACACCAGCGGAACGTCTTTATCTGCGGTTCCGAAGAGCGGGAACATCTTCTCTGGGAACTGGGCCGTGAAGGAGTACAGCTCGGACCCGGTCTTGGCGTTGTAGAAGATCAGGTGACCCTCTTCCAGGTCCAGGTACACCCCGACGAGCCGCAGGTGTCCGGTGACGCGCACCTTCGCTAGCGGCGGCGCGGTTAGCGCACGTAAGTGGCTCCCGCTCCACCACAGCGCGTAGTATCCGCTGGCGGGTGTCATGTCGAACAGACCCTTCCTCTGCGCAGACTCACACACCACTCCCAGCTTCCAGTCCTTGTTCTCGCCCACGCTCACCTGAGGAGAGAGAGGACAGGTGTTTCACCAGTTCACACTTACATATATTAGATAGGGTAAAGGTTATGTGTATTAGGCGTGCTGTCCGAGGGGAACACAGAGTACTCCCCCCTCCCAGGTTTGGGATAGGACCAGTAAGTGAGGAGATGGGGTGGAGGAGGGAAAACTCTCATAGAACAGCGGTAAAAAGTCATCTCGTAAAGATCGTATTTACGAGTTGAATGCCACCATAATGTCGTAAATACGAGTGGGAAGCTCCATGTTTAGCGAGCGCACAGGACCAGACGTCGAAGCGCTGAGAGTGAGTGTGTGAGTGTGTGTGTGTGTGAAGCACCTCCCAGTAGTGGCGTCCCGACTTGTATCCGTGTTTAGTGAGCGCACAGGACCAGACGTCGAAGCGCTGAGAGTGAGTGTGTGAGTGTGTGTGTGTGTGTGTGAAGCACCTCCCAGTAGTGGCGTCCCGACTCGTATCCGTGTTTAGTGAGCGCACAGGACCAGACGTTGAAGCGCTGAGAGTGAGTGTGTGAGTGTGTGTGTGTGTGTGTGTGTGAAGCACCTCCCAGTAGTGGCGTCCCGACTCGTATCCGTGTTTAGCGAGCGCACAGGACCAGACGTCGAAGCGCTGAGAGTGAGTGTGTGTGTGAGTGTGTGTGTGTGTGTGAAGCACCTCCCAGTAGTGGCATCCCGACACGTATCCGTGTTTAGCGAGCGCACAGGACCAGACGTCGAAGCGCTGAGAGTGTGTGTGTGTGTGTGTGTGTGTGAGTGTGTGAGTGTGAGTGTGTGTGTGTGAAGCACCTCCCAGTAGTGGCGTCCTGACTCGTATCCGTGTTTAGCGAGCGCACAGGACCAGACGTCGAAGCGCTGAGAGTGAGTGTGTGTGTGTGTGTGTGTGTGTGTGAAGCACCTCCCAGTAGTGGCGTCCCGACTCGTATCCGTGTTTAGCGAGCGCACAGGACCAGACGTCGAAGCGCTGAGAGCTATTCCTGTAGAACTGAAGTTTCTCTCCGCGCTTCAGTTGCTTACGGTCCTCAGACAGGATCAGGAACGGGTACGCCGACGTGGGGTTCAGGGTCACGTCCTCTACACACACACACACACACACACACACGGGTGTTTCATCAGGACTTGCATTTCACAAATCATTCATATGTTTTTTTTAAAAGCATTGAAAGTAGAAGGAGAGGAATGACTTTGCACATAATCTACAGTATATCACAGATTGTGAAGGAAATATAAAGCAACAGGAGTCAAGAACACTCACCAAGATAACCTTTAACCTTCTTGTGCCCTAAAACACACAAAATATTCAACATCTGATCAAAACAGAGATGGTGTGTTAGGCAAAAAAAATCCTGCATATTTTAAACTCAACTTATGCGAATCTATCAATACTAGATCTTGAGTGAAGTGGAGATATGGATATATGACTCAGTCTTCTGTAGTGAAACGCCTCTGTGTTAATGGGTATTCTTATGATAGTCTGTCCGTGTCTCGCACTGACTGTGGCCTAATGCTATAGAGTCGGACTCGTGGGTTCGAGTCTCAGTACCGGCAGGAGATTTAGGAGTGAGTGTTTTGAGTGAGAATTGTCAGTGTTGGTCCTCTGTCAGTAATCCAGTCCTCTGGCTAATCTGTTAGCGTAGCGTTTGAGTCAACAGCTTTGTTCTGGTGACTCTATCAGACATTTCTTTAACCTTTGAATGAACCTCACAGTGTAAAACCACTGAAAGCAGATGTTTAGATTATTTACGTCCAATAATAGAATGAATATTACTCAATATCAACATCTAACTGAACATCTGCTGCTCTGACCTCTTTTAAGAGAAAATTGAGACACAAATGTATGGATGCAATAAAACACATGCATTTATACATACCCAGTTTTAATTTGCGTAGATCTGTAGAAATGAAAGAGAGAAAGATGATTAGTCCTCGTCCCACAGCTGTTCCAGATGTGCTTTCTGAGAGTTATTCTTCACGTACCTTTCAGTGACCAGTCCTTCTTCCTCAGAGATCGAACGCTCACCATACTCTCACTCTCGGCTAGCGTGGACACTGAAACACACGAGTCAAGTCTCCTTCATTTATACAGCGCTTTTACCAATACAGCAGCTTTACAGAGATAACAGGAGATTACAGTAACAGAGAGTGTTTAGGCTTTACAGCAGATCTAGAATAAAGTTATTGTCCAGATAAAGTTAGTTTTGATTGATTCACTTCCGTTGCAGAGATCATTAGTTGTTAGCTTAGGGGCCGCTAACACACACCGTTCTAACTGAGAACAAAAAACGTTTAATGTGTTCTAGCCGTTCATTTACGAGTGTTTGGAGCTCGAGAACGCAAACTTTGAAATCCAAGGTGCAGAAATGTTGAAAAACGTTTAATCTCCGTCAGTAACATGACGTTATGCATTCGCTCAGTTTCTCACCGGAGTGTCTGTAACGCACTTCCCCGAAGCGAATGTCGTCGAGTCGCTCCCGGATCTCTCCTAGAGCTGCTTTCACGTCCCCGAGCGAGTAGCTCAGAGTCACTTCATCCTCCTGCAGATCCACATCTGAGTCCGGCACCGGCCCGTGGGCTTCCTCGAAACTCTGCCAGCAGAAGAACATCATCAGAAGAGTCACAGCTAAACTAGACGAGCGAGCAGGATCAGCTGGAACATGAAGAAGCCTAAACACTACTTATGCCTCATATAGAGGAACAGAGGACAGTGAACACAGCCTTCTTAATATTAAAGTAATCTTACAGATATAATATCTGAATCTGATCAAATATACAGTGATTCATGGATGCACACTTAATGATTCTGATGAGCTCACACTGCACAAACGATTTCTTCCTCAGTGTTTCTTTCCTGTTTTCCAGCACAAATATCTAAACATTCTTAAAGGGACACTTCACCCGTTTGCATTAAGCTTTGTATCATTAGAAACCCTGTCATATTTCTGAATGGTCGTGCGTTATTCCCTCATTTTCCCCTGAGACGGGAGAAGTACGGATTTCAGTGTTGCAGTTCCTGCTTATAATGATGTAAAAATCCTCATTTCGCGTCTTTCTAAGCAGAAAGTCCCATATCTTTGTAAAGGGGTTGAGACATCTGTAGTGCCATGGTGTAACTATATAAAGAGTTTTTAATGTAGATATAAATCCTATAGTTGTGTTTAAACATAAAAACTAATAAATTACTAGGTTGCTTTATTAGGTTGTGGGTTTTGATTTATTTAGACATTCTCAAAGACTACTTTTTGTCAAAGTTTAGATATTTTTTGTTTGAAATGTTGATTTTAAGTATCAGTTTTTCCATAAATTTTTACTAAAAAGGATGAAGCAATGGATCAGATAAAGATAAAGACGAGATCTGTGAGTCTGCGCACCTGAAGGAAGCCGATGTGGTCGTCGGACACAGCCTGAGCCTCCAGTCGAGCCCTGCGCTCCTGCAGCTCATCTAACTTCGACTCCAGCTGGGACACGATGCTCTGCCCTCGGCCAATCACAGCCTCTCTCCTCTGCTCGACTCCACCCACCAGCTCCGCCCGGATGCGATGCACGGAGTGTGTGACGTCAGACAGAAGCTGTTCGAGCTCCGCCAGCTCGGCCTGAGAGTAGCTCTGAAACACACACACACATCAGATGAGTGACTCTTTAAGGTAAAAAAAAGGTCCTTTTACTGTTTTTCACTGTATATTTGAAAGATATCCATAGCATTTACACTATAATTTTTTTCAGTATATTGTAGCGAGTCTAAAGACTGTTTATGTTCTTTATCAGGTGTGATCTAGATGCGTGTATGTTCTTTCATGTGTCATGTGTTCTGGTTGTGTGGGGCTTTAAGGCGTGGGCTGTTCTTCTGAAGAACGAGTGATGTGTGGCGGGATCTGGGGAAAAGGTCGTGAGGCTCTAGGCGCTTCGGCATGGGCTTCCGATCAATTCACAACAGAGGAAGACTTTCTGGAATTGCACAAGGCTCGTGTGAGGAAGGCTACTAGGAGGATGGCTGCAGACGACAGGCTTTCGTTGCAGAGTACCACCAAACTTTCACGAGGACAACAAACAAACATGGCGGCGCCCACAGAACCGCGCTGGTTGCCGATGTAAATGAACATGGCGGCGCCCACAGAACCGTGGCTACGGTGGCAGTAAACCCCCCCAAATTCTCAGGTAAAGCTGATTGGGAAGCCTTTCATGCACAGTTTGAACTGTTGGCTCATGCTGCAAACTGGCCAGAGGACCGCAAGCTCTTGAACTGGCTATGTGTCTCACAGATGATGCTCTGAACTGTTTGTTACTGCTTAGCCCTGAAGATAGACACAATTATAATGCACTTGTCGGAGCACTGAGACGGCGTTTTGGGCAATTTGAGCAGCCAGGGCTCCTGCGTTCTGAACTGAGTAATAGATGCAGGCGGCCAGGAGAGCAACTGAGAGTCCTGGCAAATGATATTGAAAATTTGACTCGGCGAGCATATGCCCACATGCCACCGTCAGTTCAAGGGGAGCTTGCGAGAGACCGATTCATACAGGCCCTTACCCCTCCGTAGACAGACACAATTAGCCCACCCTCAAACCCTGCAGGATGCCTTCGAGACGGCGTTGGAGAGGGAGATTGTTTGGGGAACTTGCGTGAATCTGTGTCGGTGGGGTCCACTGACGTGGCTAAGCGAAAGGCCAGCCTGGGTTTCTGAGATTACTGAATTAATTTGAGCTGTGGCACTGCAACCTGATCAACGTCCCCGCACACGACCAAGGATTTGTTGGGGTTGTGGGCAGACTGGACATTTAGTTCATCAGTGTCCTAAGCTAGCCAGTAACCAGGGAAATGGGACGGGGTCCGCATGATCGGAGCCATATGAACCCCCAACACTCATCCCCAATATGAGTCATCACCAGCAGGAGTCTCAAGAGCTGGACAGAGGGAAACCGATCAAGGACTGTTAGGAAAGGGTGAATGTGGACCAAAGGAGTCCGTGGTTGTGGAGGGGCGAACATGTGTTAGTGATTTTTGTCATGTGCCAATTTTGGTGGAGGGGGTTCCGTGTTTAGCATTGGTGGATACGGGATCAACTGTGACAGTTATAAGACCAGAGGTAGTTCCGGCCAATACCAGTCTGGAACCCACCACTGTCCGACTACGCACAGTGACGGGTGAACTGGCGCCATTGAAGGGTAAGGGAGTGGTGGGGCTGACTGTGGGGGGAAGACATTAAGTCATTCAGTGTGGGTGGCTGCAGTCCAGGACCCTTGTGTTCTTGGTCTTGGCATTAGAAGTGCAGGTTGCCAGTTCGACCTGAGAGATGGGCTGCTCCGTTTGAAGGGGTCCTGAGGTTGTCATGTCCACTAAAAGAAACGTTGATGTGTCTTTTACAGGTCTGCTGGATGCAGCAGCTGCACCTGAAGACACTAGTGTGGAGCACCACACACTGCACTCGCGAACCCCCCCTTACCCCACCCCCCAGCTGACCTCTTCCCCGGGGTGGCCACACAGTCCCCTTCAGAGCCAGCCTCGAGCCTCTCCAGCAGAAATGGGCAGGAAAACGGCATTCCATTTCTGGCTCTCGATGAGGGGGAGGGGTTGCTTGCTTTGAGGGAGTTGTGGATGAAGAATTGTGAGGGCTTGGATGAGAGTCAGCGGGGGCAGTTTTGGGATTTGTTGGTTGATTTCCAACATTGTTTCGCATTTGGGGAAGGAGATGTGGGGCGAACACACCTGGCCCAGCACGAAATTGAGACTGGGGATGCCATGCCCATTAGGCTGCGGCCCCGGAGGCTCCTTTTTGCCCGTCAGGACGCTGCTGATAAGGCCTTGTTAGACATGCAGCGACCAGGGATTATTGAGCCGTCCGCAGTGGAGGTTTTACGTTGACTATAGGCGCCTTAATGAGGTCACCAGGAAGGACTCATACCCCATCCCTCGTGTGGATGAGTCACTGAACCTCGTAAGTGGTTTTTACTGGGGGCTTGTGGGATTTTTGTCGGCGGTTTGATGGTTGTGTGATGACCAGTCCCTCGCTCCCCTGCAACAGTTCCCTGTAGGAGGCCCAATGGAGAGAGTGGGGGTGGATGTAATGGGTAAACAGACTGTTTATGTTCTATATCAGGTATGATCTAGGTGCATGTATGTTCTTTCATGTGCTATGTGTTCTGGTTGTGTGGGGCTTTAAGGCGTGGGCTGTTCTTCTGAGGAATGAGTCTGTGCAGTGACGTGTTGACGGGATCTGGGGAAAAGTGTTCCAGAAGTTTGAGGTTCGCTGGACTGTGTGAGGCAAGAGCATCGGCCACGCATGTGCTTGCGTTGATAAAAGAGCATTAAAACTGCTCCATTCTCACTCCATTCGCTACACTATATATATTTCATTCATCTACATAATGTAAATTGTAATTGTACGATGGACTGGAGTTTTAAAATGGACCTGCAAGTCCTGTAGTTTGTTCTTCATCTCCGTCAGCTGAGCCTGTCTGTTGTCGATACACGTCTGAAGGTCCAGCTCTGTTTTACCCAGGAGTCTCTGCGAAGAGAAAACACATTCATCTCTCAGGCCTTGTCCACACCAACATGTTCTCGTTTGAAAACACATATATTTTCTCTCGGTTTTGGCCTTGCGTCCACACTGAGACGGCGTTTTTATTAATGAAAACAAACCTTTTTGAAAATGCTCTCCAAAGTGGATAAATTTGAAAACGCCGTTTTCACGCTGTAGTGTGGACTGTCAAAACGATGTCGTAAGTTAAGTCATGTGACCATTACTGTACCAATAGATACTCATGTTTATACTGATATTGTGCCTGTTATGTGCTATTTACTCTCACACAGTTGCTAAGATATGTTACTTTACACACTCTTCATATCACAGTCCTGCAAAGATGACAGAAATACACTCACATCTGCTGTCCTGCAGTAAAACATGAGAACAGTTTTAGCGTTTTAGACCAAACAGAGAATGGAGAGTGAGAGCGACCTGGAGCATCAGTGAATGCTGAGATATTTTGCTAAATAAAATAATCCTGTCAGAAGAATTGTGCGATAACTGTATTATTTATTTTCCCGTCTGCATCTCAGTGAGCTTCTGTGAGGTTTTACGCATGCGCAGTAAAGGTGAATTTAGCGTTTTCGGGCGTTTGAAACGCTAGTGTGGACGGAGAGCGTTTTTAAACGAAAATGCCGTTTTCAAATGTATCCGGATTAATGTAGACGTGGCCTAATTTGTTGTTTACTCGGAGACTGTTTTCAAAAACTTGCGTTTTCAAGCACCCAAAATGCCGTTGTCATGTAAACGAACGGCCAAAACGCATAAAAAGTTTTATGCTTTTGAAAACGGTGTCGTGTAAACAGCGCGTTAGACATCACGTGTTTCCTCTCTGTGAGCGTATGGATCAGGAGTAGCACCTGTTTGCTGGCGCGCTCCGTCTGCACGGACACGGTGGTGTGTGTGCGGTGCTCCTCCAGCGCACAGATGGCACACACACACTTCTGGTCGGTGCGGCAGTAGACCTCGAGCAGGCGCCCGTGTTCGGGGCAGGTTCGGCCCCTGAGGGCCTCGAGGGGGTCCAGGAGCCGGTGTGAGGAGTAGAAGAGTGTGTTCTGGTGCGGGAGCAGGTGCAGCTCGCAGTAAGAGGCGGTGCAGGTGATGCAGGTGCGCACGGCCGGTCTCTTCACGCCACTGCACACGTCACACATGATCAGCTCTCCGGGACCGGCTCCGGGTGTAGAGACTCCGGGACCGGCTCCGTTAGAGACTCTCTGCCGCGGCATGGGTTCGGGAGGCGCGCCATACCGCATTTCTTTATACTTCTGTGTGATGTGTGCGAGCACACGGTTGATGCTGAGCTCGGGCCGCTCCTGGAACTCGCGCTTGCACAGCGGGCAGCAGAACACCGACCCGGAGCCGGAGCCGGAGCCCGAGGCCCAGTAGCCCCCGATGCAGGCCTGACAGAAGTTGTGTCCGCAGGGAGTGGAGACCGGCTGGGTGAAGAGATCCAGACAGATGGAGCAGGAGAGGTCCTGTTCAGAGGAGAGATCGCCCTCCATCTGATGATCCTGCAGAACACACACACACACACACACACACACACACACACACACACACACACACACACAGAGATTAGCCAGCTGACAGCACATATACAAGACTTTAGGGAGGGAGGAAGGACACACTCATTTATCCACCGTCAGCAACTCAGTTTATTACCAATCAGCAAGAAACTTCACACTGTGAATAAATCAATTGAGTAAAAACTCATTTGGACTGAAAATCATCACCTGAAGTGAGTTTGGGCGTAAAACAAGAGTCAGAGTCAAAAAAAAAAAAAAAAAAAAATCTCTTTGAATGAAGTTTATTTTTGTTCTTGGGAAAATGGATTAATATGTCTATTTGAACGTTCTCTGTGGCTTCAGCTCCTGCTATAGAGGTGGACACACACTCACACACACACTCTCTTACACACACTCTCACACACACAGTCCAGATCTGATGAAGGACCTGCGCCTGGACACACTCTCACACTCTCACACACACACTCCAGATCTGATGCAGGACCTGCGCCTGGACACACTCACACACACACTCTCACACACTCCAGATCTGATGCAGAACCTGCGCCTGGACACACACTCTCACACACACACAGACACACACTCCAGATCTGATGCAGGACCTGCGCCTGGACACACTCACACACACACTCTCACACACACACTCCAGATCTGATGCAGGACCTGCGCCTGGACACACTCACACACACACACACTCACACACACACACACACACACACACTCCAGACCTGCGCCTGGACACGACGACACCGCAGTCCTGAAGCGTCGCTAGTCTCTCCCTGTGAAGGCCTCCTTCACCTCATACTGATAAAACGTTGTCGGGATAATTCCAGTTCACATGGATCCGCAGGAAGTGACAAATAATTCTGTATTACGCTGCCAGACAAGTCATTTGTTGAGGTCAATTTGTAAAGAAAGACTACACGCCTGCGCACACATATATTCAAACACTCATATAGACTGAACATGTAGAACCTGACAAAACCAGCAGGAACCAGACTAAACCAGCAGGAACCAGTATGGAAACTGTAAGCTGGTCTTTTCAGCGGGAGTGTCTGCTTATAAATGCGCAATCATCATGAATTAGATGTGCACATATCTCAGAACAAAGGTTGTCTGCACAAACATTTTGTAAAATGCTGAAAGTCAGGTTGAACAATGTCTGGTTGAGCTTTAGCGAGGTTGCATAATTATTGTTCCAACATACAGCACATAACATGCATTTAATGTCATTTAATATAATAATTACATTGTATCCTCAAAGGTCCAGTTTGTTCGTGCAGAAGGTTATTATTTTAGTATGCAGTTAGCAGGTGTTTGTCTAGTTTTAAAGATTATTTTTATGGTAACAGTCAGTGTCTCGTGTATCAAGTCAAGTCATCCTTTATTTATATAGCGCTTTTTACATCAAAGCAGCTTCACAGTGATAACATGAAAATAATACAACAAAGTTTGTTTCTAGAAGAAAAATAGCGTCATCGTCCACCTTAAGTAAGGCAGATTAATAGGCTAATATTGTTGAATATTAAATGTCCCCAAGTACAGTACAGAATGGATCTGATGAAGTGTTTTCTCTTCAGTTTGAGCTCTCCATTCTCTCCAAACTCTCGCATGGATGATTGACGGTTACAGTACAGATGAATATCAGACGCTTTATGAACTGATTTAACATGAACTGGATTCAGCGGAGAACTGTGATAATGATTTGATTTAAACTCGTGTAACACCAGCCTTTAACAACAGAACATTGATTTCATTAATATGAGAATATACACAGTCAAACATCCCACATAATCTCTTACCGTTGCTGTATCTGTGCTGAATATGAAATGTTTCTTACTCTCTTCTGTCGTTGTTGTCCAGTGAATGTGGTTCAGTGTCTCTGTCCGCGGTGTTGTGAGTCTGTTCCTTTGAGATGAAAGCCGTCGAGCGAGACTGACAGGCTGAACTAGTGTGTGTGTGTGTGTGTGTGTGTGTGTGTGTGTGTGTGTGTGTGAGTGAGACAGAGAAGACGAGAGAAACTGCTGTTTGAATGCCTTCCAGCGGAGAAGGAAAACACAAAACAGGAGCTGACGAGAAGAATGAAATGAGTGAAAGAATGAATGAAATATTCTGAAAGATATCGATCAACAGTCCGACTGGTGATGCAGTCTAGACCATGATCAGAACTGAGTCTGGATCATATAGTGTCTGAGTCTGGATTTTCCCGAGGGTTTTCCTCTATCCTGATGGAGTTTGAGTTCCTGCCTCTGCTTCATTAGTCGAGAGAACACTTAATATGCAGCACTATAATCTGCTGTATGAGAACTGAACCGATGTCATCACTGCTTTCTGAACTAAACTCGCATTGAATGAAACTGAATGAAACTGAACTCACTGTAACTGAATAATTACTGGTTTCTATTGTCTTTTTAGAGCTGCTTTGAATTTAATTTTGCATTATTTTCCTGTTTTCTCTGTAAAGCTGCTTTGAAACATCTGTGCTTTAAGCGCCGTGGAAATGAAGCTGCTAGACGTCGTCACATTTATTTCTAAAGCGCTTTTATAAAGTGTTTTATAAAGTGTTTCCAAGCAGCTTTACAGAGATAACAGTAAAATAATGCAACAAAGTTTGTTTCCAGAAGAAAATAGCGTCACAGTCCAGCTTAAGTATAAGTTCAGTGATGCTTCATTTTTGTTGTAAAAAAGTTATTTAGTTGGAGTAAAATGCGATGTCATTGTCCAACTCAGTTCAGTTCTCATATAATCGTGTTAATGCAGGAGATCAGTAATATTGTTGAATATTAAATGTCCAAAACTAAGCAAGCCAAAAGCGACAGGAACCAAAACTCCACCAGTGACAGAATGGAGAATAAAAGCTTGGGAGAAACCAGACTTCATTTCCAAAAAGTAATATGATTTGAACAGTATTTAGCTCATATATTGAGCGTCGGCTCAAACGTGCACCAGTTCTCACATAAGAGACATGAACTGAGCTGGCTCGATCGTTGCTTCTGCTGCTTTGGTTTACGTCTGTAAGCTTCGTATATCTTTCTGTTTTGAATCATTATTTACTATCATTCCTTGTTGTTTATACTGCTAACTTACTCAGCATCACACATTAACCTGACATAGCTAGCTTCAATCTAAATGGATAGCACAACACGCTAGTAATTCGGTAGCCTGTTAATGTGCCATCCGTGTGCTCTTTATTTATTTATTTTTCTCGCGCCTTTTACGAGTCCATCAAACAACTTAGGTGAGTAGGATCAGTCAACAAACACAGTGAGTCATGTCATCTTCTCCTCTTATTGTTACTTACACATCATGTAACATGTGTAGCATATTCTCTGTCAGCACAGGATTTACATGTGATAAATGCAGGGAGATAGTAAAGCTGGGGGAAGATTTCAGAACTAGAGACACGCATCCAAGCTTTAATTGAGGTTAATTGTAAGAGTGCAAGGGCTTTAGATACTGCTTTGGATGCGACTAGCTTAGTGAACTCTACATTGTTCGGTTCCGGCTGAAGTAGAGCCCGTGCAGCAGGGCAACTGGGTGACGGTGAGACGCTGTAGTCGCGGGACAAAACACCGCTCTTCCGTTCCGATAACAGCATTAAACAGGTTCTCCCCTCTCAGTGAAACACCCACTGAGAATCCTGTTGAATGTGCCCTAGTTATTGGCGATTGTATTACACGGAACGTGAAAATAGAGACACCAGCCACCATAGTCACATGTTTGCCGGGAGCCAGAGCGCCTGACATCAAAGCAAATTTAAAAGTGCTGGCTAATGCTAATCGTAAATTTTCTACGATTATTATTCACATCGGCACAAATGATGTTCGACTCCGCCAGTCGGAGATCACCAAAATTAATGTTAAAGAGGTGTGTGAACCCGCAAGTACGATGTCAAGCACTGTAATTTGTTCTGGCCCCCTTCATGTTCGCAGGAGTGATGAGATAGTTAGTAGATTGTCCTCACTCATTGGCTGGCTGTCGAGGTGGTGTCCGCAAAATAATACAGAATTCATAGACAATTGGAAAAGTTTTTGGGGCAGACCTGACCTGTTGAAAAGAGATGGTATTCATCACTCCTGGGATGGTGCTGCTCTTCTCTCTAGTAATATGGCACATAGTCTTAGAGCTCAAACATGACAATCTGGGGCTCAGGTCAGGAAGCAGACAGACTGGCTAAACCGACCGTCTGCTAGCGGCCTCACGTCACCAAGGTCAGATAAATCCCATCACATAGAGCCTCTTTCACCTCTCAACATATCTTTCACCTAGATATCATCATATAGAGACTGTGTCTGTTCCCCGGATTAGGACATACAAAAAACTTCCAAACCCATCTAAGGGTAAAAATTGATGATAAATTATAAAGCTCGGGTTGCTGAATATTAGATCCCTTACTCCAAAAGCACTTATTGTTAATGATATCATTTCAGATAATAACCTAGATGTGCTGTGTTTGACAGAAACCTGGCTAAAACCAAACGATTACATTACTTTAAATGAGTCCACCCCGCAAGATTACTGTTATAAACATGAACCTCGTCTGAAAGGCAAAGGGGGAGGAGTTGCTGTAATTTATAGTAATATTTTCAAATAGTTTCTAGTCTAGTTTCAAATATAATTCCTTTGAAGTGTTGGTACTTAATATAGCAATATATAGTGTAAATGACAAATCACGTTTGAGATCTGTGCTGGCTACTGTATACAGGGATTGGGATTGGCATTTAAAGACATTCTTAACTCTATTGAAGTTAGACAACATGTGTCAGGACCTACTCATTGTCGTAATCATACTCTAGATCTAGTATACTCTAGTGTTGATGCCGTTGAAATTCTGCAGCAGAGCGATGACATCTCAGATCATTATCTAGTCTCGTGTAAACTTCATTTAGCCAAGGCTGCAAAGCCGACTCTGTGTTACAAATATGTGAGACCTATCACTTCTGCCACTAAAGATTGCTTTATTAATAATCTTCCTGAACAGTTTCATCATCTCAGCATCCCGGATAGCTTAGAAGAACTAGATATTGCAACATAAACTTTTAACTCTCTCTTTTCCAGCACTTTAGACACAGTTGCTCCGTTGCGCTTAAAGAAGATTAAAGAAAATAGTCCAACACTGTGGTACAACGAGCACACTCGGCCCTTAAGAGAGCAGCCAGAAAAATGGAGCGCAACTGGAAGAAAACAAAACTAGAGGTATTTCGCGTTTCATGGAAAGGGTTAGAGCTCGATTACTTACAGAGAGGTCTTAAAAGCTGCTAGATCTGCTTATTTTTCAAACCTATTAGAAGAAAATAAACAAAACTCTAGGTATTTATTTGAAACAGTGGCTAAACTAACGAAAAATAAATCTTCAACCCCAGACGTTTCCAAGCAACACAGCAATAATGACTTTATGAACTTCTTCACTTATAAGATTGATAATATCAGGGAGAAAATTATTATTATGCAACCGTCTACTACAGTATCGCATCAGGCAGTGCATTGTAGTCTCCCGGAGGAAAGATTAGATTAATTTATTGCTGTAGAAGAGGAAGAATTCGCTAAACTCGTTAAATCATCTAAACCGACAACATGTATGTTAGACCCTATACCGACTAAGCTACTGAAAGAGATGCTTCCAGAGGTCATAGATCCTCTTCTTAATATCATTAATTCATCTTTGTCATTAGGATATGTACCAAAAAGTGCACAACATTCTTTAAATAGACTCGAAAATTATGTTGGCATTAGTGGAATTGCATTAGCATGGTTTAAATCATACTTATCTGACCGTTATCAGTTTGTAGCAGTAAATGAAGAGATGTCTCATAGATCACAAGTTCAGTATGGCGTACCACAAGGCTCAGTACTAGGACCGCTGCTGTTCACTCTGTACATGCTACCCTTGGGAAAACAGTCTTCCTAACATTGTTCGGGAAGCAGACACACTCTGTCAGTTCAAAGCTAGACTAAAAACACATCTCTTTGGCCTAGCATACACATAACACATTATAGACTTCTATAATTCAATGTTAGGCTGCATAGATCAGGTCAGCCGGAACCGGGAACACTTCCCATAAATCCTGATGTACTCGTTACATCATAAGAAGAATAGCGTCTACGCTAATATTAGTCTCTCTGTTTATCCCGAGGTTTACCACAGTCCGCTGGATTCAGATCTGATGAAGGACCTGCGCCACACACACACACACACACACACACACACACACACACACACACACACTCCAGATCTGATGAAGGACCTGCACCTGGGCCCTCATTTATCAATGGTGCGTATGGACAGATTTGTGCGTAGTGAGTGCGTAAGAACAATTTCACGCAAAGTGTGGGATTCACCAAGTTGTACTTATACGTAGAAATGTGTGTAAATATAAGCACACCTCTGAGCATGCTTACGCAGATAATCTAGTGGTAGAATAGCGACACTACACATAAAAAGCATTTAAGAGTGTCACAGTAAGCATTAAGCAATCCACATATGTCCTGTGTTTCCTTTAAAACACTCAATTTATAATTTGTCTAGTTTTAAACACGATGCTTAATTGGTGTCAAACCCTATAAAAGACAGATGTGAAATATATTTGTCTCAGTGCAATGGCTTATCTTGCGTTATTGGAAGACTTGGCAAACAATGCGCTCCGCAGAGAGCGCGTTTTCCAAGATCGCGCTGATCTGCTTGGCGAGAGCACAGAGTGGCTTCTAAGTAGGTACCGCTTTCCCAAAAATGTACTGCTGGATTTGTGTCGTGATTTAGGACCAGTGTTGGAGAGAGAAACAAATCGCACGAAAGCCATTCCCGTGCACATCCAACTCCTGTCCACCCTTGGATTTTTAGCTACTGGCACATTTCAGCGTGAGGTTGGAGACATATGTGGTATATCCCAGCCATCAGTGAGTAGGATCATGCCGGCAGTGTTGGATGCAATTATTTCCTTGGCCCCAACCTACATCCAGTTCCCTTATCGAAATCCTCAACAAGCCGCAATAAAACGGGACTTTCATGCCATTGCTAGATTCCCAAACATATAATTGGAGCTATAGACTGCACCCACATCGCCATAAAAGCACCATCAACCAACGAATTTAATTATGTAAATAGAAAAGGGTTTCATTCTGTTAACGTGCAAATAATTTGTGATGCAAATTTGTTGTTATTAAACGTCGTTGCGCGGTGGCCTGGAGGAACACACGACTCGTTCGTTCTGCAGAATAGCTCTGTGGGTGTGCGTCTCCAAGAAGGCGCTGTTGAGGATGGCTGGCTCATTGGTGAATTTAAGGCTACAACATGTTTAAAATGCTATTGTAGGGCTATGTACAATTACTTAAAACTATTTCATCATTAGGTGATCAAGGTTACCCGCTAAAGCCATGGCTAATGACCCCCCTAACCAACCCGAGGACCGAGCAGGAACAGGCGTACAACCGTGCCCATGCGCGCTCAAGGAGCACAGTTGAGCGCGCAATAGGCCTGCTGAAAGGACGATGGCTGTGTCTGTCAAGCACGGGAGGGACACTGCAGTATCAGCCAGAAAAAGCATGCAAAATCATCATGGCTTGCAGTGTGCTACACAACTTGGCCATCAGACAGTAACATGAGATGTAACATGAGATGGCGGCGCGTGCAGATGCAGCGGCCCCTCGCTGTCCCCGTGCGGTGTTTTGTTTTGATAATTGTTTGAGTTGTTCGTGTTTGTCTCATCTGTCTACATCAGTACTTAAGTACAATCGTCAAGTTTTGTTAGATATTGGCAGGATTAAGGAAAACAATACTTTGGATATCGAACAAGCAGAGATAATCAAGAACCTAGGATTACAACGCTGGCCTGAGATTACACCGGACTCGACTGTTACTTCTATCCGGGAAAGGAGGCGCTGCAAGCGGTGCAAAAGGAAGCAGAAGAGGGGTAAGCGCGGAGGCATCCAAGCTAGGCTAAAGGCTAATCCAACTCGCCCAGCCTTACCATCTATTCTTATGGCTAACGTGCGATCCCTGGATAATAAAATGGATCACATTCGACTGATGAGAGCGGCGCAGCGAGATGTGAGGAACTGCTGTGTGCTTCTTTTTACCGAGACGTGGCTAAATGATAACATCCCCGATTCCGCTGTGCAACTGGAGCAGCTAACATGCTATCGAGCGGACAGAGCCCTCGAAAATGGAGAAAAGACTCGTGGTGGAGGGGTCTGTGTTTACATCCGTGATGCCTGGTGTCGGGACGCTGTGGTGGTATGTACACACTGTTCACTATTGGCGGAATTTATGATCATAAAGTGTCGTCCTTTCTATCTGCCTAGGGAATTTACAGCGATTTTGTTAGTTGCTGTTTACATCCCCCCCACCCCTAACAACAGCGACAGAAAAATGGCACTTGGTGAACTGTATCAGGCAATCTGTGAACAACAGACAGCCCATCCTGATGGATTTACCATTCTCGCAGGAGATTTTAATCACGCTGATCTTAAGACTGTTTTTCCCAAACTGTACCAGCATGTTGACTTTCCAACAAGGGGGGATAATATCCTGGACCTGGTCTATACAACTCATAAAGGAGCATATAAGGCCTCCCCACTCCCCCATATTGGTCACTCAGATCACATCACTGTTTTGCTTATGCCAGCATACAGACCAAGAGTGAAAGTCACCAAACCAGTTCTGAAGCAGGTACAGGTATGGCCGGAGGGGGCTTCCTTTGCACTTCAACACTGCTTTGACACAACAGACTGGGAAATGTTTAAGCAGGCAGCTACATATAATGATCACACAGACATTGAGGAGTATACAGATACGGTCACTTCTTACATCAGTAAGTGCATTGATGATGTGACATACACAAAAACCATCATCACTCGGTCTAATAAGAAGCCGTGGTTGACAGGGGATATCCATCGACTGTTGGGGGCTAGAAACAAAGCTTTCAGGGCTGGAGATAAAACTGGCCTGAGAACAGCGAGAGCTGAACTGTCCCGTGGCATCAGGAAAGCAAAACAGAAATATACAAACAAGATAACTCATCATTTCAAAGATAGCAGAGATACACGGAGCCTGTGGCGGGGCATTCAGACCATTACAGACTACAAACCCGCTCCACAGACCTGCGATAATAACATCTCTCTGCTAAATAACCTTAACAGGTTCTTTGCAAGGTTTGAAGCACAAAACAACACACGGCCACAGAAGATCCCACCTTCTCCTGACGACCAGGTTCTATGTCTGTCTGCCACCAGCGTGAAGAGAACACTCTCCACTATTAACATTCGCAAGGCAGCAGGTCCAGATAACATCCCGGGTCGTGTGCTGAAGGATTGTGCAGAGGAATTGAAGGATGTCTTTAGGGATATCTTTAACACTTCTCTGAGACAGGCTGTTATTCCATCATGCTTCAAGACCACCACCATCATACCTGTACCAAAGAAACCTCTTCCTTCTTGCTTTAATGACTATCGCCCTGTGGCACTGACTTCAATCATTATGAAGTGTCTTGAACGGTTAGTCATGTCACACATAAAATCCATCCTCCCACCTACCCTGGACCCTTTCCAGTTTGCATATAGAGCTAAACGCTCCACAGAGGATGCAATTTGCTCCGCTCTCCACCCAGCCCTCACTCACCTGGACTCAAAAGATTCATATGTGAGAATGCTGTTCTTAGATTTTAGTTCAGCGTTTAATACCATAATTCCACAACAACTCATTCATAAATTAGACCAGTTGGGGCTCAACAACTCGCTATGTAACTGGCTGTTGGACTTCCTTAGTGAGAGGCCACAAGTAGTACGAGTTGGCAACAACACCTCGAGCAAAATCATACTGAGCACAGGTGCCCCTCAAGGCTGTGTACTCAGTCCCCTGCTCTTTACCTTGCTGACTCATGACTGCACACCAACCTACAGCACAAATCACATGGTAAAGTTTGCGGATGACACAACACTGGTGGGACTCATCACCAAGGATGATGAGACCCACTACAGGAAGGAGGTTAGTATTTTGACCACGTGGTGCAGAGACAACAACCTGCTGCTGAATGTCAGCAAGACCAAGGAAGTTGTGGTCGATTTCCGGAGAGGCCACACTCAGCACCTACCACTGACCATCAACGGGGCTGCTGTAGAGAGAGTGAGTAGCACAAAATTCTTGGGGGTGCACATCAGTGAAGACCTCTCTTGGAATACTAACACTGTATCACTGGTGAAGAAGTCCCAGCAGCGCCTCTACTTTCTCCGCAAGCTTAAACGAGCGAGAGCCCCCTCGCCCATCATGTGCACATTCTACCGAGGTACCATTGAGAGTATCATAACCAGTTGTATTGCTGTGTGGGGCGGAAGCTGCACCAACTACAACAGGAATTCACTGCAGCGCATAATAAACACAGCTGAAAGGATCATTGGTGCCTCCCTCCCCTCCCTGCAGGACATGTACAATCTCCGCCTTACCCGCAAAGCAAGCATGATTGTGGGCGATATCAGCCATCCAGCGCACAGGTTTTTCAGCCTCCTGCCGTCTGGGAAAAGATATCGGAGCCTCCGTGCTCGTTCCACCAGACTCATGAACAGTTTTATTCACCAGGCTGTTAGGCGGCTGAACTCTCTCCCCTCTCTTCCACCCCCGCCCCGGCTGAACTCTCTCTCCTCTCTTTTACACCCGCCCCCATAATCTCTATTTATCTATGCTCTTTATTATATTATAGGTCATTCTACATATTGCATCTCATATATAATTTTAAAACCTGGGTTGTTGATAAATTCTTGTATATAGAAATATTTTATTATCTTTCTAGAATACAGTAAGTCTTTCTCTCTGCTGTATTGGTTTTAAGTATGTTGTTTTTCTTAAAAATAGTGTGTATTGCATTTTATTTATTTTATTTATTTCTATTTCTATTTCTATTTTTTTACCGTGGGTTGAATAGTGAGAAACGCAATTTCGATTTCTTTGTATGTCTGGTATATGTGAAGAAATTGACAATAAAGTTGACCTTGACCTTGACCTTGAGACAGGGCATCCCTCTGCAGGAACCCCCAAGACCAGACGGCCCTATGCCCGATGCAGTGCCCCTGCCACCTCCTAATGCCGCTGGCATTCAGACAAGACAGAGGATCATACATACATTTTAGGTAAGTCTGGCCATTGGTCGAGTGCAGAAACATTACAGCGATTTCATTTTGTGTTTTGCAGCTTGGTGGAAACAAATAACTGAAATCACATTAGTCAGCGGTTTATGGTTTATTAGCAATTGTATTTGCGCAAGAGGCAATCTGTTTCAGAGACTCGTTGATTTGAATCAATACATTCGTTATGTTGCTCAGTTGATCCTTTAGGTCATTAATGGATTTTGTTGTTTCCTCTTGATTTTGTAGCACCGCCTCACTCTTGGCGCACGGCGCATGGAAGGGGCAATGGATGGGCCCGGCTCCTCAGGCACAACGGGTGTCGCTATTAAGGAAACACATGTTCACATTAATTTAATTGAGTTTATCCTATGAATGATTTCATTAAAAGTTTACAAATTTAAATAAAATGTATGCAAACACAATATCCTATTCCAGTTGGTTTATTTTACCTTCACTTTGGGTGTTAGATGGCCCGGTTTGTTCTGTCGCAAGAGCATCAGTGTCACCGTCCTTAGTAATCCCGGACAGAGCCGTGTCTCCGATGATGCAGGCTATGCGGTTGTCCAATGGGGAAAGTTCCGTTGTTGTCTGTCCTCCTCCAGTTGCGGACATTTCTCGTCTGTGTGCTGTGACACGTTTTTTAGCCAATACTTTAATATCAAACCATTTTTTTTTTATTTCTGGGACAGTTCTCTCCTCAGACCCAACGGAATTAACTGCATTGGTGACATTCTCCCATGCAGCATTTTTTCTTTTATTTGTAATTCCTCCTGCAGTGAATGAACTAAACAATATCTGTTGGTTGGATTCAACTTCATTTACAAGTATCTCTAATTCTGTGTTTGTGAAGTTCCTCTTCTTTGCTCTCTTTGCCATTATTGCAGTGAGGAAAAAACACAATCACGTAATTTTTAAAGGGAAGTGTTGTCACCATATATGGTTAATTGGAGGCGTTTCCGAATGCTAATGACCATGAATGTGAACGAGCATATGCACATGTGGTATTTATCAACAATGATTGCTTACTCATGTGCGTAAGAACTGCGTGCGCACGTTTGATAAATGCGGATTTTCTTGTACTTAGGCACATTCTAAATTTCATTCGTTGGACAAAATATAGAACCTTTTCTACGCACTGTTGATAAATGAGGGCCCTGGACACGATGACAGCCCAGTCCTGAAGTGTCACTAGTCCTCCTTCCCAAGTGTCACTAGGCCTCCTTCCCTCCCTTTACCTCTTTACAGATAAAGCGTTGTCGGGATAACTCCGGTTCGCGTGGCTAAGCGGAAGCGATAGAAATTCTGTATTATAAATTTTAAGGCCAGACAAGTAGTTTGTTGAGGGTTGGTTTGTAGGGAAGGACTCAGGGCCGGCCCGAGGCATAAGCGAACTAAGCGGCTGCTTGGGGCCCCCTCGCCACCCAATCGATTTTTTTTTTTTTTTTAATGACATATTAATTAACTTAAACAAGTGACATAAATGAATGAAAGGATTAATAATTCAAGACAAGAAAATTCCGATTTCATGATCAATATACCTGCCTACAACTGCTGCTGTGTCTGCCAGTGTTTGAGTCATGCGCATAACCTCGCGTGCATAGACAATGTGCGCAAAGTCACGGTAATGTTAAGCCATGTCACAAAAATTTGATTTGATCAATGATTTATCCTTTAAATGTAATGATATTCAGAACAGAACAAGAATAAAAAAAAATAACTATAAACAAGCCAAAACGAAATAATGTAAAGCGAAAGTGAAAGTAAGCGGCGTTGGCCTCACGTATCTCTCTCATTAGAATCAAAATGTTTCAACATTCGCGATGGATTTGGATGGTAAACTATTCTTTATCATAGGCTTTGTACTTCACTCACGTTCCAATATCGACGGAAAAAATCATCCTCTTCACACGCGCAAAAATGTGCTTGGAAACATCACAGTGGAAGATTACAAAGCTGGAATATGTTGTGTGTGTTTGTGTGTGTGTGTGTGTGTGTGTGTGTGTGTGTGTGTGTGAGTGTGTTTGTGTGTGTGTGTGAGTCGCGGGCGCGACCGAACAGTGGAAACATAAAAACATACTCCGTCATGTTTATACAAGACATCATTCAAACTGCAAAGTGTTGCAAAACGTTGGAGGATTTTTTGCAAATATTTTTTTTTTATATGTTTTGTGACAGTTTGTTTTCAGAAGTTTCCAAGAGTTAGTAAAAGAGTAAAGAAAAAGTTAAAACTTTTTTAAGTATCTATTTTTTTATTAAGTATTTATTTTGTATTAATACATAACCTCATTGTATTAATTTATAATGTAACATTATAGCGTGACATTGTGTCAATAATCGTCAAGCACAGGTGACTCTGCGTGGTGGGAGGGGGCCCCCAAATCAAATTCTGCTTAGGGCCCCCAAAAGGCTCGGGCCGGCACTGGAAGGACTACACGCCTGCGCACATATATTCAAACACACATCCCTATCCGATTGTTAAGTCTGACGTCACACGTCACGTTTAGCCTTTTCCGGGTCCTAGCGCTCCTCTCGTCCAGAAATAACAATGGTGGAACCTGTACATTTATTTACGATCACGTCCTTCTTAGTGAGGCACCCTTGGCGGTTTAAATTCCTTTAACACCAACAGAGTGGTTAGTGTAGCTCATCACTCAGGTGGCATAATTAAGGGTAGAGTCCAGGCATCAATGAAAAAGAAGATTTACGAGGTTGAAGTGAGTTAGCTCGGGACACGGGACACAGCACTGCGGCATTGTAAAAACACTCAATAATAACCAAAACACTAGCGAAAGCGGTAGGTAGGTAGAGAGGACCTGGACTTTGGACCCGGAAAGAGTATTATCGGAGAGTGGTTACGTCACGACTTAACAACCGAATAGACTGAACTCGTAATACGCATGTGGTTCTCACAGGTTCGCGTGTTTGAAGTTTGTGCAGAAAGAACTTAAAGGGATAGTTCACTTTGAAATTAAATTTTGGTATGTTTTAGCTTACCTCAAGGGCATCCAAGATGTAGGTGTCTTTTTTTCAGATCACTTGGACGTGGCTGAGTTCAAGAGGTAAAAACGATATAAAAACTGTTCGTTTTCTCACACAAACCGCTCGTTTCGTGTCTTAGGCCATCAATGTGTACTTACGATGGGGAATTGTTTAATTTGGACGATGGGGAATTGTTTTAATTTGGACTCTGTGCATGCTCTTTGAGACAGTGACCATCGACCTGCATTATATGACTGACAGACAAGAACGGTTTGACCTAAAAATATCAAAATTGAAACTACTGCGGAAAAAAAGACACCTACATCTTGGATGCCTTTGAGGTAAGCTAAAACATACCAAAATTTAATTTCAAAGTGAACTATCCCTTTAAGAGTTCTCTGTGAGAACGGTGTCGTGTTAGCAGCCCATAAGTTAATAACTAATGATCTTTACAACGGAAGTGAATCAATCAAAACTAACTTTATCTGGACAATAACTTTATTCTAGATCTGCTGTAAAGCCTAAACAATCTCTGTTACTGTAATCTCCTATTATCACTGTAAAGCTGCTTTAGAACAATCTATATTGTTAAAAGCGCTGTATAAATGAAGACATGAAGAGAAATAAAATGGCATGAAAAACCCCAAAAGTATCTTAAATACAACTGATAAACAAAATGATATACAATCAGAGAAGAGTCAGAAAAGGAGAGATTTTTTTATTGAGTTTGAACAAGAGTTCTCCATCGATGTTTGACTGATGAAGCCGTGGAGCTGAAGAGATGCAGATATGAGTTTCATACCCGGACACAGAAACATGAAGCTTCCAGAAGGGTCTCACAGCCGTGCCACAGAAACACCAGTGTGGAAGATGATGTGTTGTGGCAGAGAGACTGAGCTTGAATAAATCTGCTAAGTGCAAGTGTTGAAATAGTTCGAGCTTCTAGAGATCATTAAGGCTAAACCAAACCAACCCATAATTCAACTTTGCATTATAATTAATTTTTTATTCATGCAACCAACTAAACTCCGTGTCATCCAGCTGACTATCCTCTTCTGATCCTCATCACGTCAGGGCGGACTCAAAACAAAAGCTAGTTTGGAGAATGATTGAAGAATAAAGAGAAGAATATTTGAAAGTGAGATTCCAGGTTTTATTTAAACAAGTGCTTAAGAAAGAGACACACACACTCCAGCGGGGGTTGATGTTGATGTGTGTGTTCACTCGTAGAGCCAGGGTTGTGCGCAGCTCTTGTAGCACACCAGCTCCTCAGGCTTAAACCACAGGGCGATCTCTTTAGTAGCGGCGGCCACCGAGTCGCTGCCGTGGATCAGGTTCCTGAAGCACACACACACACACATCAGCGTCATTTTCAGGGTGGGGTCTTACTTTAATGCATTACAATATTGCATTACTCAAAAGTACCTAATTGCATTTAGTAAATGCATGTTCACATTAGTCTAGAACTAAAATAACCATGTTTACACACACTCTCACTTTACTTCTCTCAACATGAGGACAGGAGAGCTGTCAGTCAATACATGTGGAAAATTAACGAGTTACTTATTTGAAAAAAGTAACTTAGATATTTTGTTGTAAATTGAAAAAGTAATGAGTTACTTTACTAGTTATTTGCTAAAGTAATCTGATTGCGTAACTCCAGTAATGAGCTAAACCCGACACGGGTTAGATCTCGCGCTCACACACACCTGCCCACTTCAATGCAGAGATCACCGCGGATGGTGCCGGGTTTGGAGTCGACGGGGTTGGTCTCGCCGAGCATCACACGCCCGATCTTCACCACACTCAGGCCCTCCCACACCTGCGAACACACACATTAGCATCGCACGCTTCATTAGCATCACACGCTTCATTAGCATACAGCTACAGATCGTCGATGGCTCACCATGGCCAGCACCGGCCCGTTGGCCATGTACTTCACCAGCCCGGCGTAGAAGGGCATGTCCTTCAGGTCGATGTAGTGCTCCTTCAGCAGAGTCTCAGACGCCTGCGAGCAGAGACACGTTAGCATGAGCGCGCAGAGACCGTTAGCATGAGCGAGGAGAGACCGTTAGCATGCGCTGCTGATGAACACACACCTGCAGGAACTTGGCGGCCACCATCCTGAAGCCCTTCTGCTCGAAGCGCTTGATGATCTCTCCCATCAGGCCTCGCTGCACGCCGTCAGGCTTAATGGCGATGAAGGTGCGCTCGACTTTATCAGCCATGACTCTGAGGAGAGAAGAACACACACATGAGTCTGAGGAGAGAAGAACACACACACGTCTGAGGAGAGAACACACACACACGTCTGAGGAGAGAAGAACACACACACACGTACGTCTGAGGAGAGAACACACACACACACACACACACGTCTGAGGAGAGAAGAAAACACACAAACATCTGAGGAGAGTACACGCACACACACACAAACTGCTGGAGGGATGAGGGACAGATTGAGTCAGAAAACCAAACAGTGAGTTTCAAACTTTCATTCATGATTTCTCATTTAAAAATTGTAGTTATATTTTAATATTGATTGGATCCAAGCATGTTGAAACAGGTCTGTAAGTATTATTGAATAATAGAATTATGGTGATATTCAGTAGTACGAGTGTATGCACATGTGCAGCTCTTCTGTACTGGTCACTCACACACACACGGTGAAAGTGCTATAATATGCATTGTGTGTGTGTGTGAGACGTAATTTCCCTGCCATCAAAGCAAGTCACGTGACACCCGGAGCACGGGTAAAGATCTCGCACATGCGCACCGCAGATTCCACTGAACGGCATAATGGACGTGTTCTCACCCTCTATAAGTATAAACTTATCGCTTCGATCAGACGTTACTTTTGCACAAGACAATCGCGTGTGCCGAGAATATGTCTATAGCTGACTGCATTCACAATATAGCACGATCTTATGTTTGAATTAAGCCAGACTTCATATTCAACAAGTTCAGATTGAATCCAGTCAGAGAAATGCGAGACGCGCGGCAGATATTCACCCGCATGCGCAGTAGCGCTTCAGACAGACTCCCGCATGCGCAGTAGCGCTTCAGACAGACTCCCGCATGCGCAGTAGCGCTCAGTCTCAGACACAGGCAGCCGCATGTTACAGAGGTTACAGATGTTCATGCAGCGATTCATGTAGCGAGTCCATTTCCACGATTAAACATGATTCTGTTGCACTACTATAATCTAGGCCTGAAGTGTGAGTGTGTGTGTGAGAGAGAGCGAGAGCGAGAGAGAGAGAGAGAGAGAGAGAGAGAGAGAGGGCGTGCAGACCACACAACCAGCGAATAAAGCCACAGTGCTATCACGACACAAACGAAGGAAATTAGAGTGCACTTATGAAATCAAACTTGTGAAAACGGATAAAAACACACACCTTACGGACTCGATGAGGCGTTCGTGAAGCGGATCCTGAGGACGGAAGGCGACCGGGGACAAAGAGCGCAGTGCGCGTGCGCTTCTTTTATAAAGGCGGGGAGGGGGCGTGGCGGGGGCGTGGCGGATGACGAGCGATGAAACATTATAATCCCAGAACATATTCATACCTTAAACCAACTAATAAATAAAAAATAACAATAATAATAATAGCAAGAAAATCAGTAAAAATTATCATAAAATACTACTGCTACTACTAATAATACAAATATATAAAATAAATAAACAACAAAATAACACAAAAATGAAGAAGTATATACATGGGGTATTGAAATCCTTAAAAAGGCTTTACTAACCCTAACCGTGCTTTGCCTCGGTGTTCCTCCAAGATACTCACAAAGATCAAACTTTAATGGTACAAAATAGGTGTATTTTTTCATCCAAGGCATTTATGAATGTGATATTTCTCTAAAATAATAAACAAATAAGAACAAAACATATTTTCTAAAGGCTCATCGTAAAAAATATTTTTGTCCTCAAAGTAATGTCTTAAATATCTCCTTAAAAATACCTTAAAATTACACCAGAACAATTCAGTACAAATACTCTCATGATTCACATTACAAAACACACATTTCAAATCAATATCTTTCTTAAATCTTTTTATGACCTGATTTACTGGGTAAATATAATGCATATGAAATATCATGAATCTTATAATGACCCAGAATCTGCTGAAACCATGAAGTCCCACTGAATGTCCTGAAAGAATCTGAGGAAACTATTGTTGCATTTTTATCAACATTACTTGTACATCTTTAGACTGAAGTCAATATATTCAGATGTACAGTATCAGCTGCACAATCCTCTGCAAATATACCGGAAGTTTCATTTATCCAGACATTCTCCTTATGAAAGTAAGAGACCGTCATGGAGAAGCAACTATAAAACATTATTTATAAGCCAATGTCTTCTATTCTTCTATTTAATATCTTTATTATTCCATAGCAACAGACAGAAGCTGTGTTAGAGACAGCTTGACAGAGATTTATTAATATAAAGTTGCATATGAGGAGAAACTTAATTCCGCCACATCAGAACCCCCCCCCCCCCCCCCCCCCCCCCCCCCACCCCGTTCTGGCAGCGGCGCACGAAGGACAAACCCAAAATAAAAAGGTTGCAGCTTCTGAATGACACATAACCATCAAAGCCAACACTTGAGTTTACAGTCCAAGACTCAGATCATATTAAACATTGCAGATCAGACTTGATTATATAATACAGAGCAGAACCATTTAAAGCATTGTTCAGATGGCAGTCGTGTCGGGCAGAGGCCAGAGGCACTTACTATTTTTACATTGCATAGGAAAGAAATTGCAGGCATGCCATCATCACAAAGTCACAATGTCACAAAGTCATAATGCTTATGTGATGCATATCATGTACAAAAGTGTGTGTTTCAGAAGAAGTGTGTGTGTTTCAGACTGTGTGTAAGAGCTGAAGACACTGGAAAATCACACACAAACCATATATATATCATGGTAATCGTGCGTTTATTAGCTTCTTGTTTCAAGGTGTAGAAATGTTGCTTTTTAGCGTTCGCTGAGGAGAATCATGAATATTCATGTCAGCTCCACTCAGTGTCTAAACGCTCCAGATCTCCAGATCGCAGGATTCTGTGCAAATGAAAGGGATTCAGTAGCACAAAATATTTTCAAAACGTGATAATAAATCAATATTTCTCCAAATATGCGCACTGTGAACCAAGATCCGTGTCGTACGCTGCATGTCTAGTGCATGTGAACTCAAATAACCTGAGAAGACGTGACTGACTGCATATGAGTGATGATATTCAACATTACAGACGGAGTATTGTGCACTCCTGACATCAGTTAAGAACTTAAGTCACTGCAACCAGTTTTATCATGAACAGTGAATATCGCAGCTTTAATCTGTCTAATGATGCTCAGTTAGTCCAGATCAAGATAATTGTCCAGGTCCAGCCATAATCTGGAGCCATCGCTGATCTTTGACCCTAACGGGGTTAAAAACTATAATTCTGGGATATAATAACACAGTTTGTTATTAGATATGATACAATTCTGAATCCATTTAATTTTAAAGATAGTGTAGCATTAAACCTCCTTGATGAACTAATGCCCTGATAATCCTCTACTTCCTCTACTACTGTGGCTCTTCCTAATACTATTATAGATTTTCTTATTACCGTGTCGAATAATAAATCTAAACCACTGCAGTGTGAGCTAATCTGGACAACCCTTCAACCCTATATCCTTCCAGTCAAAGGTTAATAATTAACTGAGTTTTATGTGTGTTAGTGTGTTCTGACACGCTGTATATTAGTGCTAACTGGGACAGCTTTATTTCCAGGGTCATCCGAGGGAGAAGATGGTCCTGGCAGGAATATCCCACAGCTGGTGAAACACGAGGAGAGAGATCTGACACCCGAGGCTGAAGGCTGCGTTCCACTCCACTTATAGACATGCACTCGCACAGGACCTACGCACGGCCCTCCGGAGAATCCCACGGGATCTGTCTGACCCTCGACCCGGAGCGAGTCCACTTGTTCACCTCACAGCTCCACATCCCACAATGCAACGCAATTGTGATGTCACTGCAAACAACTCAAACAACTCTATGATATATTAATTATTATTTTTTACATTTAAAACAACCCAAAGACACATTTATACATATTGGATGCTGCGTTAAATACATTTGTAAGGCAAAATAAGTAAATAATATATTAAACAGCGGATTCAAGTGATCAAGACGATCCAGTTTAGCATGGAGAGGGTTCATTGGCTGCCTATTAAACATCATATACACTTTAAAATATTGCTGATTACTTACAAAGCACTGAATGGTTTAGCTCCGCAGTGCTTGAGCGAGCTCTTAAAGGACAAGTTCGGTATTTTACACTTAAAGCCCTGTTTACAGATCGTATCTGATGAAATAGAACGGTTAAGATTAAAATTTGGACACATGCTCCTGTCCCGAGAATTTTAGGTTTATTTCGCTTTTGTGGACCTATTTTGCCAAACGCGTCACACCCGTGATTCTTCCGTTGAGAGCTTGAATAATAGACACTCCAGCCCAGTTGGTGGCGATAATGCACCTTTGCCAATTGCAAGCAAACCACGGGCATTTCATTGAATACACAGAAGAAGCAGAAGAAGAAGCGGCGGAGTAATACCGTAAAGGTGCTGCGGTCTCACAGCACGTCCTATTAAGTCAATGGAGTTGGACAAAAACTACGATAAAACCTGTTGGAATGCATCTTTTTCAGCGATTTTTGAGTGCACATATCAGTGAACACCCCCGACCACTCGGTGAGTTTCACGTCTTTGTAAACGAAAGTTTAATGTGTTTTTAGGACGGAATCTTCCAGTGCATATAGACAACCATTGTGGGGGTGGGTGGGGGGGGGGGGGGAGCGAAATAAACCTAAAATTCTCGGGACAGCAGCATGTGTCCAAATTTTTATCTTAACTGTTCTATTTCATCAGATACGATCTGTAAACAGGGCTTTAAGTGTAAAATACCGAACTTGTCCTTTAACGCATTATAGTCCTTCACGTCTTTGCGATCTCAAAACTCCAGTTGATAATACCTAGAATATCAACATCGACTGCTGGCGGTAGATCCTTCTCCTATTCAGCACCAAAACCCTGGAACAGTCTTCCTAACATTGTCCGGGAAGCAGACACACTCTGTCAGTTCAAGGCTAGACTAAACACACACATCTCTGGCCTAGCATACACACAACACATGTGTGAGAGTCTAACAGAAGGACGGACTAAACCAGTCAAACATCACCTGAGTTCATAACTCTGAGTTCTGCTCATATTTTATTAGCATTTTCTGAACTATAGCGAATAAACTGATAATGTGAGGAATGTTGCAGGTGTGTGAGTGGATGTTGGTTTGACTGTATATCCGACACTGAGTCGAGTCACGCTTATTTATACAGCTTATTATGATTATGATTCAGGCAGGATTACAGGTCAGAGGTCAGACTGGATCAGAACATGCAGAATATTATCCAGTCGATGAGGTTGGGAAGTTAGTAGCGAGGGAAGGGCATAGAAAACAGACTGGAACGCAGACATGTGTCTCGATTCGCCTATACACTACGCCCTAAGAGTGTGAACCCTTTTTGTGAAGAAAAAGTAGACAAGCTTTGGGACAAACTCTCACGTCATACTATTGTGTCTTTAACGGCTGACCTGTCAATCATCTTGACACTGTAAACTGACCTGTCAATCATCTTGTCACAGTTAAAATCCTCCACATTTCATCTAATTTCCTTCTGTCTCGGAGAGAAAAGCAGGATCACGTTGATCTGCAGTCGCGTGTCTTTCATGCGGAGACTCTCCTTATAATGATGCATTTAAAAGTTAGTGGCCAAACGGATCTTTATTAACATCTACAGTGCTATTGCAGATGAAATATAACACGGATAACATTACATAAATATATTTTTATCAGGTTAAACTTTTATTAATCAAACCTTAACCTTCATCTAAACCAGGGGTTTTCAACTGGTTCTGTGCCAGGGACCACCATTCTAACTAACAAGTAATCGGCGGCCCACTCAGGGGCGTAGCACCAAATTTTGGGCCCTGGGTACAAACCATCTTGCTGGGCCCCGTACCAAATACCATAGTGATACCAATGGGTGGGGTATTGCATTTTTATCATAAAAACACTTAAAATGTAAACAAAATAAGCCACACTCTGATTAATATATTTTTGTTTTATTGTCAAAAGTACAAGATAATTGATGATTATTTGTCTGTTTAAAATAAATGCCGACTATAGAATCACAGGGTACACTAACCGCCAAACTAGACATTCAGTCTTTGAATTACGTTTTTAAAATAAGTCATTTTCAATCATTAAGATGTGCATTAAACTGAGAACAATCCTGTACTTAATGTAAGAGCGTGCGCGAGCTAATTTGCATAACATTGTGGTAAAATCGGCGCTAACGATCTGTGTTGTCGCGGGTGTTAGATTTTGACAATGGAGGGAAATATACAGTGTTTTCATGTAAACTTCTGACTCTGGGGAGAACTGCAGCAGAAGAGGAGACAAGCTGCGCAGCTGCCTGGAGTGGCAGTGTGTTGAGCTCCCAGCTCCGCCTCCGTCTGATTCTCACTCCGTTATTTACCCAGAAACATTGTTTGCTCGCTATGTAGGTTGTGATACTATAAAGTATTGATATATAATTCAAATAGAGTACGAACATAAATGTACAGTATGCTATTCTACCTGGAGAAGATATTTATGTTAAAACAATGTCAATGCTCGATGATGCATTTGGAGCTCACCTTTCTTTTCAAAAAACTGAGTGAGCAACTGCTTGCCCTCATTTGCCTTTCTCTCTTTAATCTTCTTTTCTTTTCATTTTTGAGCCCCTGATTTTCCTTTCTTAAGGAAAGATATGACTCTTCCCCTCTTAGTTCCTATCACGGCTCACTCCAGCTCCTGTCTCATCAACTGATTCACCGCAGGTCCACAGCAGAAGCACCTGAACTGCGGGTCGTACCATTTACATTGATTCGAGAGGGGTGGTGGGGCCTCAGCATGAAAATGACTTCTTTTATACCAAACCAGTGCCTAACTACAAGTTTAGTTTTGCACAGGAACATACATTTTTATTTGTACATAAATGCTATACAAATGTTAGTGCATATATATGTATGTATATAAAACTGACTTCTAAGGCCCCCCCCCCCCCCCCCCTGCCTCGGGCCCTGGGTACTCGGTACCCTTTACCCCCCCTTTACGACGCCCCTGGGCCCACTATTGTGTGTGTAAAGTCAAGTCAAGTCAAGTATATTTATAGCGCTTTTCACAATACAGATTGTATCAAAGCAGCTTCACAGTATCAAATTAAAATAATAGCCTACAACAAGGTTTGTTTCTAGTAGAATTTATTGATTGATAAAATTAAATTAAATATCCCCAAAATATCCCCAACATATAGGCCTAGTGTGTGGATTCCTTTGTCAGATAGCACAGTCAGACGTCGAATTGAGGAAAAGGCTTTTTTTGTTTGTCATGTCATTTTGCTGTGTACTGAACCTATTCACGGCTCCATCAACATTTTATGCCAAATCGCTATATTTCCTTGTTTAAAATGTACTGCAAGATGCAGTTTCTTTCCCAATCGCGATAAGTGCCAAACCTATTTTTAGCCTAAACGCGATACATCCTCTCGACTAATCAGAATTCTCTCTCTCTCTCTCGCTCTCTCACCCTCAAATCACTCGCGCGTATCGCGCCAGACGCTCAATTTGCCTCATTCGCGCTGCAGGACCTCCAGATGCGCGTAAACGCGTCTTTACATTGACTTGACATGAAAATCACTTGCGCCAGACGCTCTATTCGCGTTTGGTGTGAACGCTACTCACTCACTCACTCACTCACTCACTCACACAAGGTCATGTTGTGATTTGTTTTATGTAAAGCGGACAATTGTTCTACTTTTTATGGGTTCGACACTTTACTGAATGCCAATGTATTTATTAGGCTACTGACTGACTTGCCTTTTTTTTAAGACAAACTTTTTTTTTATGGAAAAAAAAGTGATTTTAATAGTGAAATTACGTAGGCTGGAATGCATGTCACGGACCACATGCAATGCCGCCGCGGACCACCGGTTGAAAACCCCTGATCTAAACAAAGAGTATAGAAGCCCAAGAGGCGAAACTCTGTTGTGTTATGGGTAACAGTCTGTAGATGGCGCTGCGGAGGCGCGTCCGCCATTATGGACTGAAAGCTGCTGAAATCGTTAGCGGTAATAGATGGTGGTGTCTGATTAATTACTGAGATCTTATGGCACCACTTCCATTTTAGTACTGTTTATAGTTCATGTGTGCACTTGCTAGATTGCACATCTTTTTTGTACCTTTCCGCCTGTAACATTCACAGATTGTTTTTATTCTTGCCATTGAAACGTTCACTGTGTGCACTTTCACTGAAGATGTTGAAAAAACAAGTTGTTAATATTTTTCTGATATTCTATGTAAAAGATTAACTGTCTATAGAAATGTTCATTTATAATTTTATTTATTTTTCCAAATCATATGGTGATGTTCACTCATTTCAAAATCAACATTTGAATAAATATCTTATTACTGTGTGTCTGCCTATACAGGTCCTTCTCAATAAATTAGCATATTGTGATAAAGTTCATTATTTTCCCTAATGTAATGATAAAAATTAAACTTTCATATATTTTAGATTCATTGCACACCAACTGAAATATTTCAGGTCTTTTATTGTTTTAATACTGATGATTTTGGCATACAGCTCATGAAAACCCAAAATTCCTGTCTCAATAAATTAGCATATTTCATCCGACCAATAAAAGAAAAGTGTTTTTAATACAAAAAAAGTCAACCTTCAAATAATTATGTTCAGTTATGCACTCAATACTTGGTCGGGAATCCTTTTTGCAGAAATGACTGCTTCAATGCGGCGTGGCATGGCCGTAATCAGCCTGTGGCACTGCTGAGGTGTTATGGAGGCCCAGGATGCTTCGATAGCGGCCTTAAGCTCATCCAGAGTGTTGGGTCTTGCGTCTCTCAACTTTCTCTTCACAATATCCCACAGATCCTCTATGGGGTTCAGGTCAGAAGAGTTGGCAGGCCAATTGAGCACAGTAATACCATGGTCAGTAAACCATTTACCAGTGGTTTTGGCACTGTGAGCAGGTGCCAGGTCATGCTGAAGAATGAAATCTTCATAAAGCTTTTCAGCAGATGGAAGCATGGAGTGCTCCAAAATCTCCTGATAGCTAGCTGCATTGACCCTGCCCTTGATAAAACACAGTGGACCAACACCAGCAGCTGACATGGCACCCCAGACCATCACTGACTGTGGGTACTTGACACTGGACTTCAGGCATTTTGGCATTTCCTTCTCCCCAGTCTTCCTCCAGACTCTGGCACCTTGATTTCCGAATGACATGCAAAATTTGAGCAACCACTGAGCAACAGTCCAGTGCTGCTTCTCTGTAGCCCAGGTCAGGCGCTTCTGCCGCTGTTTCTGGTTCAAAAGTGGCTTGACCTTGGGAATGCGGCACCTGTAGCCCATTTCCTGCACACGCCTGTGCACGGTGGCTCTGGATGTTTCTACTCCAGACTCAGTCCACTGCTTCCACAGGTCCCCCAAGGTCTGGAATCGGTCCTTCTCCACAATCTTCCTCAGGGTCAGGTCACCTCTTCTCGTTGTGCAGCGTTTTTTGCCACACTTTTTCCTTCCCACAGACTTCCCACTGAGGTGCCTTGATACAGCACTCTGGGAACAGCCTATTCGTTCAGAAATGTCTTTCTGTGTCTTACCCTCTTGCTTGAGGGTGTCAATGATGGCCTTCTGGTCAGCAGTCTTACCCATGATTGCGGTTTTGAGTAATGAACCAGGCTGGGAGTTTTTAAAAGCCTCAGGAATCTTTTGCAGGTGTTTAGAGGTAATTAGTGAATTCAGATGATTAGGTTAATAGCTCGTTTAGTGAACCTTTTCATGATATGCTAATTTATTGAGACAGGAATTTTGGGTTTTCATGAGCTGTATGCCAAAATCATCAGTATTAAAACAATAAAAGACCTGAAATATTTCAGTTGGTGTGCAATGAATCTAAAATATATGAAAGTTTAATTTTTATCATTACATTATGGAAAATAATGAACTTTATCACAATATGCTAATTTATTGAGAAGGACCTGTATATTATTTCATGAATTTCTGTTATTCATATAACAAGGAAAATGCATAATAGAACATAAATATTGATAGATTAAAGGTTTGCAGTAATTTTATAATTGTATCTTTGCAAACCGTAAGTGGTGGTAGGCTAATGAAGCCGATTCGGTGGGGGACATACCCTTACGAAAAAGTACTATAGGAATCTTATAGTATTTCGGAACAAAATATTATAGTAATCTTATAGGAATACTATAGTAATGTGGGACATACTATAGAAGTACGATAAGACTACTATAGAAATACTATAGCAGCTTTAAAATATTACAGAACATCACAGAAGTATGTATGGCTCGTTTCCACTGAGCGCTACGTACGGAACGGTACGCATTTATTTGCGCTTCCACTATCAAAAGTTGTGAATGGTAGGCTACCAAAATAATACCTCTATAATATCCTAGAGCCGCTATAGTATTTCTATAGTATAGTACTTCTATAGTAATATTTTGTCCCAAAATACTATTTTCCTAAGGGTAATTAGGCCATGCATAACCGACACATAGACGTAACATTTTCTGTAATTTAACGTCATTTAACGTCGGTCATCCTCATTGATGTATTTTAAATTGTTTTCATATTTAGATATGACGGGCAGAAAAAATTAAGTTATGTTAAGTTTTTGTTATGTTAAGTTGGTTCAGTGCCATTGACTCCCATTATTTTTCGGCGTTTTCCTTCAGTTTTCAGTCCATAATGGCGGCCGCGCCGTCACGTCATGGGGGCAACTGTTGCTATGGAGCGTTCTATTGAGTTTCGCCTCTTTGATCTAAATCTCTCACCGTCGGTCGCGCACATCCGCCATGTTTGTAGTTTTCTGAACACTTTTTACTCGTGTTTGTAGTTCTGAACTGGATCCTCCTCCAAAGCGCAGTGGGTTGTGGGTAATATATCAGCTGTTATAGACCTTTGCTGCGTTCCAGTCCACTTTTAGACACGCACTTGCGAACTTCCCTAAGCACTTCCCCTTGGGGGAATCCCTGCCGCCATTTTGAAGTGCGTTCCACTTCGTGAAGTGGACGAGGGAAGTTTATATGGACAGACCCTCGTTCCCTCGATTTTGACCGAGGGAGCGAGTCTGCTTCGAATGTACACTTCAGGCATCTATATGTCCCACAATGCAGTACGATTGTGACGTCACCACATATCTCGTCTAATCACCACCACACAGACAACTCTATGATATATTAATTATAATGTTTTAAATTTAAAACAACCCAAACACACCTATAAACATTTGGATGCTGCATTAAACAAATTATTAAAGGGAAAAAAATTTAAATAATAAATCAACTCCACAGCTGATTCCAAGTGATCAAGGGCTTAGGACGTTCCAATTCAGCCTATTGCAGTTTCCGCCAGTAGTGGGCACTCGCAATGACGTACATCCGAGTGAACGAGACGAAGGGAAGTTAGCGAGTGAAGGGCATGACAATTTTGGACTGGAACGCAGCACGAATGCATCAGAGAAAAGCGCGCAGCTTCTTTGGAATATTGTCTTTGAACTTCCGTGTTTGCGGTCGCTGTATATCTCTATGGCAACGCTGTCGAGGAGTAATTAGCTGGTGAAGTGGATTTACTTATTGTGGAGTTAACGAAAGTTATCATGAGGACTGTGATGTTTAAAGCAAATGACTTAACAAATGTCATTAGACCAGGAAGATTTTAAAACGAGCCGTTCATTCATAAATACGCGAGATCGCTGTGATACTGACCGGGCACTGAGAAGGGGCGGAGCTACATGAGGCACCTCGAAAATCCACCGGGAATAGTAGATCATCCGGGGACTTCTGGCACACTCTCTTCAACACACTATGCTTGGGACACACTTATTTTAATCTCACACACTGTTTAGGATGGATAGTGTGAACACTGAGACGCAGGGCAGGATTTCATGGTGACTTTACCAGCTCCTGTCCAGCGGGTGGCGCTGTTACTCTCTCCCTCGCTCCCTGTCTCTCACCGGAAGCGCATCGCACATGTCGCGTCCTCGAGGTCCTCTGTATTCCAGCACTGACTGAAGGAGTGTATTAACGCGTGTCATGATGGATTCGCCAGCGCCTGTCGTTAGGAAGCAGAGGAAGCGGGCGAAGAGGCCGCTGAGCGTCGCGAGCGCGTCGGAGGAGCGCGGTAAACAGCAGAGGCACGCGGAGCTGTGCGCGTCGGAGGAGCGCGGTAAACAGCAGAGGCACGCGGAGCTGTGCGCGTCGGAGGAGCGCGGTAAACAGCAGAGGCACGCGGAGCTGTGCGCGTCGGAGGAGCGCGGTAAACAGCAGAGGCACGCGGAGCTGTGCGCGACGCTCGGCGGGGAGGACGCGTCCGTCAGGCGCCTGGAGGAGCTCGTGTTCGGCGCGGAGGAGCGGCTCGCGGACACACTCGCGCAGGTACAACAACACACACTTCATCAGGTAACCACACACACACACTCTTCATCAGGTACAACAATACACACACACACACACACACACACACACACTCGCGCAGGTAACGTTACAACAACAACAACAACAACAACAACACACACTTCATCAGGTAACGTTACAACAACACACACTTAATCAGGTACAATAACAACACACACTTCATCAGGTAACCACACACACACACACACACACACTCTTCATCAGGTACAACAATACACACACACACTCGCGTAGGTAACGTTACAACAACAACAACACACACTTCATCAGGTACAACAACACACACTTGTGCAGGTCCGAAGCTTTATTATTATAGATCTTGCGTTGTTATTATTGTGCATGACGTATTTATGAGATTCTACATATCAGTGCTTTACCACTTAAACTCATGATATCTGACATGAACACTTTCCCTGGACAGCAGGGTTAGATGCTGATGTGTGTGTGTGTGTGTGTGAAGTGCACTGATGCTGGTGTGTGTGTGTGTGTGTGCAGGACAGCAGGGGTAGATGCTGTTGTGTGTGTGTGTGAAGTGCTCTGATGTGTGTGTGTGTGTGTGAGCAGGACAGCAGGGGTAGATGCTGTTGTGTGTGTGTGTGTGTGTTTGTGTGAAGTGCTCTGATGTGTGTGTGTGTGTGTGTGTGTGAGCAGGACAGCAGGGCTCTACTGGAGGATGACGAGGTCTGCAGTGTTTCCTCCGAGGACAGCGAGGCGCGTCAGCACCACAGAAGAAGAGCAGTGTGGGAGGATGAGGAGGACGAGCTGGAGGAAGAGTAAGACCTCTGCTGATGTTGCTGTGACACACAGGAGCGCACGTGCAAAGATCCGCTACAGATGATGCTTGAGTTTAATCCCAGATCTTGTGTTTCAGGATCGACATGACGCATCGGTTCCGCAGAGACTTGAAGAAGAGCGAAGCCGAGAGCAAGATGACCAAGCAGAAGCTGCAGCAGAGACTGAGAGATCAGTACGTCACACACACACACTCACTCACTCACTCTCTCTGACACACACACACACACACACACTCTCTCTCTCTCTCTCTCTCTCTCTCTCTCTCTCTCTCTCTCTCTCTCTCACACACACACACAGAAGATGACCAAGCAGAAGCTGCTGCAGAGACTGAGAGATCAGTACGTCACACACACACACACTCACTCACTCACTCACTCACACACACACAGAAGATGACCAAGCAGAAGCTGCAGCATAGACTGAGAGATCAGTACGACACACACACACACACACACACTCACACTCTCTCTCTCTCTCACACACACACACACACACAGAAGATGACCAAGCAGAAGCTGCAGCAGAGACTAAGAGATCAGTACGTCACACACACACACACACACACACAGACACACACACACACTCACACTCTCTCTCTCACACACACACACACAGAAGATGACCAAGCAGAAGCTGCTGCAGAGACTAAGAGATCAGTACGACACACACTCACACACTCTCTCTCACACACACACACACACACACACACACACACACACACAGAAGATGACCAAGCAGAAGCTGCAGCAGAGACTAAGAGATCAGTACGTCACACTCACACACACACACACACACAACATCACAACTGATGAACCAACAGTCTGATCTGAGCTAGTGTTGTCACGATACTAGAATTTCTAACTTCGATACGATACCTTGAAAAATATAGATATTCGACACCATATCTGATACCACGGAGAAAGAAACTGCCTCAATATTAAGGGGTATTATTTTAATTTAAAGCTAAATATAACAAGTCTAGAACATGACAATGAGGGATATTTTACATGAACACAAATGTCCTGAGGTAGTGCACTGGTTCAAAAGCATAAATGCTGGTTAATACATTAACGTTATTTGATGAACAGATTTAAACGCAAACGTGCATCACACGTGAAACACATGCTCACTGCTCTCACTCTGCTCTCACTGCTCACTGCTCTCACTCTGCTCTCACTGCTCTCACTGCTCTCACTGCTGTCACTCTGCTCTCACTGCTGTCACTCTGCTCTCACTGCTCTCACTCTGCTCTCACTGCTCACTGCTCTCACTCTGCTCTCACTGCTCTCACTGCTCTCACTCTGCTCTCACTGCTCTCACTGCTCTCACTGCTCTCACTGCTCTCACTGCTCTCACTGCTCTCACTGCTCTCACTGCTGTCACTCTGCTCTCACTGCTGTCACTCTGCTCTCACTGCTGTCACTCTGCTCTCACTGCTCTCACTGCACACTGCTCTCACTCTGCTCTCACTGCTCACTGCTCTCACTGCTCTCACTGCTCTCACTGCTGTCACTCTGCTCTCACTGCTCTCACTCTGCTCTCACTGCTCTCACTGCACACTGCTCTCACTGCTCTCACTGCTCTCACTGCACACTGCTCTCACTGCTCTCACTGCTCTCACTGCTCTCTGCTCTCTCTGCTCTCACTGCTCTCTGCTCTCAGCTCTCACTGCTCTCTGCTCTCTGCTCTCTCTGCTCTCACTGCTCTCTGCTCTCACTGCTCTCTGCTCTCACTGCTCTCTGCTCTCACTGCTCTCTCTGCTCTCAGCTCTCACTGCTCTCACTGCTCACTGCTCTCAGCTCTCACTGCTCTCACTGCTCTCAGCTCTCACTGCTCTCTGCTCTCAGCTCTCACTGCTCTCTGCTCTCACTGCTCTCACTGCTCTCTGCTCTCTCTGCTCTCACTGCTCTCTGCTCTCTCTGCTCTCAGCTCTCACTGCTCTCAGCTCTCTCTGCTCTCAGCTCTCACTGCTCTCTGCTCTCACTGCTCTCTGCTCTCACTGCTCTCACTGCTCTCTGCTCTCACTGCTCTCTGCTCTCACTGCTCTCTGCTCTCTGCTCTCACTGCTCTCACTGCTCTCACTGCTCTCTGCTCTCACTGCTCTCACTGCTCTCACTGCTCTCTGCTCTCACTGCTCTCTGCTCTCACTGCTCTCACTGCTCTCACTGCTGTCACTCTGCTCTCACTGCTCTCACTGCTCTCTCTGCTCTCTCTGCTCTCACTGCTCTCTGCTCTCTCTGCTCTCACTGCTCTCACTGCTCTCACTGCACTCTGCTCTCACTGCTCTCACTGCTGTCACTCTGCTCTCACTGCTCTCACTTCTCACTGCTCTCACTGCTGTCACTCTGCTCTCACTGCTCTCACTTCTCACTGCTCTCTCTGCTCTCTCTGCTCTCACTGCTCTCTGCTCTCACTGCTCTCTGCTCTCACTGCTCTCACTGCTCTCTGCTCTCACTGCTCTCACTGCTCACTGCTCTCACTGCTCACTGCTCTCTGCTCTCACTGCTCTCTGCTCTCACTGCTCTCACTGCTCTCTGCTCTCACTGCTCTCTGCTCTCACTGCTCTCTGCTCTCACTGCTCACTGCTCTCACTGCTCTCTGCTCTCAGCTCTCACTGCTCTCTGCTCTCAGCTCTCACTGCTCTCTGCTCTCTGCTCTCACTGCTCTCACTGCTCACTGCTCTCTGCTCTCACTGCTCTCTGCTCTCACTGCTCTCTGCTCTCTCTGCTCTCACTGCTCTCTGCTCTCACTGCTCTCACTGCTCTCACTGCTCTCTGCTCTCACTGCTCTCTGCTCTCACTGCTCTCTGCTCTCACTGCTCTCACTGCTCTCACTGCTCTCTCTGCTCTCAGCTCTCACTGCTCTCACTGCTCTCACTGCTCTCTGCTCTCTGCTCTCACTGCTCTCTGCTCTCACTGCTCTCACTGCTCTCACTGCTCTCTCTGCTCTCTCTGCTCTCACTGCTCTCACTGCTCTCACTGCTCTCTGCTCTCACTGCTCTCACTGCTCTCTCTGCTCTCACTGCTCTCACTGCTCTCACTGCTCTCACTGCTCTCTGCTCTCACTGCTCTCACTGCTCTCACTGCTCTCTCTGCTCTCACTGCTCTCACTGCTCTCTGCTCTCTCTGCTCTCACTGCTCTCACTGCTCTCACTGCTCTCACTGCTCTCTGCTCTCACTGCTCTCACTGCTCTCACTGCTCTCTGCTCTCACTGCTCTCACTGCTCTCTGCTCTCACTGCTCACTGCTCTCACTGCTCACTGCTCTCACTGCACACTGCTCTCACTGCTCTCACTGCTCTCACTGCTCTCACTGCTCTCAGCGCTCTCACTGCACACTGGATCGACGTCAAGTCTTTATTTATATAGAGCTTTAACAATACAGAGTGTCAAATCACTTCACAGTATCACACTGGAGGATAGAGTGTCAGTAATGTATAATAATAAGATTAAACATTCAATTTTCAGTTAAAGGCATTTCATTATTGAATTCAGAGATGTCATTGTCTTGCTCAGTTTAGTTTAATTACTATCTGTGTAATCAAATGAATGATAATCGCTAATGAAGGCAAATTGCAGAATTAAATAATATTTTTTTGAATAAAGTTAAATAAGCACAAGTTAATTTACATTTGACCAGTTAAAATATGTACTTGTCTAAGATTCCTCAGTCAGATTATATTAACTTTAAAAATTACGGTGTAAACACGAGACAACACATACTCATATCAACAACTATACTAGGCCATCTTGGTTAATGTTTCAGAAACGTTAAAATGAGAAGAGTTACCAACCTCTCGCAATTATTTATATAGATCTGGGTGTCAGTCTTTCAGGTGCTTTGCTCTATTAGGCCCCGATCACACCTAAGGGGCCGATCACACCTGACGGCACACAGCACTGCCCCATCACACCTAAGGGGCCGATCACACCTGACGGCACACAGCACTGCCCCATCACACCTGACGGCACACAGCACTGCCCCATCACACCTGACGGCACACAGCACTGCCCCATCACACCTGACGGCACACAGCACTGCCCCATCACACCTAAGGGGCCGATCACACCTGACGGCACACAGCACTGCCCCATCACACCTAAGGGGCCGATCACACCTGACGGCACACAGCACTGCCCCATCACACCTAAGGGGCCGATCACACCTGACGGCACACAGCACTGCCCCATCACACCTAAGGGGCCGATCACACCTGACGGCACACAGCACTGCCCCATCACACCTAAGGGGCCGATCACACTTGACGGCACACAGCACTGCCCCATCACACCTAAGGGGCCGATCACACCTGACGGCACACAGCACTGCCCCATCACACCTAAGGGGCCGATCACACCTGACGGCACACAGCACTGCCCCATCACACCTAAGGGGCCGATCACACCTGACGGCACACAGCACTGCCCCATCACACCTAAGGGGCCGATCACACCTGACGGCACACAGCACTGCCCCATCACACCTAAGGGGCCGATCACACCTGACGGCACACAGCACTGCCCCATCACACCTAAGGGGCCGATCACACCTGACGGCACACAGCACTGCCCCATCACACCTAAGGGGCCGATCACACTTGACGGCACACAGCACTGCCCCATCACACCTAAGGGGCCGATCACACTTGACGGCACACAGCACTGCCCCATCACACCTAAGAGGCCGATCACACCTGACGGCACACAGCACTGCCCCATCACACCTAAGAGGCCGATCACACCTGACGGCACACAGCACTGCCCCAACACACCTAAGGGGCCGATCACACCTGACGGCACACAGCACTGCCCCAACACACCTAAGGGGCCGATCACACCTGACGGCACACAGCACTGCCCCATCACACCTAAGGGGCCGATCACACCTGACGGCACACAGCACTGCCCCATCACACCTAAGGGGCCGATCACACCTGACGGCACACAGCACTGCCCCATCACACCTAAGGGGCCGATCACACCTGACGGCACACAGCACTGCCCCAACACACCTAAGGGGCCGATCACACTTGACGGCACACAGCACTGCCCCATCACACCTAAGAGGCCGATCACACCTGACGGCACACAGCACTGCCCCAACACACCTAAGGGGCCGATCACACCTGACGGCACACAGCACTGCCCCAACACACCTAAGGGGCCGATCACACCTGACGGCACACAGCACTGCCCCATCACACCTAAGAGGCCGATCACACCTGACGGCACACAGCACTGCCCCAACACACCTAAGGGGCCGATCACACCTGACGGCACACAGCACTGCCCCAACACACCTAAGGGGCCGATCACACCTGACGGCACACAGCACTGCCCCAACACACCTAAGGGGCCGATCACACCTGACGGCACACAGCACTGCCCCATCACACCTAAGAGGCCGATCACACCTGACGGCACACAGCACTGCCCCATCACACAGGACGTTTTTTATGTTGTTAGGCAACCACTGAAACAGCTGTCCTGTCAGTCAAGTAAACGTCAAATCAGCCTTTTATTAACTTTATTTACTTTGTTAACATTGTGGTAGTTACGGTTCGTGAAGTCGTTAATCTCCTGGTAACCCGCGAGAGCACCACAAGTCTATCCTCCTTCATCGCACTCTCCGGGCGTTCAACGGACTGTAGCTTTCATCACTACAGCGGAAGGCCCGCGAGGCGCAGCCGGTGCATAACCAGCGCGCAGAACGCTCACGGCCATAGGAAACCAACTGAAAATAGGCGCCGCTCACTGCAAAAAACGCGTCAGGTGTGATCAGCCCCATTCACTTCACTTTTGCTATTTAGCCAGAGCGAATGAGACGAGTGCGCGTGTGGTGTTTGTCAACGCTCCTTTGGAGAGCAGTGAAAGTGACAGCTCGGCTAGTAGAGATACTTCAGGAAATTAGTATTGGTACCGTTCAGATATTTCAGTATCGATATTTATCGAAATATCGATATTTTTGACAACACTAATCTGAGCTTAACACTGTGTGTGTGTGTGTGTGTGTGCTGCAGGTTCCAGAAGGCGATGGGCGGCGCCCCGGTCTGGGCGGAGCAGGAGCAGAGACGCCTGAGGAAAGGTCATTACTCCTGCAGTTCATGAGTGTGTCATTAACCCTCATCCGTCACTCGCGGGGCGAAATCACCCGAAGCCCTGAAATCATACTTCATTTCTTTTGTCCAGAACGCTTATTTGATTTCATTTTGATCATATTTTTTCTATTTTTTAATGCAATTTTTTTTTGATATTTTTTGTTATTTTGTTATTTTATTTACCTTTAAATAACTAGATTTAATCAATAAATAATCATTTAAGTACATTCCTCACATTCTTTCAACAAATTCAAAATATCTCACTCATAATTTCATGCATAACCCTTTTACTTCCGCTGTAAGTATCGTACAGTGTGTGTCTCTGTCGGCCTCGTGTGGGAAATAAACATGACATGATATTTCCTGACTCTAGATGGGCTTATGGCTCTATACGAGCTGTTCCGCTGGGTCCTAAAGCCAGTCTCCTCAGTGTGCACTCAGATACACATGTACACATTATTAAATCATTTTTGGGTAAAGTTCTAGGATTTTTAGTTAGAATTTTGAGCATTTTCAGGATTTTCTATGTGTACTGAAGCATTCCTCACATTCCTGAGGGGGTCAGTGACCCGAGAGGGAAGGATTCGTTACTTTTTAAAATTTCAACCACAAAACTCCTCAAATCCATTACATTTTTTGTGTATTCGTGTTTGAAGTGCGACAGAAGTCCTGTGGTCTCGGATCCTCCGATGAACACTTAATGTTTTAAAGAGTGTCCCGAGTGAAGGATGAGGTTAGCTCTTCGTGACCCGTCGATCGGCTCGTTAATCTCTCGTTCCTCCGCAGAAGCTGAGAGTGAAGATGAAGACGAGGAGGATGAAGATCTGCTGCGACGGACCGGGAACTTCATCGGCTCTTCTGACAGTCTTCCTAAAGGAACCATTAAGGTGTTTTAAAGACATCTGCTGCAAAAATACACATGCAGAAACATGCTTTCATCGTTTTAGGTGTGTGTGTGTGTGTGTGTGTGTGTGTGTTAGCAACATTTTATAAAACTGAAACATTTGTGGTCATCAAGAGCTTTACTGTTATTATTACTGTATTAATGCTGTCAAAGCTAATTAATCACATCTAACAGAAAAGTGTGTGTATACTTAATGTGTGTGTGTACTGTGTATAATTATTTTGTTTATATAAATACACACATGCATGTATATATTTAAGAAAAGTGTTATTTATATATACAAAATAATTATACACAGTACACACACATACATTATGTAATCACAAACTTTAATTTTGGATGCAATTAATCATTTCACAGCCTTAGTTTGTGTGTGTATATACACACACACACACACACACACACTCGTATTCTATATTTATAAACTCTTATGTTAGATGTGATTGATTTGACACTATTATTAACACTTGTTTTGTTTCTTGTAGACTCTCATTATTCAGCTCTCAGGCACAGTGTGACTCTGAAGTGTTCAGTTGTAATGTTGTTGTTGTCGTTGTTCTGGCAGATTAAGAAGTGTGTGGATGCGAACAGTGAGAGTCCGGCCGACGCTAAGCTGACCTCAGTCCAGTTCCACCCGTCAGCTCAGATCCTGATGACCAGCTCTCTGGACCACTCCATCTCTCTGTTCCAGGTGACCACACACACACACACACACACACACACACACACACACCTGGACCACTCCATATCTCTGTTCCAGGTGACCTCACACACACGCTTATTTGGTTGTGAGTCAAGTCAAGTCAAGTTTATTTGTATAGCGCTTTTCACAATACAGATTGTATCAAAGCAGCTTCACAGTATTAAATTAAAATAATACAACAAAGTTTTTTCCAAGAGGAATTTATTGATTGATAAAATTAAATTAAATATCCCCAAAATATCCCCAACTGAGCAAGCCAAAGGCAACTGTGGCAAGGAACCGAAAAACTCCATCAAGTGACCTAATGGTGTCCTAAAACTCCATCAGGTGACCTAATGGAGAAAAAAAAACCTTGGGAGAACCCAGGCTCAGTCGGGGGCCAGTTCTCCTCTGGCATTTATGAGCTAGAGGCCGGATTGTAGTTTGAACTGTAGGTTTATATGAATGCCTGGCTGAAGAGATGCGACTTTAATCTAGTTTTAAACAGGGAGAGCGAGTCTGAGCAACGAACAGTATCAGGAAGACTATTCCAGAGTTTTGGAGCCAAATGTGAAAATGCTCTCCCTCCTTTGGTGGTTCTGGATATCCTAGGTATGACCAAAAGCCTTGAATTTAGTGATCTTAAAGAGCGCGATGGATTATAGGGCGATAGAAGATCCGTTAAATAGACTGGAGCTAAGCCGTTTAGGGCTTTGTAAGTCAGTAGCAATATCTTATAATTAATACGGAGCTTTATAGGTAACTAATGCAGTGATGATAAAATCGGTGTTATATGATCATATTTTCTTGATCTCGTAAGAACTCTAGCGGCGGCATTTTGGACTAACTGTAGCTTGTTTATTGAGGATGCAGGACAACCAGTTAATAAAGCATTACAGTAATCCAGTCTCGAGGTCATGAATGCATGAACTAACTTTTCTGCATCAGAAACTGATAGCATATTACGTAGCTTAGCAATGTTTCTAAGGTGGAAAAAGGCTGTTTTTGTAACATATGAAATATGATTTTCAAAAGACAGGTTGCAATCGAGTATAACACCCAGGTCTTTTACTGTAGAGGATAAAGTAACAGGACATCCTATGATGTTAAAGTTGTATTGTGCGAGGTTTTGTGGGCGGTTTTTTGAACCGATAAGTATTACCTCTGTCTTGTCTGGATTTAATAAAAGAAAATTACGCGTCATCCAATCTTTTATATCTTTAACACACTCTGTCAATTTGGAAAATTTAGCGTTTTCATCCGGCCGTGATGAAATATATATTTGAGTGTCATCAGCATAACAATGGAAACTAATTCCATGTTTCCTTATAATATTTCCAAGTGGCATCATATATATTGAAAATAACAGAGGGGCCTAACACAGATCCCTGCGGCACTCCATAGTTTACTGGAGTTATGATCGATTTTTCTCCATTTAAATAGACAAAATGGTAGCGGTCAGATAGGTATGATTTGAACCAGCTTAGTGCTTGTCCTTGAACACCAGTATAATTTTGTAGTCGATCTAAGACTTTCAATCTGGTTTCCGACCGCACCACAGCACAGAGACAGCGCTCATAAAGATAATAAACGATATTCGCTTAAATACTGATTCAGGCAAATTATCAGTGCTGGTACTACTCGACCTCAGTGCTGCATTTGACACTGTCGATCATAACATACTTCTTGACAGGCTGGAAAACTGGGTGGGGCTTTCTGGGATAGTCCTAAAATGGTTCAGGTCATACTTAGATGGGAGAGGTTATTATGTGAGTATAGGAGACCATAAGTCTGAGTGGACATCCATGACATGTGGAGTCCCTCAAGGCTCAATTCTTGCGCCACTCCTGTTCAACCTGTATATGCTCCCAATGAGCCAAATAATGAGAAAGAACCAAATCTCTTACCACAGCTATGCAGACGACACACAGCTGTACTTAGCCCTATCGCCTAACGATTACAGCCCCATTGACTCCCTGTGCCGATGCATTGATGAAGTCAACAGTTGGATGTGCCAAAACTTTCTTCAGTTAAACAAAGATAATACTGAAGTCATTGCATTTGGAAACAAAGATGAAGTTCTCAAGGTGAACGCATACCTTCACTCTAGGGGTCAAACAACTAAAAATCAAGTCAGGAATCTTGGTGTGACACTAGAGTCAGACCTTAGTTTCAGTAGTCATGTCAAAGCAATAACTAAATCAGCATACTATCATCTAAAAAATATTGCAAGAATTAGATGCTTTGTTTCCAGACAAGACTTAGAGAAACTTGTGCATGCTTTCATCACCAGCAGGGTGGATTATTGTAATGGACTCCTCACTGGCCTTCCCAAAAAGACCATAAGACAGTTGCAGCTCATACAGAACGCTGCCGCCAGGATTCTGAGCAGAACCAGAAAATATGAACATATCACACCAGTCCTCAGGTCTTTACACTGGCTCCCAGTTAGATTTAGGATTGATTTTAAAGTATTATTACTGGTATATAAATCATTCAATGGCCTAGGACCTCAATACATTGCAGATATGCTCACTGAATATAAACCCAACAGATCACTCAGATCATTAGGATCATATCAGCTAGAAATACCAAGGGTTCACTCTAAACATGGCGAGTCTGCTTTTAGCTATTATGCTGGAACCAGCTTCCAGAAGAGATCAGATGTGCTCCTACAGTGGTCACATTCAAATCCAGACTCAAAACACTTCTCTTTAGCTATGCATTTACTGAATGAGCACTGTGCCGCTGTTCGTCCGACTGTACTGTACTGTATTTCATTTTATTTTTCTAAACTGTTTTAATTATTCTTATTTCTTTTTATTATTTTAATTTCTTCTATGTAAAGCACTTTGAATTGCCATTGTGTATGAAATGTGCTATATAAATAAACTTGCCTTGCCAAAACTTGCCTAAGAGTAATGTATGATCTATAGTATCGAACGCAGCACTAAGATCAAGTAAAACTAGTATTGAGATACAGCCTTGGTCAGAAGCTAAAAGTAAATCATTTGTGATTTTAACGAGCGCAGTTTCAGTGCTATGATGCGGTCTGAATCCAGACTGAAACTTTTCATAGATATCATTTTGTTGCAAGAAAGAGCCCAGTTGAGCGGACACCACTTTTTCTAATATTTTAGACATAAATGGAAGATTTGAAATGGGTCTATAATTTGCTAGATTATGATCTAATTGTGGTTTCTTAATGAGAGGTTTTATAACTGCCAGTTTAAATGTTCTTGGAACATGACCTAAAGATAAAGACGAGTTAATAATATTGAGGAGAGGCTCTTCCACTACAGGTAACACTTCTTTCAGTAGTTTAGTTGGTATAGGATCTAATAAACATGTTGTTGTTTTAGATGAAGTGATACGTTTATTTAACTCTTTTTGTTCTATAGACTCTGCCCACACGCTCTTCTGATTGGCTGTGTGTTTGGTTGCGAGTGCAGACAGACTCCGCCCACACGCTCTTCTGATTGGCTGTGTTGATTTGTCGTGTCTGGTGTGGACAGTGTTATTAGTCTCGTTACTGGTGAGACTTCAGAATCAGTTGTGAATGACCTTCACTACACAAAATAACCTTGAAATTCATTCTTGACAGGTGGATGGCAAGACCAACGCCAAGATCCAAACCATCCATCTAGAGAAGTTCCCAGTAAACAAGGCCTCGTTTAGCGCGGATGGGGAACAGATCGTGGCCACAGGCTGGAAGAACAAGCTCTTCTACATCTATGATATGATGGAGGGCAGAATAATCCCCGTCACTAACGTCCGAGGTGAGCGCCAGTTCATCTGATCATTCATGTCAATATATGATGTTCCCCTGACCTCGCAGCGGCTGTAATCGTGTGTGTGTGTGTGTGTGTGTGGGGGGCTTAGGTCTGAATGAGCAGAAGGTGTCAGACTTCCAGGTTTCTCCCGATGGGAAGTATCTCCTGCTCTTCGGCTCCTCAGGGTTTCTGCATCTCATGAGCTCAAAGGTACAGCCAGAATCTCTAATTCATATATTCACATCTCAGCTGTATTACAGAGATCTGTGTGTCAGTGCCTGCGATCGGCGGCTGAGTGACGTGTGTGTGTGTGTGTTTCTCCCTCAGACCAGAGAAGTGGTTCGCAGCATGAAGTTGAACGGGAAGGTTTGCGCAGCCGCTTTCACTGCAGACGGCAGCAAGATCTTCGCCAACTCCGGTGAGTCTCAGGCACCGGTTCTATTGTGGTTCTCATGCGGTTCTAATGCGTTTCTCGTGTGGTTCTCGTTTGGTTCTAATGCGGTTCTCGTTTGGTTCTCCTGTGGTTCTCGTGCGGTTCTAATGCGGTTCTAATGCGGTTCTCGTTTGGTTCTCGTTTGGTTCTAATGCGGTTCTCGTTTGGTTCTCCTGTGGTTCTCGTTTGGTTCTAATGCGGTTCTCGTTTGGTTCTCCTGTGGTTTTCGTGCGGTTCTAATGCGTTTCTCGTGCGGTTCTAATGCGGTTCTCGTTTGGTTCTAATGCGTTTCTCGTGTGGTTCTAATGCGGTTCTCGTGCAGTTCTATTGTGGTTCTCGTGCGGTTCTAATGCGTTTCTCGTGCGGTTCTCCTGTGGTTCTCATGTGGTTCTCGTGCGGTCCAAATGCGTTTCTCGTGCGGTTCTCATGCGGTTCTCGTTTGGTTCTAATGCGTTTCTCGTGCGGTTCTAATGCGGTTCTCGTGCGGTTCTCTTGTGGTTTTCGTGCGGTTCTCGTTTGGTTCTAATGCATTTCTCGTGCGGTTCTCGTTTGGTTCTAATGCGGTTCTCGTGCGGTTCTAATGCGTTTCTCGTGCGGTTCTAATGCGGTTCTCGTGTGGTTCTAATGCGGTTCTAATGTGTTTCTCGTGTGGTTCTAATGCGTTTCTCGTGCGGTTCTAATGCGGTTCTAATGCGTTTCTCGTGCGGTTCTAATGCGGTTCTAATGTGTTTCTCGTGCGGTTCTAATCTCGTGTGGTTCTAATGCGTTTCTCGTGCGGTTCTAATGCGGTTCTAATGCGTTTCTCGTGCGGTTCTAATGCGGTTCTAATGCGTTTCTCGTGCGGTTCTAATGCGGTTCTAATGTGTTTCTCGTGCGGTTCTAATCTCGTGTGGTTCTAATGAGTTTCTCGTGCGGTTCTAATGTGTTTCTCGTGCGGTTCTAATCTCGTGTGGTTCTGATGCGTTTCTCGTGCGGTTCTAATGCGGTTCTCGTGCGGTTCTCATTTGGTTCTAATGCGTTTCTCGTGAAATTAATGTATGAAAGTAAAAATGTTATAATATATGGAGATAATCGGAGATAATCTTAGATAATCTGGTTCATTTCTTTCTTTCTTTCTTTCTTTCTTTCTTTCTTTCTTTCTTGGCTAGTAGAAGTTCTGAATGGCCGGTAACTTAATTTAGTCGCCAAATCGGCCGGTGAGTGAAAGTTAATTTCAAACCCTGGTTATGATGAATATTGATTGTCATGTTGTGTGTGTCAGAGGAAGGCGAGGTGTTCATCTGGGACGTTCAGAGCAGTAAGTGT
>CM038628.1:297500-343132 GCA_021554675.1 Leuciscus idus
TCTGTCCACACACACTCCGCTGTTCTGCGCTTCTGTCCACACACACTCCGCTGTTCTGCGCTTCTGTCCACACACACTCGGCTGTTCTGCACTTCTGTCCACACACACTCCGCTGTTCTGCACTTCTGTCCACACACACTCCGCTGTTCTGCACTTCTGTCCACACACACTCCGCTGTTCTGCGCTCTAGCCAGAGAACACTCCCGTTGCCGTCGGTTCTATTTCTAGCATGCACGCGTTTTCCGCGTGGCTCGAGCTGCACCTGAGACGTGTGTCTCACGCAGGCAGTGTGCAAACTCCAACCTGTTAACATGGGAGCCGAGATAAAAACGGACAGGCCACGCAGCCAGTGTGTCTCCGGCCTTATTCAAGCGCGAATGAGAACCGTTTCGCGGGGGATCCCAGGTGTGCAAAAAAAAATAAAAAATATTCAAATGTCAAATTTTCAAATCGAATACCAACCCACCGAACGAATATTTGAATATTCGGGTCCAGCCCTATTATAGATTAACATAAAACCATAAATTTTGGATTCTGTAAATGTATCTTATGCTAGAAGAGATGCGTAATGAAGACTCGAGCTGCTCGTGATCAGAGACGGGAGATTTAAAGATGTAATGCAGAATCCGCTTCTATCGGCTTCTGGCCACTATAGTCCATTTCAAGATGATGAATGAACTTTAAATGAATACCTTTAGAGAACGAGTGGATTGTTATATGTGAGTTACGCTGATGTTCTTGCTGTCCACATGTTATCCAGATGTTTTCAGCATGTGTCTCTTGTCTCTAGGCTTCTGCATTATAACGACTTCTGAAGACGGACTCGTTCCTCTCAGCGACTCAAGATCTCCGTTCTTACTATTTCAGTTCAATAAACCTTTGCCTTGTGAATATGAGGACCGTTATACAGTTGTGCAGACGTGCCTTTGTTACATGAACTTACAGTCAGTCAGTCAGTCAGTCAGTCAGTCTATGCTTCTGCTCTTCAGAACCTGCAGCTTTCAAGTGAACATAGTTTATATTCAGATATCTGAGACGCACTTTATGCTTCATCAGGAATAGCGGCCGGGAAGAATCCCACGGTAGACGTGTACACACCTCAGGAGACTCTCCTTCAACTGCACATGTACAAAAACAATGAATTAATTCATACAAATATGTATTTATATAGACTGACAAGAAAGATTGAATCTGGGAAAATGCTGATGTGTTTTTGACACCAGTTCTCCCATGTTCCAGAGTGAGTGAGGATCGATCACATGACTTCACTGGAGTCGAGGCAGAAGAGCACTGTGTTCAACACGGATTAAAGCGTTTCATGAGTCTTTCAAAAGTCATAAACATCTCATTTCTGCAGATCTTTTTCTCCTCTCATGTCTTTATTGTAGATGAAAGAGAATCAAGAGTTCAACTAAAGCAAACGCTGTTAATCATCATCATAGTGAGAATGATCCCAGTGAATCAGTTCATCCTAAATGATGACAGAAAGAGTCGAACTGGTTTGTAGTGGAGATGGAGATGGAGAAGTTTAATCATCCGCTGCTCAGATTTAATTTTATTAGCAGTTCATTGATTTACTGGAGCCTGTGTCTGGAGGTCAGAGAGTTACTGTGCTTCTGCTCGTCATTCCTGTTCTCTTTCAGTCATGATGCTTGTGAACAACCTTAAGGTTACACACACATATGCACACACATATACATATACACATACACATACACACACACACACATATGCACACACATATACATATACACATACACATACACACACACACACATATACATATACACATATACACATATACATATACACATACACATACACACACATATACATACATATACACACATACACACATACACATATACACACATACAGTTTCCACTGAAATCTGAAGCGGTGTTCAACACTGATAATAATCATAAATGTTTGTTGATCATCAAAAACTCATATTAGAGTGATTTGTGAAGGATCATGTGACACTGAAGACTGGAGTAATGATGCTGAACATTCAGCTTTGATCACAGGAATAAATTACACTTTACTGTATATTCACATAGAAAACAGATGATTTACATTACAATAATATTTCACATAAAATCTGAATTATTCCCGAATTTTGACGGTGTATTCTGATGGATTTTTTTATTATAATTTTTTTTTAAAGAATCATAACAAACATTTCTTTTTCTTGCCGGATTAACATTAACAATGATGTGCTTTTGAAACTTAAATGTTCCCAAACATTCAGTGTGTCTGAATCATGTCTGAATATAAAAAAGGGCAAATAAAACTAGGCGATTGTCTAAATATATAAACTCATCATGTAATCGAGATATCTAGATGTGTTTGATCTAGTAACGGAAGGGTTTTCTGGATTACACGCGTACAACCAATCATATTAGAGGAAACTAATGTGATGACGAGTAATCTGTCATGTTCCCTTCTATTAAAACTGTTGTCCTCTGGTGGGCTTCCCTGATCCGAGGCCTGTGGTTAATAACCGAAGGCAATACCTGGAGTCTGTAATAACTGCTGACCAGCAGGATAGAGGAACACTAGAGATCCTATTCCCGATGGATCGAGTTTATGAGGGACGAGACGTCGATCAACTCAGAGACTCTTATGCGGTTCAATGAGGTCAGGTGACATTATTACTATTATTAATATTATTATCAAGATGAGCTACACTTCAGACTGCGATTCACCTGAGGATAATATCAGGATAAAGTCAGGTGAGAATCTACCACAGTACTCTCCTTAAAGCCCCCCTGTGGTGAAACTCCAGCGTTTAATGTTGTTTATGTGTCTATGAGGTGTTTTTAATGTGCTTTAAGACAAACCATGTGTAGTTTATAAGTCGACACCATTGCTGAGTATTTCCTCCTTAAAACTGCAGTGAACCAAAGACAGTCTCAAAAACATGCTTTGAAATCGCTGGTGTTTCTGACGTCACAAACTACCTTGTAACCAATCAGATCAACGTGTGATCGTCAACCAGTGGATCTCTGAGCTGAGTGAGTGAGTGGAGGCGGGGCTCATTTGCATAGTCATAGAACCGTGCATACTAAATGAGGCGAGGGTGTCGAGTTACACTCAAAGATATTTTAAGGCATGAAGAAATTATTTTCAAGGAAAAAATGCTTAAATATGTCATTTTGGTGATGAAAGATGAGCTTTATGGGATAAAATGATTGACGACAGGGGAACTTTAAAATACTGTTCTTTAATGAGAATCTATTGCCAAAGCCATATCAAAAACAGTAACATACACCCACGTACACAGCTTTTTTTATTTTACGAAATCTTTCTGAATGACACTGAAATATGATACAATGCAATATGAATACAAACAGACTCTTGATAGTTCAAGCTGATATAGAGACTCTGGCTTGAAGAAGGCAGTGCATGAGCGTCACCACTGTACAACACAATACACCGGCTACAGCCTCGACGTGTTTCAGGTGGAGTACGTGTGTGTGTGTGTGTGTGTGTGTGTGTGTGTCGTGATGATGGTGAGGATATATGTGCAGTAATGATGTGTGTGTGTGTACGTCCCGTCTGCAGTGTTCAGGGCCGGAACGAAGAGGGCCGGAACTTCATCTCAGTGAAGGGAATGGAGAAATCCTTGCCTTTCCACTGCGTCCAGATCACTCCCTGAGGGAACACACACACACACACACACACACACACACACTCCTTACAGCGGCATTCATGGTGGTAATCTCATGTAAAATAAAAATGGACTTGCCATATTTTAATAAGAGAAAATTACAGGAAATGTAGCAAGATCTGTGTTAGGTGTAAATCATATGCAATGAGATCAACAACAACAATCAAGAAAGTCAAATGTGCAAATCTAGTAAAGCTGAATGAGTTTCTCCAGCTGTTGGAGCCATTTATACAGAAATAGTTTTTTTCCCCCGCATTGAATTGATGCATCACATCGAAGCACTGATTGATACGGATGTGTCGTCACACACACACTCACACACACACACACACACCTGATGGTTGGTATTGGTGTTGTACAGGCCGTTGAGGTTTGCCTCGTGGCAGTTAGGGTTATACATACACACACACACACATTCTTGTACATCTATCTTTATGAGGACGTTCATCGACACAATGCAATCTCTAGCCGCTTACCCTAACCTTACCCATCACAACTAAGTGCCTAACCTGACCCCTGACCCTAAACCGACCCTTAACCTCATTATAACCTTATCCCTAAAACCAAGTCTTGACCCTCAAACAGGCCTTTAAAGTTGGTATTGGTATTGGTATTACTGGCACTGCTCTGTCTTGGTTTAGGTCATATCTATCTGGACGCAGTCAGCTTATTCAATTAAAGGATTTTCGATCAAGAACATCTACAGTCACCACTGGTGTTCCCCAGGGTTCTGTCTTGGGTCCGCTTCTTTTCATTATTTATATGCTCCATCTTGGTTATATTTTGAGGAAATATGGTATTAATTTCCACTGTTATGCGGATGACACCCAACTTTACCAGTCTGCCAAACCCACTGGTTCTTTTCCACCACCATCTTTGTCCAGCTGTTTAGCTTCAGCTAACTTCCTGAAGGTAAATGGCAACAAAACTGAGGCTTTGCTTGTTGGCACTAGATCTGTTTTGTCTAAATCGGTGTTTGGTGTTTTAAGCCCCCAACGGCGCCTTCCAGGCAGCGAGGGGATGGGTAGGTTTAAGGTTGAGGGTAGGGTTAGCTGCCTCTAAGGAGCCATTGGGGGCTTAAAACACCATTGAGCGTCTAAATCTAATTGTCTTTCTTTGTACATTGACAATACTGCAATCTGTCCTTCTTCACAGGTTAAAAGTTTGGGTGTCATCATGGATAGCACACTATCCTTTGAAGCTCAAATTAATAATATCACGCGGATTGCATATTTCCACTTGCGTAATATTAACCGTCTCCGTCCCTTTCTTTCAAATAATAATACTGCAGTTCTCATTCACGCACTAGTCACTTCACGTATAGACTACTGTAATGCTCTTCTCTCAGGTGTTCCCGCCAAATTGCTACATAAGCTCCAGTTGGTTCAGAATTCTGCAGCTCGTGTCCATCTAGAACACCTTCTACTGAGCACATCTCTCCAGTTCTTCAGCAATTGCACTGGCTTCCAGTAAAGTATAGAGTTCAATTCAAGATCTTGCTACTTACTTATAAGGCACTTCATAATCTTGCACCCCAATACCTTACGCAACTTCTCCATGTTTACACTCCTTCACGTGCTCTCAGAACTTCATCTTACATTTCTCTTGTGGTACCTCGGATTCGACTAACCACGTGTGCCAGATCTTTCAGTTATGCTGCCGCCCACCTATAGAACTCTCTTCCCCTTGATGTTCGCAATAGCGATTGCTTGTTGACTTTTAAAACGCGTCTTAAGACATATCTTTTTATACAAGCTTTTTTTTATAACATGTTGTATTGAGTCTCTAATGCACTTTATCTGTATATGCGGCTTGTTTGTTGTGTGTATTGTCTTATGCAGTGACCTGTATACTGCTTGTGAGGTGACCTTGGGTGTTATGATAAGGCGCCATTAAAGGCTCTCAGAAACTGAGGACCGGCCAACATGTCCTCACTTTACTCTCTTAGTCCTCACTCCAATGGTCTAAAACTGGTCCTCACAAAGATAGGTGTACATGTACACACACACACACACACACACACACACACACACACACACACACACACACACACACCTGGTGGTTGGTGTTGGTGTTGGTGTTGTACAGGCTGTTGAGGTTTGCCTCGTGGCAGTTAGGGTCACGCACACACACACACACACACACACACACACACCTGGTGGTTGGTGTTGGTGTTGTACAGGCTGTTGAGGTTTGCCTCGTGGCAGTTAGGGTCACACACACACACACACACACACACACACACACACACACCTGGTGGTTGGTGTTGGTGTTGTACAGGCCGTTGAGGTTTGCTTCATGGCAGTTCTTGTACCACCAGCCGCCGCGGTAAGACATGGCACAGCGCGTGATGAAGGGCTGCGGGTCTCGGTCGCGCGTGGAGAACGGGCGCGTGTTGTGGTACGACATCGCGTCGCCTGGAGGGAACACACACACACACACACACACTGTCATGAGTATAACATACTACATGAGTACAACCTCATTCTTCCTATCTATATTAGGATGTTAGGGTTAGTGTGTGTGTGTGTGTGTGTGTGTGTGTGTGTGTGTGTGTGCCAGACTCACCAGCTGTGCCCGAGTATCCAGAGACTCTGATGGTGAAGTGTTTCTTTGCACTGTCAACGGAGAACGAGGAATAACGAGCGTAAACGGCCTCGTCTCCGGCTCTCAGGTCCACTCTCAGGGTCACGGGACTCGCTTTAGTGAAGTTATGAAGCAGCTCGTTCCCTAAAGCAGGAGAAGAGCCGTCAGTCCAGCAGAGCACACACACACACACACTCTCACACACACGCATGCACACACGCACACTCACACACACACACACACACACACACACACACACACACACACACACACACACACACACACACACACACACACACACACACACACACACACACAGCTGCATGATGACACAGGAATTTGTAATATTTCAGATATGAACTGGTTTAATCTCTCACCGAGCCAGAATTCCCCATCCAGCGCTCCGAATCCACTGCTGTATTCCCGCCAGCTCCGGAAGAAGTTCGTCTTCCCGTCCTTTCTCCGCTGAAAGACCTGGACACACACACACACACACACACACACACACACACACACACACACACACACACACAGAGAGAGATAAAGGACGAGCCACTCCATCACTGCTAAACGGAAAATGTCAAATATTAGTAGTTTGTTAAAGCAAACATCACTGTTACTGTCACTCATCCGAACCGCTGACGTGAGCTTCACACGAATGAGCCTCATGTCACGTGTGGTGATTTTTGTGACGTGCCATTCATCAACCAATCAGTGTTTCTGAACTAATGTTTTAAGAGAAGAGCGTAAGAGCACATAAAGTGTGTGGTTTGGGCCGAGGCCCTGAAGGAATCCGCTCCGTCGTCTCGTTCGCAGGAGTTGTTCTGCTGATTCTGCAATGCTTTGGCAATATGAATGGAAAAATATTGTTCATGCAAATAAAGCAAATTATTACACGGCTCTGTGGAATACTTAATTCTGATTGGTCAATCGCTCCATCCAGCGGGATATTATTCCCAGATAACAACCTCTGAGAACAAACACAGGCTCATCCGGGTCACACTCGCTACACACTCACTACACACTCGCTACACACTCCCTATACACTCGCTACACACTCCCTACACACTCGCTGTACACTCGCTACGCACTCGCTACGCACTCGCTACACACTCGCTGTACACTCCCTATACACACGCTACACACTCGCTACACACTCGCTGTACACTCGCTACACACTCGCTACACACTCATTTACATTTACATTTAGTCATTTAGCAGACGCCTTTATCCAAAGCGACTTACAAATTAGGACAAAAATTCAGCGAGTCATCATAAAGAGGCAAAAGCAACAACAACGCAAGAAGTGCTCAAAATACGAAGTTCAGGTATTATTCAGAGTAGCATAAGCCTGATAAGTGATGTTTCAAAGGGAAAGGATTTTTTATTTTTTAAATTTTTTATAAGGTTAAGTGCTCACGGAAGAGATGGGTTTTCAGCTGTCTTTTGAATGTTGTCAGGGATTCTGTATTCCGGATGAGGATTCACTCGCTAGGAACGGGGTTTCTTCGTGGAAGTTTTGCGTTTGGTGAGGTAATAAAATATTAAAACTCAGTCGAATCAATATTTTGTGTAGAGTTATTTAATTATGCCATCCAGTATCGTGGACTCGCTCTCTCTCGTTTCATACAAATGCAGCGGCGGCCATTTATGAGGTGAAATGCTGAGTAATAAGTGTTAGGACAGTAAACCGTATCTCTTAAATGTCTGTCTAGTTTGATCTCGCCGCTGAAACTGCTCTCTGCGCGGAAGCTTTACGTTTAAAGAGCGAATAACATATTTGAAACTCAGATCAATATTTCATGTCTAATTATTTACTGATGTGGCAAGCAGGCGTGTAATAAGCGGATAATGTACATCCGGTTGTTATCTCAGAATAAACCCCTTCAGGTGTGTGTGTGTGTTATCTCAGAATAAACCCCTTCAGGTGTGTGTGTGTGTGTGTTATCTCAGAATAAACCCCTTCAGGTATGTGTGTGTGTGTGTGTGTGTTATCTCAGAATAAACCCCTTCAGGTGTGTGTGTGTGTGTGTGTGTGTGTGTGTGTTATCTCAGAATAAACCCCTTCAGGCTGATGGAGACCTGATGCTGATCACCTGATCTGGTTTATTCTGAGATAACATCCGGCTGGATGTACATTATCTCTTACTTAAAACTGAGCGAGAGTCATCAAGTCATCCGTCCAGTCAAACACTGCCGAGAAAGTGTGTGAAAAGATGAATTATTCTTCATAAGTTCTGTCCTCACTCTGGATAACCGGATCCCTGAGTGAGCTGCTATAGAGTCGTGAGATGAGCCTCATACCGTCCAGCCGCCTCCGTCCGTCTCCATGTCACAGTAAACCATCAGACTCTTTCCCTCCCGGCCCTGCGGAAACACATCCACGATCCCAGACTCCTGCGCTCCGTTCTGCTGCTCCTGGGAACAATCAGTGGGAAACGGGAACCGGAGATTCCCTGAGGAGAACAGAGAGAGAGAGAGAGAGAGAGAGAGAGAGAGACCATGAAAACAGCTCAAGATCAAAGTGTGAAAATAAAACAAATAAGACTTTTGGTAACACTTTATTTTGATGGTCCCTTTTGAACATTCTAATAACTATAAGTAACTTTGCAACTACATGTCAACTAACTCTCATTAGAGTATTAGTAGAGTGCTTACTATCTGCTAACTCTATTGTGTTGGTCCTCCAACAGACATTCTACTGACTATAAGTAACTTTGCAAGTACATGTCAACTTATTCTAAGTCTACTAATACTCTACTATCACTGTAATGAGAGCTAGTACACATGTAGGTGCAACGTTACTTATAGAAAAAAATTAAATAAAGTGAAACCAGACTTTTTCCACAGAAGGATAATGAATGCATATGTGCTATAATAGTGCTATAATCGGTGCTTCTACCAACCCAGACACCATGAAAAGTGAAACCCAGTAACTGTGTTCTGGTGAGCCTTTCTCTGCAAGCATGTCAAAAAATAAGCCGATCATATTTCGCTCTCCTTCTGACGTATGAAGAGGATCTTATTATAATATTACCGTTTTTATTTTCATATATTGTGGTTGAGCACAGACGAGCACTGAACACTATTGACCAGAACATGTCACCACTGTCTTATAAACACCTCAGGAACTGTGGACACTTGTGGAGAAGTTAAACATGATGATGAGATGATCAATGTAACTCCACAACAACTACAGAAATGTCTCCACTAACATTCATAAGCTCTTCCTGAGTCTCTCCGTAAGGCTGCACTCACTACTGGTTATTCTGGGATTCTGGATGAGTGAGATTGGCCTGTTTTGTTATTGCTGGAGTTTCTGAAGCTTGTGTAAAGACTCCGCCCTCTTCTTAACGGAGGTGGAGCTAAAGCTCATTTGCATTTAAAGGGACACACACAAAAACTACGCGTTTATGCTGACACCCAAAAAGGGGCAAATTTGACAAGCTATAATAAATGATCTGGGAGTATATTGAGCTGAAATTCGGTGGAGACGGGTGTGGAGGAGCTCTTGGCCACACACACACACACACACACACAATACCGGTGCTGAAGTCGGTGGAGACGGGTGTGGAGGAGCCCTCGGCCCGCAGGACAGCTGTGTATCGGGAGGACGGGATCAGCCGGCTCAGCTTCAGCTCCGTCACTGTGGGATCGACCGTCACTTCCTGTGAAGAACACACACACACACACACACACCATCTTACCACTGCGGCATCACTCACTCATCACTCACTCTAATCACACACTGGGTTTCTGACCTGGATCTCCTGGCCGTCTGTGAAGTAGCTCAGCTTGTAACCAGTGATGGCGGACACGGGTGGTTTCCATGACAACAGTGCAGTGCGAGGCGTCACCTGACTGGCCTTCAGATCACGAGGACCTTCCACTGTTTTACCAGCACCTGAAACATACAGAGGATTCACCTTCAACACAAACAGGTTTCAATGAGAAGCGATGTTTAGAACTATATCTTTATCATTATAGTTATCGTCCTTGGAGTGAACGGGCCTTTAAAGAGCTCATATTCTGCCCTTTTAGTCGTGATGTTGTTTCAGGCTCTACTAGAACAGGTTTTCCTGCTTGAATGTTGATTATTCTCTTCATATTCTCCATTGTTGCGGCTCCTCTCTTCCCAGTCTGTCAGTAACGCTCTGTTTACTTCCTGTCTCTATGAAGCCCTTCCTTCTGAAAAGCACACTGTGCTCTGATTGGTTGGCTGGAGCAGTGTGTTGTGATTGGTCGAGCGCTTCGAGTGTGCTTGGGAAATGTCCCGCCCCTTACCATAACCGCCAGTTTAACACACTACTAACTAACTCAACCAGGCCCCGCCCCTTTATTCAACCAGGCCCCGCCCCTTTATTCTGCATATGAATTATTATAATGAGGAATATTGTGACGTGTTCGTTCCCGGAAGAAACTTAAGACTACAATGGAGGTGTTTCAGGAGTTCAGAAACACTGACACTGATATAGAGAAGAACTGGAGCGCCTTCAAACAGCAACAGTAAAGAAAGTTGAACAGCAGAATTCCTCTTTAAAGTGATTCTCTACAGCTGAGCGATCTTGAGCAGAACTGATGTTGGACTCCCAGGGATAATCATTACTCGCATTTCCTCAGGGCCAACGGCCAGGGTTTATCGGCCCGCCGAATACCTTGGTCCAAAGCGGGCCGGATCAGGCCTGAGGAGCAGTTAGGAACAGAGGAGGAGTTCACCTGAGTCTGGAGACGCAGTGCCACAGGTGAGTCCATATACCAGCTGACATCAGCATTACAGACTTTAACATCATCTGAGCTCAAAACTCACTTTCAGACAGCAGCGAGTGTTAGAAATAACCTCTGTTTGTGATCCGATGTGGATTCTGAACACCGTATAAGGCAGAAATATTTATATGAAATGCAATAGACTATGTGCGTACCATTACTATAGTAAACATGGTAAATACGACCGCTCGAAGAAATCAGACAAATCACATACGCAATCACAATCATGCTTTTATCTGTCAGTGCGTCTCGTCTCTTTACACCGACTGTCTGATATACATTCTCGACTGAATAAGTGTGTCCTCTTTCTTTTCTGAAATAACGGTAAACCACTTTATTTCAATGCGACTAATGTGCAATCTTGACATCATTATGATCAATGTATAATTTAATTGTAAAACTGGTTAAACATCGATACTGGGGTTTTAAATCTTTAAGTAAACAACAAAAATGGCAACAAACGTCCGCTTTTATCATGTTTGTTTTGCGATCTCACTAGTTTCCAGATTTCTTTCTTCTTATAGTTTTCTGATAAAACTTCCATTTGCTGGTGAAATGATTTGTGTGCCGTTGTTCCAGAGAGAGGTGTGTTACGGTGTGGAGTGTTACGGTGTGTTATGGTGTGGTGTGTTACGGTGTGGTGTGTTACGGTGTGTTATGGTGTGGTGTGTTATGGTGTGGAGCTTCTGGCCCGACAGCACAGTGTGTTTTGGGGTCGCTGCTCCAGTCTCGAGGCTATCAGCCACGCCCGCCCGTTTAAAGCCCTGCTTGCACTGGCCCGACAGTGGAAACGCAGCTACTGAGGACAGTACCTCTGATCTCTGACCCATGGTGACCTCTGACCCGTGGTGACCTCTGACCTGTGGTGCTGAAGCTTGCGGTGGCTCTGGAGCTGCTCAGATCTCTCAGTCGGCTCTGGATGCTCACGCTGTACCGGGTCGAGGATCTCAGCGCCTGCAGCTGCTCTTCTGCTGCGTTTCCGGACACTTCCATGGTTATTCCCGGGGCTGATGGAGGGAAACACAGGAGGGTCATCCTTCAGCACTGATGAAAAGTGTGTCTTTCTTTTCTGACAAACCATGAACCACATTTTAGTATCATTTAGAGGGTTTATGCTGAGACAGTGCAGATCTACAGCATACCTGCGTCTGAGCTGTACACGATGATGTAACGGTCGACGGTCGCCAGGGCGGGTCTCCATAGCAACAGCGCTTTACTGTCGGTGACGTTTATGACCCGCAGGTCTGTTGGAGGATCAGGCACTGAGGGAAGAGTTGAACAGTCGTTTAGCAGATGCTTTTGGCCTAGCATACACATACAGTAACACATTATAGACTTCTATAATTCAATGTTAGGCTGCATAGATTAGGTCAGCCGGAACCGGGAACACTTCCCATAAATCCTGATGTACTCGTTACATCATAAGAAGGATGGCGTCTATGCTAATATTAGTCTCTCTGTTTATCCGACGTCTGCTTTTTCGCAGGTTCGCATTTTTGAGGTTAGCGCAGCGATAACGGATAATCGTTTGCAGCTTTGAACCTCTTTCAGGGAGAGCGTTCTCGAGACACCGGGCAGTGCTGTGTGCGGATGAGCCGGAGAGCGTTAGGGTTTTCTGTTAGAACGGTGTCGTGTTAGCGGCCCCAAGTTAATATCTAATGATCTTCGCAACGGAAGTGAATCAATCAAAACTAACTTCATCTGGACAATAATTTTATTCTAGATCTGCTGTAAAGCCTAAACAATCTCTGTTACGGTAATTTCCTATTATCACTGTAAAGCTGCTTTGAAACATCTATATTGTTAAAGCGCTGTATAAATGAAGGAGACTTGACTTGACTTTGAATCCCAAAAATGTTCTAGTTATTTTTATACTGTACAACATTTCAACCCACCAAATTAGTTAGAGTATTACCCACCTATACCCACCTAACCCTAGTTGCTGCCTTACATGGACTTGAAACCTTTCACTGATCAGTCTCAGCTCTCCTGTGTGAGTGTTTGTGTAATGAGAGACTCACGGGTGGTCACAGTGTCTGTGATGGGGTCGCTCTCGTCTTGTCCGAGCACTGACGTCACACTGACCTCGTAGGAGGAGCCGGGAGACACCGGAGTGAGATCCAGACGGAGCGTCTCTGAGTCCACACTGACCGAGACCGGCTCACCTGCCGACACACACACACACACACACACACACACACACACACACACACACATATCTGACCATGAACAGGGAACTAATTACAGACTCACATTTCTGTCAGCAGGGTTAGTAACAGCGGGTGCTTAAAGTCCCCTTGAAATCAAAAGAGATAATTCATATTTTTTTATGGAATGTATATATCGGTTCCTTGTAATCTCTAATGACGAGGGCGAGGCTATAACCTGTCACTCACATGAGATCCACCAATAGCAAACCACAACCATACAATCAATTCCACACCCCGCCCACATTTGTTCTTGTTCCAGAAGCGTTTCACTGGGATATATTTATGGAAGCTTGTTTCCGCCACAGAATAAAACATTTAAAAACATAATTGTGATATTTTATCTTACAATTGCGTATTTACATCTCCCTGCCTTTATTTCTCAGAATTGCGTGATATAAAGTCAGAATTGCGTGATATAAACTCACAATTCTTACTTTATAACTCGCAATTGCGACTTTATATCAGGCAATTCTGAAAAAGTCAGAATTGCAAGATGTAAACTTGCAATTGTGAGATAAAACGTTGCAGTTACCTTTTTTATTTTTTATTCTTTATTCTGTGGCGGAAACAAGCTTCCATTGATATGCGGCACAATAGGAAAGAAAAAAACTACCGCAATTTCCCTTTCATGCTCAACATTTCATGAAACGTTAATCACCAAGCTCAGGGTCAAAATCAATATTATATGAGTTTTACAGTCTCACAATTTATTCAACCCAAAATCATGCAGTAATAGGGCTGTGGGACTCAAGCTGGCAGTGAATGAATGCGACGTGTGTTTCTAATGCTCTTTTGAAACTGAGGTTTGTGTTACCTTCTTGTACGTGAGTGTGTGTGATCTTGAATCCGGACACCTTGCTCTTGGGTTTGGCCCAGGACACGGTGAAAGAGCTGTCGGTCACATCGCTGAAGACCAGATCCGACGGAGGCTCCGGGCCTGAATGAACATTAAAAACAGGTCAGAAGGAGAAAGAGACAGAGACGGAAAGAAAGAGAAGAAGTTCCCAATAGAGAGTCCTCACAGAAAAGGTCAAGGATAAGGGAGAACAACAAATAAACCAGAGAGATTTAAAGGGAAGAAATGTGAGGTAAAAGAACAAAACCAGAAAAAAACATTAAGCAGTTCTTGTTTACTTGCATTCACAACTCTCTGGTCTCTGTGAAAACCCTCACATAAGTCTGCGGGTTATTTCAGGGACAACATGAGTGTATATATGTGCAGTCGAAACATATATACAGTATATAGGCCAAGGCCTATACAGAGTCCACAGAAACCTGGCTGTTAATGACGGACACGAGATCCTGCACAGAAAACACAAGCATGATATTATGATGCTGCTCATTTCAACCTGGAGAGGAGAAGAAAAATGCAAAGACGAAATGAGTGAGGAAGTGAAGGTGAACAGCCGTCAAGTCATTTCATTAACAGAAGCACAGTGTGTGTTGTGTTGGCCAACATGGAGCAGGTTACGTGAGACGAGACCGAGACTGATGACCACGGCCTTACCCTGATGAAGAACACATGAAGCTCTGACTGAATCTCAGCCTGGATGAGAGAAGATCGGAGCTAATCAATATGTGCTTGTTATTAGATTACCGTCTGCAGAAAATCATTTTGGCTGATCCCTCAGTTTGTAAAGATGAACAAAATCATATGTACAGTGATGCATTTGCCCAGGTTTAAAAGCAGAAATGTGAAGTTTGCGTTTTTGTTACACCATCAAATAAAGAATTATGTTTGAGAGAACTGCCAATCCTGGAAGATGAACTGAACAACATTACTGAAAATTCTAGAATAAAAATAGCATCCTTATGTGTGTATTTACCTCAAATCTAATGGAATCATCATGCAAGCTGTTTATATTGATTTTACACTGTTATTTCACACACAACATGTGATTAATTCAGTTTGATTTGTCTTCATTTTTACAAACAGAAGGACAAGCTGAAATTATTTTAGTAATCATTAGCAGATGCTGTTTTTAAACCCAGAGTATGAACTAAATAAATTGTTGCATTGATCAGTAGTAGCTCTCATATCCGAAATAAAAAAAAAGATAAATTAAAAAAATGTCATGTTAAATTAATTCAACTTAGCACTGATACACTACGGCCGTAATAGTTAAAGTGTATTTGTATAATCTAATGTTAATGTTAGTTATGAACAGTTAGTTATTACCAAATGAATGAGACAATGTTAAGGTGAAACTATTGAACAACTCTTTTTTTGTTCTGTTGATATTCAAGACACACATTTGCCTGACGAGACAGTGTGTAGACGGACATACACATTACATAATAGACATCATTATTTAGCTTGCTTGCTTTTTAACTCTTTCCCTGCCAGAATTTTTATTTAAAAATGCGGCTTTTTTCATCATTTCATGGCCCCAGAATATTTTGTTGTATGAATATCGGAACAGAGCCTCTGCTTTAAAAAAAAATAAAAATGAAAAATCTAGCTTTATGCATTATTTTTTATCAACACTTGAATGTGGGTAATAAAAAAAGTAAAAATTTTAACAAAAATGTAGTCAAAGTCTTCAGAACGATGATCGAACCCAGATGGAGTCGGTCGAGTCCATCAACACCTCAAAGCTCCAGTCGTCAACTCTTCCTGGCTCAACATTTCATTCAGTAACATTACGCAGTTTTAAATTTATAGCTGGTTAATGTTTGATGATTGAGTTATTTTACAAGTGTGTCAGCAACATCTGTTTCTCTGATTCTCTTTCAGAAGATGTGTGATAGCGCCCCCTACCGTATAACAGTGAGAACACGGATAGCCAGAAGATTCTGTCAATGGCAGGGAAAGAGTTAATGTGCTCAGTATGTCCACACACACTGTCCACAAAAGACCAAATGCACAGGGTTAGCACTGAGAACAAAGTGTAACACTCACACATTTATTAACATTTACACACTGCATGAATTTTAATCAAATCTTTGCTTTGATTAAAAGCTCCTGATGGCCAAGAGTGTACGGGACACGTAACAGCATGGAAAGCAACAGTGCTAAGCAGTAAAACTGAAGATATCCACTCACAGCATTTACAGATTAAGGTTTAGCAGTGTTGGCTTCTGGTTTTGTGTACCTGTATGAATGATGAGGTTGTGAGTTTTGGAGCGAAACGCGGGTCCCTTCCCAAAGATGGACACAGAGTACTGGGTCCGCGGGCTGAGATTGGTCATGTGGTGCGAGCGGGCAGATCCCGGGAGAACCGTGGTCATGTTTCCTACACTCTTCCTCATCTTTGCACTCCGGACATTGGGAACGGGTTCATGGACTGCAGCTTTTCCTTTGCTCAAACTATTTCTCTTGGCTGCTGTCGTCCCATCATCTACTTCTTCCTCGCCGTTTCTCTCATCAGCCTCTTCGTCTTTTTCCATCTCATCCTTTTCTTTGTTTTCTGGTCCGAGCTCAGTTTGAGTGATTATGAAGTGTTTGAACTTTTCCTTGGGAGCATCCCACGTCAGATCAACCCCCGTAGACGAAGCGTTGTTGACCCGCACATGCTCAACGGAGCCGTCTGATTCGCTCAACACATATTCCTGAGTCTCATTATCCGTTTCCATTAGATAGTCTGTGAAAAAAGAGCTATCAGAGTTTCCTTTTCCATACAGACTGATGTTTGGGCCCACTTGAGTGGTACTACTGTGTTTTATTTGGGAATGTGTGCCGGCGGCCCCATTGGTCCTGTTGATTCCTGCATTTGGTCTAATCCTAACTCTAGTGTTATTCTCAATAGCCGAGGTTAAGACAGGTTTCACAGGTCGGACAGGACTGAATTGACTGATGGTCCTGTTGTTCCTCATAATGGGTTTTGAAGGAAAAGCTCGTCTAATGGGTCCTCGGGAAGGGTATTGAGGCGGCTCTAGAACGGGCCTTGTACGGTTCTGAAAAGAATTGACATTGGGACGACGAGGAAGGGAACCCCTAAAAGGCGTCCGACGAAACGGCATCACATTTGAGGCTTCAATGCCTGTGTTTTTTATTGCAGAGTCTTGTTTCGAGAGGACTTTGACTGGTAATGGAGATGTGTTCGGGAGTTCAAGAGTTGATTCCTGTGTTTCTCTCGTGGCTGGAAATCTTGAATTTGACACTTTCGTCTCTACAAGGGCTTCTTTTGGAGAACCGGAGGCAATTGAACTAGACCAAGATGGACGCTTCTCTTTTTGCGCCTCTAAAGATGATGACGAGTACATCGACCTGAAAAGTGTGTGTTTTGGCCTAGTTGGCGGTCTGGGAATGGACAGTGAAGATGCCTGTATAGTGTTTCTTCTCGCTGCTCGTTCTGCTGTCGGCTGGGGTCTCGCCGTATGTGGACTCCCTGTCTCAGGTCGAGCTGATGTGGAGACGTGAGGAGATGTGCTGGTGAAGGACAGTGTCATCTTAGGACGTCTCGTTGAATAGGGAGTTGCATTCGCATTATTTTCATCCACCTCTTCATCAACTTCCACTTCTCCTTCTTGCTCCTTCACACTCCTCCTGGCCTCAGAAGTCTCCGCTTTAGGTTTAGTCTCGTCCATGTCATTGACTGTAGACTCGCCCGTCAGAAGTTTGTGTAAGAGCTCGTTTCCGTTTACATGGCCAACTATAACGCTCAGGTTTTTCGACAGCACATTGCCATCGGACATGTTCCCATGTATCCTCCTGTACCCGACCAGAACCTTCCGGACACATTTTGTCCCATTGACATAGGCTGTCAGGTTTTTTTCTGTTGTGATTGTTGGCTCTTCGGTTGTGAAAGGCAGTGGGGTGGACGTGAGTTTGTGAACGCTGGATCTCGTGGTCTCGACAGATTCCACTCTAAACATGGTTTCGATGTTTCCCTTCTGAGATCTTGTCTCTTTCATTGTCAGTTCCAAAGGTTTGCCACCAGAAACAGGATAAGCCGAGTCGACATTCGGTCTCTGTGGAAACCGTGTTATTGATCGATTTGAAGAAGGCACAACGATTCCCCCTTTCACTCCAATCTGGGAGGAATTGAAATGTTTTATTCCTGGACTATAAGGTCTTCTTGTGATTTCTGGCTGTGTGCCGGGTTTGGGAAGCATCCCATGCATTCTCACGGGCAGTGGTCTTTTCTGCCCTGGTCTAAGAAGTACACCTGGTTTGAGTCTGCTGGTATTCCCTGTTCTTTCTGAATTTTCAACCTTTCCTTTAGTCACCTGGCCGCTCAGCGCTTGCTTTCGCAGGAAGAGTGTTGTGTTTGTGAACCTCGGTGTCTTTTCTCTGTTGTTTCCAGGCTCCACGTCTACCTGCACGTTCCCCGTCCTCATGGTCATCCTGGTTTCAGGCACTGAGACATTCCCTAAAGGCACGAATCAAGTGTAAAATTTGGTTGCAAAATTAACTCTAACCGGCCCAGCTGCAAATGGAAATCCTGTTAATAGAAAGGTGGTGTTAATGCAACAGGTTAGGTCAGTTATCCAAACGATTCTGGCATTCGGGTTCCAGTAAATGCAGCATCAGGTCCACTTTTAGTCCTATAGAAAACTGGGGAGGTTTTTATTTTCTGCAAGAAAGAAGAAGGGTCAACGCTACCTGAAGAAATAGAAAATGTGGCATTGCTGGTTAGAGTGAAGGTTGTGTGTGTCGGGGGGAAACATTCTTCACAATAAAACAGAGGAGAAAATGTTCCAGTCATGCACATTTACATGAGGCGCTTCTCTGTTAAACAAAACTCTTTGCCTCGCCACAAATAAAACTCAATTCCAATAGCCTGGACATTTCCAGAGTGAGGTCACTGGTTTGTAAAGACTGGTCTATACACGATCAGTGTGGGGCTCGTCTGAATTCACATCATCTGGTGGCTATAAATACGTTTTACTCTATGATGACTTTTCCTTATACTCTCATTACCTGTTAGTCCTGCTGTACCTTTAACGCTTGACATGCGAAGGGGCCTGGATTCATATCCTGACCAAATATCAGCGCTTTCATTAGTCGCTAAATACCAGCATTTGATTGTCAAACATTCCCAATTTCTGAATTGTCAGATACAACATCTGGTAAAAATATTAACACAATGCAGACATACATTAAACAAAGTATGTTCATAAGTGCCCAAGTTGTATGGCTTGCTTACGGAGTACAAATTTAATTAATTTAGAAATCATATTTGTTGGCCCGTAGCTGGACAGATGACTAACACTGGGCTGTGTGATGTCATTGTGTGATGTCATTGTGTGATGTCATTGTGTGATGGTCAGTATCACTCACAGCCTTTCCGTTGCTGTTTTCATCTACCAATTACTCGTTTACAAATGAAGCACTGGTTACAGGGAAAACTAAACACCCAAATCAGATGATCAGACTTTTTTCTTTTGCTTACTTATAACAAAATTCCTTCCATTCCATTTCAACAAAAAGACCTTCTTAAAAGGATTTCAATGTCATTTACTGGAGAAGCACAATGACAGAAGATATTAAGTCTTGTTTTCTGAAAATATTCGTTTGTGCTTAAAACAAGAAGGTTTTGACCGTCCACAACTCTTTATACCTGCTCATGTTAAAGACATTTTGCTTTAATGTTAGCTGTAATGGGTTTGAAGTCACACTGCCATGTTCCCCATCATTCTGTGAGCTGTTAATAAGAATGTATGTTCAGTTTCACGCTATAATTGATCGCCCTGAGACTCACCAGGAGTGGCCTGTACGGTTGCTGGCCGGCTCCGAACACCGTCTCTTTCCGCCACTACTGAGACGTCATACAAGCGTCCCGGTTGCAAGCCCTGGATCCGGGCCGAATCCCTCTCCGGCGGCAGGATCATCTCCGGGCGTCTGACGGATCCTTCTGTCTGATTGGCTGCAACGGAGAGGACGTACCTGTCTATCTCCCCCTGCGCCTTCTCCCATTGGACAACCACTGATGTGGTGCTTGTCTTCACAACGTGCAAGTCTTTCGGCCCGGAGATCACTGTCCACAAATGAATGAATCACTAGTTAAAAACCTACTAAAAAGGCTGGGTTTCACTTTATTGTGATGGTCCCTTTAACAGATTCTGTTGTCTATAAGTAACATTGCACCTACATGTCTACTAACTCTCATTACAGTATTAGTAGAGTATTAGTAGACTGGTAGCGTTAGGGTTAGAATAAGTTGACATTATTATTATAATTAAGCATTTTATTTATATGCGCCTTTCTTGACACTCAAGGTCACCATACATCATCAACCAGACAATAACAATATTTAAGTAAAAACAATGAAATACAATAAAATTTAAAAAGAAAATGCATTTGTGGTCAGAGGGAGTAAGCTATTCTAAACAGAAGGGTTTCGATTTGGATTTAAAATGTGAGAGGGAATCAGTATTGTATGATCATACAAGTGTGTACAACTACAGACGTACTTGCAAAGTTACTTATAGTCAGTAGAATCTCTGTTGGAGGAACATCACAATAAAGAGTTAGCAGATAGTAAGCACTCTACTAATACTCTAATGAGAGTTAGTTGACATGTAGATGCGAAGTTACTTATAGTTAGTAGAATGTCTAAAGTGGACCATCAAAATAAAGTGCTCCCTACGGTTGTGTTTGCATAGACTCACATGTGGTGAACTGTGTTGTGCTCTCGGTTCCCATCATGCCATCCTTCTCTCCAGTGAGACTGACCATATACTCCTGACCAGCGGCCAGTCCAACCTGAGTGAATGTGTTCAGTCTTCCGCTGATCCGGGAGATTATTTTCTGATCCGTTTCTTTCTGTGGAGAGAGAGAGTGACTTGAGAATCAGGGCGTCCACATGAACAGGCCAAAACAAGCTGCAAAATATTCATTGCATTTATACTGATATTTGCAATATGTTGTGTTCCTTATTTAAGGTGAATATACTAATATTCAGCCTGTTGTTCATTTACCGCTGTGATACAAAACATCTATAGAGTGACTTCATTTATAGATTAGATTTTTGTGCTGAAAAACAAGACAGAAACTGAGGAAAAACATATATATATTTTTTGCAGTGTATGAACAATGACAGTTTTTCCACCATAAATAATGATTCTGTCAGTAATTGACACAATCCCGTCTCAGAAAGTCACAACTTAAGAAAGTAAAGAGTTTTCCTGTGGTAATTCCTGCTTGATGACGGAGTTCCTGAGTTACATTTCAGTGATACATTCATTAGCTAAAGGCAGCCAATATTTACAGATTATTAAGGCTAGAGTAATATTTAGCTCATATATTGGCAGAGCCTCTCTCCAGCTCTTTATTAGCCCTGAATTCAGTTTCAGTCCTCATTGCAAGTTTGCTGGTGTTCTCCAGGCTTCTTTCTTATAATAACCATAATTGGGTCCAGCTGAGATCCGGTGTGTCTACAGCTTATCTAAAGACACCGAGCAGGTTATTATAGTGTTGGTTATTATAGCCTGTGTTGGTTATTATAGTCTGTGTTGGTTATTATAGCCTGTGTTGGTTATTATGGCCTGTGTTGGTTATCATAGTCTGTGTTGGTTATTATAGCATAGGTTGGTTATTATAGCCTGTGTTGGTTATTATAGCCTGTGTTGGTTATTATAGCCTGTGTTGGTTATTATGGCCTGTGTTGGTTATTATAGTCTGTGTTGGTTATTATAGCCTGTGTTGGTTATTATAGCATAGGTTGGTTATTATAGCCTGTGTTGGTTATTATAGCCTGTGTTGGTTATTATAGCCTGTGTTGGTTATTATAGCCTGTGTTGGTTATTATGGCCTGTGTTGGTTATTATAGTCTGTGTTGGTTATTATAGCCTGTGTTGGTTATTATAGCCTGTGTTGGTTATTATAGTCTGTGTTGGTTATTATGGCCTGTGTTGGTTATTGTAGTCTATGTTGGTTATTATAGCCTGTGTTGGTTATTATAGCCTGTGTTGGTTATTATAGTCTGTGTTGGTTATTATAGCCTGTGTTGGTTATTATAGCATGTGTTGGTTATTATGGCCTGTGTTGGTTATTATAGTCTGTGTTGGTTATTATAGCCTGTGCTGGTTATTATAGCCTGTGTTGGTTATTATAGCCTGTGCTGGTTATTATAGTCTGTGTTGGTTATTATAGTCTGTGTTGGTTATTATAGTCTGTGTTGGTTATTATAGTCTGTGTTGGTTATTATGGCCTGTGTTGGTTATTATGGCCTGTGCTGGTTATTATAGCCTGTGTTGGTTATTATAGCCTGTGCTGGTTATTATAGCCTGTGTTGGTTATTATAGTATGTGCTGGTTATTATAGCCTGTGTTGGTTATTATAGCCTGTGTTGGTTATTATAGTCTGTGTTGGTTATTATAGCCTGTGTTGGTTATTATAGTCTGTGTTGGTTATTATAGCCTGTGCTGGTTATTATAGTCTGTGTTGGTTATTATGGCCTGTGTTGGTTATTATGGCCTGTGTTGGTTATTATAGTCTGTGTTGGTTATTATAGCCTGTGTTGGTTATTATGGCCTGTGTTGGTTATTATGGCCTGTGTTGGTTATTATAGTCTGTGTTGGTTATTATAGCCTGTGCTGGTTATTATAGTCTGTGTTGGTTATTATAGCCTGTGTTGGTTATTATGGCCTGTGTTGGTTATTATGGCCTGTGTTGGTTATTATAGTCTGTGTTGGTTATTATAGCCTGTGCTGGTTATTATAGCCTGTGTTGGTTATTATAGCCTGTGTTGGTTATTATAGTCTGTGTTGGTTATTATAGCCTGTGCTGGTTATTATAGTCTGTGTTGGTTATTATAGCCTGTGTTGGTTATTATGGCCTGTGTTGGTTATTATGGCCTGTGTTGGTTATTATAGTCTGTGTTGGTTATTATGGCCTGTGTTGGTTAATATAGCCTGTGTTGGTTATTATAGCTTGTGTTGGTTATTATAGTCTGTGTTGGTTATTATAGCCTGTGTTGGTTATTATGGCCTGTGTTGGTTATTATAGCATAAGTTGGTTATTATAGCCTGTGTTGGTTATTATAGTCTGTGTTGGTTATTATAGCCTGTGTTGGTTATTATAGCCTGTGTTGGTTATTATAGTCTGTGTTGGTTATTATAGCATAGGTTGGTTATTATGGCCTGTGTTGGTTATTATAGTCTGTGTTGGTTATTATAGCCTTTGCTGGTTATTGACCGTCATTGTTGTCCGGCAGCTGTTCTGTGATGTCATCTTTGTTTTTGAGCATGTTTACGGTTCCCTAGCAACAAGCATCCCACATCTGTCTCTCTTTCTCTGTAACTTCTGATGGCTTTTTTCTTTCCCTGCATGAACTCTCTCTCTCTCTCTCTGCTCACTGTCATTTCCTCCTCTTTATTCCTCTGACACATCAGTCTAATTCTCTCCATCGTTCTTACACCCTCCCATTCATGTTTTGTATGGTAGAAATGTGCCTTTTCTGCATTTTTCATTGTGTTTTCAGTGTAACTGTTACTGATAGCATTTTCAAACATCTGTTCTTTACAGTGTTTCCTTTGCTCTCTGTCTCTCTAGTATGTAATGTTATGACGACCAGTGAGCGAAGGCCAATAAACATCAGTTTTATTGTTGTAGGTGTGGTCGCTGATCTGAGTTTGGTCGAGGAATCTGAGGATGTGAACGTTTCTCACAGTTCTGCTATGAGAATGAAACAAAGTGACTGCACTTGCTGAAAATTCACATTATGAGTTTCACACGGACAGATAAATGTATAGAGGAGAACAAAAGTCTGAGAGCATTAATGAACGTGACCGACCAACAAACAGATCAACTATCCAACAGACCAACCAACCAACTAACAGACCAACCAACCAACTAACTGACCGAGCAACTGACCGACCAATCAACTAACCAACTAACCGACCAACTAACTAACTGACCGAGCAACTATCCGACTGACCAACCAATCAACTAACCAACTAACCGACCAACTAACTGACCGACCAATCAACTAACCAATTAACCGACTAACTATCCGACAGACCAACCAACCAACTGACCAACTAACTGACCGACCAATCAACTAACCAACTAACCGAGCAACTAACTGACCGAGCAACTATCCGACTGACCAACCAATCAACTAACCGACCAACTAACTGATCGACCAATCAACTAACCAACTAACCGACCAACTAACCAACCAACTAACTGACCGACCAATCAACTAACCAACTAACCGACCAACTAACTGACCGACCAATCAACTAACCAACTAACTGACCAACTAACCGACCAACTAACTGACCGACCAATCAACTAACCAACTAACCGACCAATCAACTAACCAACTAACTGACCGACCAATCAACTAACCAACTAACCGACCAACTAACTGACCAACCAATCAACTAACCAACTAACCGACCAACTAACTGACCGACCAATCAACTAACCAACTAACCGACCAACCAATCAACTAACCAACTAACCGACCAACTAACTGACCAACCAATCAACTAACCAACTAACCGACCAACTAACCGACCAACTAACTGACCGACCAATCAACTAACCAACTAACCGACCAACTAACTAACCAGAATCAAGCATTCGAAAGTGCTGTGGTATTAATTTTGCATTACTTTCTGTCAGAAACTAGGGATGAACAACTATTAAAATTCTGCCTGATACTAATAAGCCAATGTTTATTTTCATGAAATGGTCAATAACAAATAAATGTTCATTAATGAATTCTACAGTATTTGCCAAAATAAATTAATAATTTTAATAATTTTATGCAAAGTTAGGCCTCACAACAATATAGAGTATGAAAAACTGATATTCATTTACCAGTGTTATTAAACTATAAATGTATTTCAAGATGAACTTAAACTGAGCATTAGATAATAGCAAAGTACATCTAAATGTGAATACAGGGGAAATGAATTAGGCACAGGCAATTAAATACCCATTATTAGCTGATATATATCCAATATCAAGTGATGCCAACATATAAAAACATTTCTAATCGGCTCTAATATCTAATAAGCAACACGATGCTGACAGAATCATCACGAGTCTGTTTGATTACTAGGCCTGAAGTCTGTAGAGCTGCGGATTAGACTGAAGCGCTTCAAATACTATTGCATGCAGAAATAAGAGTTCCAGCATGTTTTCAGCATATTTGTGCATTAACATCACAGTTTGTTCCTGAAGCTGCACTCATCGATAGCGCTTACATCACCACAGCACAATTACTGACAGAACCAGGCCATCAAACTCAGCTGAAGCATCACTTCAAGACCAGCAGTGATCATAGCCAGCGCTCCTGGGAAACGGCAGACATCCATCAGTCGTCGGTGTGTGTTTCATTCACACCGGAAACACAAGGTCAGGCTCATGTGGAGTGGAAGCTTGAAGCCACAGCGAATTACTCTAAACTGAAAGGATTTTGCAAGCAAAAAGTGACAGTGCCCGTAATAAATCACAGATCAGCATAGTTTGCGTCGCATCACATTTGCTGTGCATTGATAGGTTCACAAAACACTGAAATGAAGTTCCTATAACGTTGAGACGACTGACTGAGCGCTGATGTTGACTCGTGCGGTGTGTGTGTGTTCTGTGGCTCCCTGTAAAGTGTGTGATCGTGTGTGTTGGGCTGAGATGGGCACTAAACATTCATACGGCTGTAAATCAAAGCTGGATTTCTGTCCAAAGCTCATAGCTTGTTTTTCCATTGCCAGATTGAGCTCATTTTATGTCTGTGTAAAAATTAATTTGTTTTTCCTTTGGAAAAGATACTCGGCCAGATTTAAGTTCGGGCTACTGTGGGAGCCGTAAAATACTTTCTGTACCTGACATTATCAGAAGAGGAGAAAACACTGATTCTCATTTACGGGTTTGCAGTCAAAAAAAAAAACCCCGGAGATATTAATTAAATCAAAAAGTTTGTTTGACTGTCCAGCAAATGTTACTATGATGCACAAATCCTTTAAAATTTCAATTTAATTGGGTTTAAATAATAATATAGTTTAAATGATATATCTTTTTTCACATTCCATTATTTTCTGTATTAAATGCATACACTGCAAAAAAGTATGTTCTTCCTCAGTGTTTCTGTCTCGTTTTCCAGAGCAAATATCAAAACATTCTTAAATCAAGAGACATTTACTGGAGAAGAAGCAGCATGACTGAAGATATTAAAATCAATCAAACTGAAGTGAGTTTGTGCTTAAAACAAGAACTAATATCTGTCAGTGGAGTCAGAAAAATAATCTAGTTTTCGCTTTGAATGAAGTTTATTTTTCTGACTGATAGATTTACTGATCAGCTCAAACTCACTTCATTTTCATGTAAAAAAAAAAAAAAATAAAACTTGTTTTTTCTTTAAACCCCCCCCCCCAAAATCATTAAAATGAAGTGAGTTTGTGCTTAAAACAAATATCTGTCAGTGGAGTCAAAAAGTCACCAACTTTTTAAAATAATTTTTTCAGAAAACAAGACTTAATATTTTACATAATTTTGCTTATCCAGTAAATGTATCTTGATTTAAAAATGATTATATATTTGCGCTGGAAAACAAGACGGAAGTAAAACATTTTTGCAGTGTATTTAGCTGAATTTTTTTTTTTTTTTATCTGATCTCATCCTTAAAATGACTAATAAAAGATATAGGGCTGAAACTGATTTTATATTGATTGGATTGATAGAAAGAAAGTCAAGTTCATCCTTCATCTTAAAATCTATTGATATTTGCTATTATTGTTGATTTGTTATTATTGTTGTTACATGCAGGTGTGTGTGTGTGTGTGTGTGTGTGTGTGTGTGTGTGTGTGTGTGTGTGTGTGTGTGAACTACTGGACCAGGTCTCAGGTAGGTGTGTGTGTGTGTGTGTGTGTGTGTGTGTGTGTGTGTGTGTGTGTACACGTGCCGTGCTGGTGAAGCTGATGAGGAAGGTGTGTGTGTGTGTGTGTGTGTGTGTGTGTACGTGCCGTGCTGGTGAAGCTGATGAGGAAGGTGTGTGTGTGTGTGTGTGTGTACGTACCGTGCTGGTGAAGCTGATGAGGAAGGTGTGTGTGTGTGTGTGTGTACGTACCGTGCTGGTGAAGCTGATGAGGAAGGTGTGTGTGTGTGTGTGTGTGTGTGTGTGTGTGTGTGTGTGTGTGTGTGTGTGTACGTACCGTGCTGGTGAAGCTGATGAGGAAGGTGTGTGTGTGTGTGTGAGAGAGAGAGAGAGAGAGAGAGAGAGAGAGAGAGAGAGAGAGAGAGAGAGAGTGTGTGTGTGTGTGTGTGTGTGTGTGTGTGTGTGTGTGTGTGTACGTACCGTGCTGGTGAAGCTGATGAGGAAGGTGTGTGTGTATGTGTGTGTGTGTGTGTGTGTACGTACCGTGCTGGTGAAGCTGATGAGGAAGGTGTGTGTGTGTGAGAGTGTGTGTGTGAGTGTGTGTGTGTGTGTACGTACCGTGCTGGTGAAGCTGATGAGGAAGGTGTGTGTGTGTGTGTGTGTGTGTGTGTGTGTGTGTGTACGTACCGTGCTGGTGAAGCTGATGAGGAAGGTGTGTGTGTGTGTGTGTGTGTGTGTGTGTACGTACCGTGCTGGTGAAGCTGATGAGGAAGGTGTGTGTGTGTGTGTGTGTGTGTGTGTGTGTACGTACCGTGCTGGTGAAGCTGATGAGGAAGGTGTCGTACTGCACCGCTGCTGGACTCCAGGACAGTGTGACGGAGGACTCAGAGATGTTTCTGGTGCTGAGACGAGACACGGCCGACAGCGCTGGAGAAACACACACACACACACACACACACACACACACACACACACACACACACACACACACACACACACACACTGTGTGATATATCTACGGCTTTAAACTCTTAAAGGCTGTGAAAGACTAAAACATTTATTCTGGAAATAAGACGAGGAGTAATGTTATATGGTGCAATTGACTCGTCATGAATCAGAATAATAAAGAATTTTCAAAAGTTCACACAGCATAAACATGGTGGCGCCAGAGAGCTCCAGCTAGAGGCTTCGTGTTCGCTGTGGTTAATGTTCAGATGGTCCTCTGTCTGTGTGCTTTACATACAGAGCATCCGGAAAGTATTCACAGCACTTCACCTTTTCCACATTTTGTTATGTTACAGGACAACTGGACTACTGTAATGCTCTCCTGGCTGGTCCCCTGCTGGAGGAATGATCTAACTCAACCAGAGCGGATGAGTCCGGGGACATTCTCAAGAAACGGCTGAAGATGCATCTTTTTCGACAACACTTGATCCATTAATACTAACACTTTATCTTCTATTCTATATCTATTATCTTAAAAAAAAAAAAAAAGTGCACGTACTGCGTTAGATTAAACTGGGATGGGTCACAGCACTTGCATATTGTTGTCCTATTGTTAGTTTCACTGCCTCTATTGTTCTCATTTGTAAGTCGCTTTGGATAAAAGCAACTGCTAAATGAATAAATGTAAAATGTAAATGTAAAGGCCTTATTCCAAAATGGATTCAATTCATTATTTTGCTCAAAATTCTACAAACAATACCCCATAATGACAACGTGAAAGAAGTTTGTTTGGAATCTTTGCAAATTTATAAAAAATAAAAAACGGAAAAAAAAATCACATGTACATAGTAATCACAGCCTTTGCTCAATACTTTGTTGAAGCACCTTTGGCACCAATTACTGCCTCAAGTGTTTTAGAGTATGATGCTGCAAGCTTGGGACAGCTATTTTTGGGCAGTTTCTCCCATTCCTCTTTGCAGAACCTCTCAAGCTCCATCAGGTTGGATGGGAGCGTCAGTGCACAGCCATCTTCAGATCTCTCCCGAGATGATCAATCGGTTCGAGTCTGGGCTCTGGCTGGGCCACTCAAGGACATTCCCAGAGTTGTTATCTGGGCTGTGTGCTGAGGGTCGTTGTCCTCTTAGAAGATGAACCATCGCCACAGTCTGAGGTCCAGAGCAGGTTTTCATCATGGATGTCTCTGTACATTCATCTTTCCCTCGATCCTGACGAGTCTCCTGGTTCCTCATCTTTCCATCGATCCTGACGGGTCTCCCGGTTCCTCATCTTTCCCTCGATCCTGACGAGTCTCCCGGTTCCTCATCTTTCCCTCGATCCTGATGAGTCTTCTAGTTCCTCATATTTCCCTCGATCCTGACGAGTCTCCCGGTTCCTCATCTTTCCATCGATCCTGACGAGTCTCCCGGTTCCTCATCTTTCCCTCGATCCTGACGGGTCTCCCGGTTCCTCATCTTTCCCTCGATCCTGACGGTTCTCCCAGTCCCTCATCTTTCCCTCGATCCTGACGAGTCTCCCGGTTCCTCATCTTTGCCTCGATCCTGACGAGTCTCCCGGTTCCTCATCTTTCCCTCGATCCTGACGAGTCTCCCGGTTCCTCATCTTCCTCGATCCTGATGAGTCTTCCGGGTCTCCCAGTTCCTCATCTTTCCCTCGATCCTGACGAGTCTCCCAGTTCCTCATCTTTTCCTCCATCTTGACGAGTCTCCCAGTTCCTCATCTTTCCCTTGATCTTGACGAGTCTCCCGGTTCCTCATCTTTCCCTCGATCCTGACGAGTCTCCCGGTTCCTCATCTTTCCCTCGATCCTGACTAGTCTCCCGGTTCCTCATCTTTCCCCTCGATCCTGATGAGTCTCCCAGTTCCTCATCTTTCCCTCAATCCTGACGAGTCTCCCAGTTCCTCATCTTTCCCCCGATCCTGACGAGTCTCCCAGTTCCTCATTTTTCCCTCAATCCTGACGAGTCTCCCTGTTCCCCATCTTTCCCTCAATCCTGACGAGTCTCCCTGTTCCCATCTTTCCCTCAATCCTGACGAGTCTCCCTGTTCCCCATCTTTCCCTCGATCCTGACAAGTCTCCCTGTTCCTCATTTTTCCCTCAATCCTAACGAGTCTTCCCTCAATCCTGACTAGTCTCCCAGTTCCTCATCTTTCCCCCGATCCTGACTAGTCTCCCAGTTCCTCATCTTTCCCCGATCCTGACGAGTCTCCCAGTTCCTCATCTTTTCCTCAATCTTGATGAGTCTCCCAGTTCCTCAGTTCCCCATCTTTCCCTCGATCCCAATGAGTCTCCCTGTTCCTCATCTTTCCCTCGATCCTGACGAGTCTCCCAGTTCCTCATCTTTCCCTCGATCCTGACGAGTCTCCCGGTTCCTCATCTTTCCCTCGATCCTGACGAGTCTCCCGGTTCCCCATCTTTCCCTCGATCCTGACAAGTCTCCCTGTTCCTCATTTTTCCCTCAATCCTAACGAGTCTTCCCTCAATCCTGACTAGTCTCCCAGTTCCTCATCTTTCCCCCGATCCTGACTAGTCTCCCAGTTCCTCATCTTTCCCCGATCCTGACGAGTCTCCCAGTTCCTCATCTTTTCCTCAATCTTGATGAGTCTCCCAGTTCCTCAGTTCCCCATCTTTCCCTCGATCCCAATGAGTCTCCCTGTTCCTCATCTTTCCCTCGATCCTGACGAGTCTCCCAGTTCCTCATCTTTCCCTCGATCCTGACGAGTCTCCCGGTTCCTCATCTTTCCCTCGATCCTGACGAGTCTCCCGGTTCCTCATCTTTCCCTCGATCCTGACGAGTCTCCCGGTTCCTCATCTTCCTCGATCCTGACGAGTCTTCCGGGTCTCCCAGTTCCTCATCTTTTCCTCGATCCTGACGAGTCTCCCAGTTCCTCATCTTTTCCTCCATCTTGACGAGTCTCCCAGTTCCTTATCTTTCCCTTGATCTTGACGAGTCTCCCGGTTCCTCATCTTTCCCTCGATCCTGACGAGTCTCCCGGTTCCTCATCTTTCCCTCGATCCTAACGAGTCTCCCGGTTCCTCATCTTTTCCTCAATCTTGACGAGTCTCCCAGTTCCTCAGTTCCCCATCTTTCCCTCGATCCCAATGAGTCTCCCTGTTCCTCATCTTTCCCTCGATCCTGACGAGTCTCCCAGTTCCTCATCTTTCCCAGTTCCTCATGAAATATGGACTTGTTTTGTTTGAGAAAGGTCTCCAACATGTGTTAAAACGTATAAGGGTCATTGGAACCAATAGTTTAGGGGACCATTTCTTTGTTAAAGCTTTACTTTACTGTGTTATATTAAAGTGTCCTGTCCTTGAGAGAAAGAACGTATTATATTGATGTTTTGAGAGGACTCCAGTTTACAGTTAGAGCCTGGCCAAATCCAACCTTGGAAAAGCCCTTCTCCCCCGATCGCTCAGCTCTAGGAGGAGTCCTGGTGGTTTCACACTTCTTCCATTTACGGATGATGGAGGCCACTGTGCTCATTGGGAACTTCAATGCTGCAGAAAGTTTTCTGTACCCTTCCCCAGATCTGTGCCTCGATACTATCCTGTCTCGGAGCTCTACAGACAATTCCTTGGACTTCATGGCTTGGTTTGTGCTCTGACATGCACTGTTAACTGTGGGACCTTATATAGACAGGTGTGTGCCTTTCCAAATCATGTCCAATCAGCTGAAGTCACCACAGGTGGACTCCAATCAAGTTGTAGAAACATCTCAAGGATGACAAGTTAAAACTGGAGATGCACCTGAGCTCAATTTTGAGTGTCATGGCAAAGGCTGTGAATACTTATGTACATGTGATTTTTTTTAAATTTTTTTTTTATAAATTTGCAAAGATTTCAAACAAACTTCTTTCAAGTTGTCAGTATGGGGTATTGCTTGTAGAATGTTGAGGAAAATAATTAATTTAATCCATTTTGGAATAAGGCTATAACATAACAAATCGTGGAAAAAGTAAAGTGCTGTGAATACTTTCAGGATGCACTGTATGTACGTTTATACTTACTAGTTGTTTTTAAAATGTGCGCCATTCAAAAAGGAATGTTCCAGTAATGTTTGTAAAATGATAAAATGGAAACTCCCATGTTTTTTGCTAACCTTTACATAAACAAGAAAAATTGTCACATACTGTGATGTTGAAAGAAAAACTACTATGAACCCAGCTAACAAAAAATTTTCTAATAATGTTTTGCTAATGTTCCATAACTAATGTAAGTTATGAAAACTTTATTTCTGAAAATGTTATTTCTGAGCAGGCCTCTGTCTGGCCAGACACGCTGAGAGATTCTGCTATAATTTCAGTACTAATACAGTAATATTCACAATGCATCACTCACCGATGTCACAGTTCTCCCCTGTAAACCCAGACTGGCACTCGCTGCAGTCGGGCCCCGTGAAGCCCCGTCGACACACACACCGGCCCCTCACACACCGGCCCCGGTCACTGCAGCTGTTCGGGCAGGTTTTGCTGGAGCAGTCCTGACCGGAGAAGCCCACGTCACACACACACTTCCCATCCACACATCTGCCTTTGCTATTGCAGTTACTGGGACAGGCTTGGGACGAGCAGTCGGGCCCCGTGAACCCGCTCTCACACACACACTGTCCGTTCACACACCGGCCCCGGTCATTGCAGTCTCCAGGACACGATCTAGATGAGCAGTCCGGACCCGTGAACCCGCTCTCACACACACAATCTCCGTTCACACACCGGCCCCGGTCACTGCAGTCTCCAGGACACGATCTAGACGAGCAGTCCGGACCCGTGAACCCGCTCTCACACACACACCTGCCGTTCACACACCTGCCTTTGCTATTGCAGTTACTGGGACAGGCCTGGGACGAGCAGTCCGGACCCGTGAAGCCGCTCTCACACACACACTGTCCGTTCACACACCGGCCCCGGTCACTGCAGTCTCCAGGACACGATCTAGACGAGCAGTCCGGCCCTGTGAACCCCCTCTCACACACACACCTGCCGTTCACACACCTGCCTTTGCTATTACAGTTACTAGGACAGGCCTGGGACGAGCAGTCCGGACCCGTGAAGCCGCTCTCACACACACACTGTCCGTTCACACACCGGCCCCGGTCACTGCAGTCTCCAGGACACGATCTGGACGAGCAGTCCTGACCCGTGAAGCCGCTCTCACACGCACACTTCCCATCGACACACTGTCCTCGACTGCTGCAGTCATCAGGACATGTTTTCACAGAGCAGTCCTGACCCGCGAATCCAGAGTCACACACACACTTCCCATTCACACACCGGCCGCGGTTATTGCAGTTCTCCGGACATGTTTTCCCAGAGCAGTCTGGCCCAGAGAAGCCCGGGTCACACACACACTGTCCGTTCACACACCGGCCCCTGTTACTGCAGTCTCCAGGACAGTCTGGGACACTGCAGTCTGGCCCGCTGAATCCTGAGAAACACACACACTTCCCGTCCACACACCGGCCCTGGTCACTGCAGTCATCGGGACACTCGTCAGTCTCGGGGCGACTGGTGGTGCAGACCGAACCTGTGGAGCAACAACAGCACATTACAGAACTAATGCTAAATAATGAATGAATCTGGAATCCTATTCTGAAAAGTAAACAAACAAAAAAAGTGGTAAGTCAGTTTATCTGGGAGGATCTCATTTGATTAGAACTGAATATCTCCTATTGGGATCCTTTAGGATTGGATTCCTTGATCCAATCCAAGGTCTTCACAAACATGATCATATTACGCCAATCCTAGCATCACTTCACTGGCTGCCGGTTCGCTTTAAGGTTGTCCTAATTCTCCTATTTGTTTACAAGTGCTTAAATAACCTGGCTCTCCTCTACCTCTCTGAGCTTTTAGTGCAATACAATCCTTCCAGAGGTCTTAGATCAGGGACACAGAAACTTTTATCTATCCCATGGTTCAGACTAAAACAAAGAGGTCATCGTGCCTTTGCTATTGCGGGCCCTAAATTATGGAATAGTTTGCCATTTCAGGTTAGATCTGCACCTGACTTGTCAATTTTCAAGTCAAAGCTAAAAACCTACTTTTACTCACTTGCTTTTAATAATCAGTAATTTGTGCCATGTTTTTAGGCATGTATTTTAGGAATGTTGTCTGTTTCAATTTCTACATGTCTCACGTGTTCTTGCTTTATGATGTTTTGTAAAGCATGTTGGTCAGCTTCGGCTGTATAAATTGTGCTATATAAATAAACTTTGACTTTGACTACAGTTACAGCTCTGATGGAAAGGTCTGGGATGGGTCTGAGATAGGTCTGGGATCGGTCTGAGATAGGTCTGGGATAGGTCTGAGATAGGTCTGAGATAGGTCTGGGATGGGTCTGAGATAGGTCTGGGATGGGTCTGAGATAGGTCTGGGATCGATCTGGGATCGGTCTGAGATAGGTCTGGGATCGGTCTGGGATCGGTCTAGGATCGATCTGGGATGGGTCTGGGATGGGTCTTGGATGGGTCTGGGATGGGTCTGGGATGGGTCTGAGATAGGTCTGGGATCGGTCTGAGATAGGTCTGGGATAGGTCTGGGATCGGTCTGAGATAGGTCTGAGATAGGTCTGGGATGGGTCTGAGATAGGTCTGGGATTGGTCTGAGATAGGTCTGGGATCGGTCTAGGATCAATCTGGGATGGGTCTGAGATCGGTCTGGGATGGGTCTGGAATAGGTCTGATATAGGTCTGGGATCGGTCTGGGAAAGGTCTGGGATCAGTCTGGGAACGGTCTGGGATGGGTCTGGGAAAGGTCTGGGATGGGTCTGGGATTGGTCTCCTTCAGGAAGGCTTCACCTTTGCTCTGCTGGGAGGAACAGCATCCGTCCGGACCTCCACATTTCTCCCTCAGATCTGACACCTCCTTCTCCAGTCTTTCCATACGCTCCCGCAACGCTGCAAAGTCCAGCTCGCACTGACAGCCGGAGCCAGAGCCGGAGCCAGACACCAGCCGGATCCGATGGGTCAGGACCAGAGGAGACCCAGGCTCCAGGAGCATCTCTTTCTCTCCGGACCCGTCCTGAACACATGTGTCCGAGACAATGACCTTCACCGGCTGGGATCTGAGATCCTGAGCTCCCGATGAGAGGACCGGAGGAGGCAGGAGCAGGAACGCCAACACAAACGCCATGTTTAAGAGGAACATCCCCAAAATCAATGGATGAAGGTTTGTTCGTGAACGACAAGGTCTTTTATTATATTCAGATCAGCACTCAAAACATTTAGAATCAGTTTTTGCAGATGAACCGCTGATGTCTAACTCTTCTTCTCTTCAAGTGTCTGTCCGACCTGTTTCAAACTAACAGAATTTTCAGGTTAGACACTCATCATACATGTATGTACAGTTGAAGTTGATATAAAAACAGCATTTGCAACCCATTTTACTTCCCAGTTTCAGGATGGTTTGAGGCGACGGTTTATGAGAGGGTCTGTTAAAAGTCATTTCAGAGCCGATTTCATTTTGATGTAAGATTTCAAAGACAAATTTCTTTTCGATGAATGACACATAATGAGTGCAGGAACGTGTATTAAGAGAGTAAACAGTGTCTATGTTAATTCCATGATGGCTTTAGAAACAGTGTCCAGAGAAGTTCCAGTGTCTGCCAGATCAAACCAAGGAAAGTAAATATCACGATCCTTTCCTGCTAAAATTAACTTAAATTAAAATTAATTCAGTTCTGCAGCCGCAGTTCTGATATCAGTTACTTTACCTGTGGACATAAAGAGGGAAACAAGGTTTTGATGTCACGTTAAACTATGAAACTGTTGCGTTTGGACATGATTTCATACCATACACTGCAAAACATGATGTTCTGCCTCAGTGTTTCTGTCTTGTTTTCCAGCACAAATATCTAAACATTCTTAAATCAAGATACATTTACTGGAGAAGCAACATGACTGAAGATATTAAGCCTTGCTTTCTGAAAAAATTATGAAAATGAAGTGAGTTTGTGCTTAAAACAAGAAAAATATCAGTCAGTGGAGTCAGAAAAATCATCTCGTTTTCCCTTTGAATGAAGATTATTTGTCTGACTCGACTGAGAGACACTTGTTCTTGTTTAAAGCACAAACTCACTTCATTTTCATGATTTTTTTGATGATCTTCAATAATTTGTATTCTCCAGTAATTTATCTTGATTTAAGAATGTTTAGATATTTGTGCTGGAAAACAAGACAGAAACACTGAGGAAGAACAATTTTTTTTTTGCAGGACGTTTAATTGCTTTTAATTGCTGTTAATTGCTTAATGGACGTTTAATTGCTTTTTCCTCCAAAGGAAATCAAGAACAAACATCTGAGATAAAGTTGATACTCAAAATGTTCTTGATATGGTGAAATGTAAAATCTCTGTCTGGTCTGTCTGTCAGTTCATGTCATTGGTCTTTCCGTACAACAACGTTCTAGAGCTTGACCATCATATCCGGCATCTCAACCACGCTGATTCTCCAGTATAGAACTGAGATCTTTAAAAGACATTTTTTACAGCTTGTGTTTGAGCACGTGTTATCATAAGAAGAAACTCTTATCAGAGCTGGAGAACATGCTGTGGCTTCGGGAAACACTGAACTCTGATCTATGTTGATAACGACGGAAGTTTGCTAATTGCTAACAGTGATTTTGGGAAACACATCCCGCATCGGGAAGCTCAGACGGTGCTGCACTTTTCATCCCACCAAAAGCCTATATTTGTCTCTGAGTCTTCAGCTGAGAAAGGAAGTTAAGTTAAGTTACGGCTACTCCTGTGTGGTTTAAGCCAGACTCATGTCTCTCTTCATGGTCAGTTTAAACATCAATAAAACCCCAGTAACACCTGTCTGACGGCATCTGCCTGTGCTTAGAGACGGTCGTCCGGCGCAGGTCAGAGAAAGGACAATCTGCAGGCCTTTTCTCAGTGATGATGATGATGATGATGATGATGATGATGATGAAAAACACAAGCGTGGAGCTGAAGGGAAATATCACATTACGCCTCAGGACTGCACGAGAATCATAAAGATATTAAGCCTGCGACTGATAGGAAACGAGCTGTGAGGTTTGACTGGAACTGGCAGAGGATTCATGTCTTCTGCTATCGTGATTATCACTGTTTCAAAACCATCTATAAAAGCAGATTAGAATATTCATAAACATTAATCTGTGGGATTTCACAAACAGTTGTGTTACAGAAAATGTTAAAAATCATTTTCACTAATTGAAATACACGTTAATGTTATTATCCCAAGCGTTTGATCAAACATTAGATCGGTTTATGCACTGATTCTCTACACGTTCATCCGCCGCTCTTCACACACAGGTTTTCGCCTTTGGTTTGTTTGCTGAACGTTTTTACGGTTCAGCTTCTGTAAAACTGCTTTTAAACCGCATGTATTGTGAAATACACATAAAACTGACTGGACTGTTGAATATTTCAGCTGTTGCGTCTTTGATGATTCTTCCTTCCCATCTCATCATTTCCCTTCATTAACAAACGCCATCATCAATTTACCCTCAAATGAGCTCAGTCTCTCTAAACCGTTTCTCTCCTGGACTGCTCTTTATCTCTCCAGAAGTCAGAAGCCCCAGAACTCATATGAAGTCTAGACAGACTGTAATAAGCTGCACATTTTGGTAATAAAAGTGTAATAGCCAGAGATCACATGATCACGATTCCCTGAAAAGATGAAAACTGTGATTGAGATTCAATCCAAACCTCAGAAGAGCGTCTGCACACTCTCTGATGCACATCATCTCTCACATCAGCCATTTTAACCAGATTACAGACTAACCAGTTCAACACAACTATACTGCCTGTGACAACAGATACTGCCATTTAAAAGTTTGAGAGTTGGTCAAATGTTTAATGTTTGTGAAAGAGTCTCTTCTGCTCATCAAAGCTGCATTTATTTGATAAAAAATACAGTAAAACAGTGAAATATTATTATAATATAAATCATCTGTTTTCTATGTGAATATACAGTAAAGTGTAATTTATTCCTGTGATCAAAGCTGAATGTTCAGCATCATTACTCCAGTCTTCAGTGTCACATGATCCTTCACAAATCACTCTAATATGATGATTTGATGATCAACAAACATTTATGATTATGATCAGTGTTGAAAACTGTTTTTTCAGTGGAAAGGTTTTTTTTTCAGGATTCTTTGATGAATAAAAAGTTCAAAAGAACAGCATTTATTTGAAATAAAATCTTTTGTAACATTATAAATGTCTAGAAGTGAATGTAAATTCAACACGTTTGAATATGAGCAGATGTGGACAGATGTGCAACTCTCTTCTAAACCATCCTGATGCTAAAGATTAGTTCCTGAAGTTAGTGATGAATTACCGCAGGCATCAGAGGGTTAATATCAAGTGTAAGTATTATTAGATGATGGATAGAGAAGAAGGTTTTACCTGCAGATTCGCTGATGCTTCTTCACACACTCCTGTCAGTCGCTGTTCCTCACGGATCTGGGAAACTCCTGACTGACGGGGAAGAAAGAGGAGAGAGAAAGAGGAGAGAGAGAGAGAGAGAGAGAGAGAGAGAGAGAGAGAGAAGCAGTAAAATTTCCTCATACTTGAAGAATGTTTCCTCTCCTCCTCTCTCTCTCTCTCTCTCTCTCTCTCTCCTCAGCTTCACTGATGTAATTCTATGTGCTTTACTGGTCCCTGCTGGGCGGATCATTTCGATGGAAAACATCTGATTTTTTAGATATTTTGAATGACCAGTCGAAAGTTTTATGCCTTTGAACTCATCTCTGGATATTCCTCCATCGCTTGGCCTTTTAAAATCCTATTTGTGTGTTAATTTACTATCGCCTCACACGAACACGCGGTCCTGATTACTCCTGATCTCAGTTTGCTTCAGGACAGAAACATCTTTCAATATTTACATGCTCCTCTTAAACTGCAGCTGTGTGAACAAAAGGACAAATAAATACATAATAATCCGGCATGAAAGAAAGAAATGTCACACCACACCCCGACAGAATCACAGTGCTGCAGAATACGTGTTTAACGTTTCATTATTATTCGTTAAATTATTTAAATACATCATTAACAATAAGTGCATCTGCATCGCAAAAAAAAAAGAAGAAAAAAGTTTACTTAGTTTTGCTTTTCATTACAAATATCTAAACATTCTTAAATCAAGATACATTTACTGGAGAAGCAAAATGAGTTAAGATATTAAAATTAATTAAAATGAAGTGAGTTTGTGCTTAAAACTAGAAAAAATATATGTCATTGGAGTCATCTTGTAATCATAATAAATAATCATCTTGTTTCCCTTTGAATGAAGTTTATTTTTCTGTCACTCACATATTTGTCAAAACCTTTTATCAGAAGTGACTTACAGCATATTAAACTATATTTTCCTCTCCCTGTGTATCTCTAACAACATGTTTCTGTAGTTTAGTTTCCTTACCTGTGTTTAGTTGCCATAGTGACTCATTTGTTGACCGGTTAGTCCCACCTGTTCCTGGTTTTCTCCCTCATTAGTGTATCTCCATGTCAGGTTTGGTCTGGTGCACTCCTGCGGTTTTCTTGTGTTTCAGAGTTTTCATAAATAAATATTCCGCTTTGCAAATGGATCCAGACTTCAGCTGTCCGTAAGAGTCACATCAGTATCAGCATCCTCTTTCTTCTCTTCACTCAGTTCATCTTCTCCACACGCAGAGACTCTTTTCTCAATGGCAGCTTCTTCATCGGAGTCTGACGTCAGTCACTGATGCTCATCTACACCTACAGGACGAGTGGGGTTTCAATGGCCGTCAGTGTTCAGATGTTTCAACACTTTCCTGAATCCCGGTTTCATGTGTGACTCGTCGACAGGAATCATTGCTCTGTCGGAGCGGTTAGAGCTGTTTATCTTCCACACAATAAAGTTTCTGTTTTCAGTTGAAGACGGTGTCGTGTTAGCGGCCCTAAGAGAATAACTAATGACTTTTACAACGGAAATGTATCAATCTAAAATGTATTTAACCTGGACAATAACTTTATTCTAGATCTGCTGTAAAGCCTGAACACTCTCTGTTACTGTAATCTCCTATTATCACTGTAAAGCTGCTGTGAAACAGTCTGTGTTGTAAAAAGCTCTGTATAATTGGGACTTGACACACAATACATGTACGATCCGCTTACATAACTCTTAAAAATAAAGCTTCCATAAGAGGGTTTTCCACGTTATTCTCAGTGAACATTATAATAACCCTTCTCCACTATAATGAACCTGGAAAGGTTCTGTGGATGTTAAATGTTTTCACAACTGGAAGTGTGTATGTGTCATGCAGGAGGAAAATGATCACAGAGAAACTCGGTCAGTCTGATTCTCCATGCCGTCTCAGACAGACACACTTCAGTGATTATACAGTAAAGTGCAGCAGGTCTGAAGCACACACGATGGTTTATGTGGAGCTGGAGGATTCTGGAGCATTAAAGTCTCTATAGACTCTCAGCATCTTGAAAATCAATATCTCAGAATGGAAACAGGACTAAGTGTTGCTGACGTTCTCCAGATTCGGCTCTGCAGAGAAGACCATTTTTTTCAATTAATAAATCATCATCACCAAACATTTCGTCAGCAAGCCTCATTAGCTCGACTTTAATACCAGCCGTTCCTCCACAGCCGACTCTTGCGCAGGTGTAGTTGAGTCCGAGTCCGAGTCCGAGGAGGAGGAGGAGGAGGAGGAGGAAGAGGAGGGGGGAGGGAGATTTCAGATTCTGATGACTGTACCTTATGTGTAGTTTCAGTGCTGAAGTCGATGTTGAAAAGCCTGTTTAACTTCACAGACACTGACCGACGGAGACGCCACAGTAAACACACAGCTGTGTGTGTGTGTGTGTGTATGACCTGTGACAACAAGAACCGAAGGTCAGATTTATATTTGTTAGCAGAGACACACAAACTGAGCGGCGATCCGATCGATGGATGTAAATCCCCTGACAGAACAACACTAGACTCAAACAGTGATCGGACATCCAAGACAAACAGCATCTAACAGTGGCACGTTCTCCAATGTAAAAATGACCAGTTCTGACATCATTTAACATCACAGTTTAGCAATGTTCACGCTGCTGGTTTACAGAAATTGGAAGTGGACAGAAATGAGGCCTAAACTCTAAGAATTACAAAAATAGTAAATTCAATCGATTCTGTATATCATATATTAGATCCATTTGGCATCACTGACAGCTTTCATTAGTGTAAATGATGGCACACTGTTTAAATTAAATACAGTTTTCTATAAGTGACTTTGATTATAGTGATTATTATCATCTAATGTTGTCCATTTTGTTGCTTGCATCATAACTTGTTTATAGTTCGACTTCATTAAATTATAACTCCGTATCATGTTTGCAAAGTGATTTCCATTCAGTTCCTCAGCTGAGTTCTGGATGCTGCACATCTCTGTGTGTTCTCCTTGTTTTTCTGAGGACTGAGCAAAGCAACTGTCAGGTTTTCAAGGTGGGAAACAATGAGATTCATCCAACAAACAGAGGCTGCCGTGAAGAAGCGGCGCACGCTGCGTGAAATGAAGGTTTGTAGGGGAAATTCTGCTTTGTCCATTTTCAGAAGGCAAAGACTGGAAGAACATCAAGAAACGACAGAGCGCTGGCTATCACTCCTCAGAGAGGCTGAGAGAACAGAAGGCCGACAGTCTGACTTTACAAGACAAGGCCTGACGTTTCTTCTTCAGGCGCACCATATGCTGGAGCTCATCTAATAAACCAGTGGAAAACCTGGAAGAAAAACAGGAGCTCTGAATGGAGAAAAGAGCGGATGTTCCCACAATGTTTCAATTCTGACTGATCAATTCACTTGGAAATATACTAATAACCCATAACATCTCTTTTAAATCATTGTGTGCCTGTTTCAAGGTTAACCTCTTCACAGCTGAAGGTCAGTGCAAAGCAATATAATGCGCAATAACAGCATTAACTAGAAAAACATCCTTACACAACGCCGGGTTATTGCACAACAAGAAACAAGAAAAAGCTTAGAAACAAAGACAATCTCTGCATAGCCTTAAAAAATACATGAAAAATCTATATATGCTTCATAAACAAGTCTGATATTTCATTTCAGCAAAATCAACATTCAGAACATGTAAATTAGCTGAAATACTGACATTTATTTTGCGTTGTAACTGTTTATTTGACACTGAACAGCCAGATCTGTCATGTAACGTGACTTGCTTCAGTATATCTGGGCATAGGTCATCATGAGCGAGGGATGTCAATGTTCTCTACGGCCAGACAAACACAGAGAAACATTCACAGTCTAAAAGGCCACCATTGTGTCGGAGAAGTGCGTCAAAGCTGACCATTCAGGAGAATAACACAAGCGGAGAAATATCCCAGCAATGCGGACAGAGGGAGTGAGAGAACGAGAGACCCGGAGGTAGAAGAGATGCTCGGAGCGACAGAGCAAGAGAAGAGTGCGACTCTGGATCTGGAAGTGAACTTAGTTTTTATGATGGTGAGACGAGACATGAAACACAACTATGACAAACACATTATATACAAAATATTACACTATCATTGACCAATCAGATTATTCAAGAGAACAATGAAAAATGAAATTGTTATTGGTAAGCACTGGTGTAGACAGAAAACTCTTAGATTTCATCAGAAAGAGGACCGAAAGTGTTACGGGTTTGGAATGACATGAGGGTGAATCATTAATTACAGGATAAACTAACCTTTTAAGTCACACTACAAAAAATCTAATACTTTTCTGATTTATTATGTGGTCTAGACCACAAGAGAAAATGTCAGAATCAATTTGGCTTTTCATGTTCACAATGTCATCCAGAAAATATATCAATGAGGCAAAAAAAAAAAGACAAAAAAAAAGACACGGGTTCATGTCAAACCCAGTCCTCAAAAACAGCCATTATCCAATAGAAAGACAGGGATCATGTCGTACATTGTGCAGAAGAGGTTAAATGATTATAAATGATTTGTGAAAAGCTGTGTTGGACCGAGAGCCGCTTCAGACGGTGTTGTGTGTCTGTGTTAGATTAGCAATGCATATTTCCCAGCAGCTGTAAAATCCATGAGTGCAGAACATCTGGCCCTGGAGGGAAGCCCTTAAGAGGGGACATGAGTCTGTGTACGAGCCTCGAGCACAGCTGGCAGATCCATCCGGTCCAGGTGTGAGCGTCTCAGACCAGCTTCTGGTTCACCTGAGCCTCAACACAAGCACAGAGCTGGATTACTGCTAACAACTTAATTCATTAACATCCAAACTCTAACGTAAAGAAGAACCCCGACAGTCACTCAGTGTTCAACCTTCATCCGTTCAGTTATGCGTAACATCCAGCCTTCATCCAAAGCTCAGCTCACATCTACTCATCCCTGGGTTTCACAGCTTTGTTGTTGGAGTAGAAGAAACGATGACATCACTTTTTGCAGAACTGCTTTATAGATGAAAACAACTAATTCAGTAATTGATGGTCTTCATAACGAAACTGAATCAACACTGAACTGACTTCAGCTGAACAACAGACCAAATGCATCTTTTTCCTGTTATCACTATAAAGCTGCTTTGAAACACTCTGTATTGTATAAAGCGCTACAGAAATAAAGCTGACTGAATAATGACTTGATTATTCAAACCCAGACACACTTTAGAGCTGTAATATAAGTGGCTGTATGTAGTTTTCTTAGGTCTCAAAGTTGCTGACCTTTCCATTCAATAACAGTCTCTATCGACTGAGAAATGCTTTATCATCTTTCACACATTTGCTCTTATCCGTTAATGTGTGTGTTACTCGATCTTATTTGATACCATTGACCACAACATTCTTTTAAATAGACTCGGAAATTATGTTGGCATTAGTGGAATTGCATTAGCATGGTTTAAATCATACTTATCTGACCGTTATCAGTTTGTAGCAGTAAATGAAGAGTCTTATCGATCACAAGTTCAGTATGGCGTACCACAAGGCTCATTACTAGGACCGCTGCTGTTCTGCTACCCTTGGGAGATATCATTAGGAAGCATGGCTATTAGTTTTCACTGTTATGCTGATGATACTCAGCTCTATATTTTTTCACGCCCTGACGAAACTTACCAATTCACTAAATTAACGGAATGCAATAGCTGATATAAAAAAACTGGATGACTAGTAATTTCCTACTACTAAATTCTGAAAAAACAGAGATTCTAATTATTGGACAAAAAACTTCCTCATGTTGAAAGTCTTGAAAGTCACGTGTCTAGTATCTGTAAAACCGCATTTTTCCATCTTAGAAATATATCTAAATTACGCAATATGCTCTCATTGACAAATGCGGAACAGTTAGTTCATGCGTTCATGACCTCAAGGCTAGATTATTGTAATGCTCTACTGGGTGGTTGCCCCTGCACGCTTAATAAACAAACTACAGGCTGGTCCAAAACGCAGCAGCTCGAGTTCTTACCAGAACCAGGAAGTATGACCATATTAGCCCGGTTCTGTCAACACTGCACTGGCTCCCTATTACACATCGTATACATATTATAAATATAAATATTGCTGATTACTTACAAAGCACTAAATGGTTTAGCTCCGCAGTGCTTGAATGAGCTCTTAACGCATTATAGTCCTTCACGTCTATTGCGATCTCAAAATTCCGGCCAGTTGATAATACCTAGAATATCAAACTCGACTGCTGGCGGTAGATCCTTCTCCTATTCAGCACCAAAACTCTGGAACAGTCTTCCTACCATTGTCCGGGAAGCAGACACATCTGTCAGTTCAAAGCTAGACTAAAACACACATCTCTGGCCTAGCATACACATAACACATTATAGACTTCTATAATTCAATGTTAGACTGCATAGATCAGGTCAGCCGGAACCGGGAACACTTCCCATAAATCCTGATGTACTCGTTACATCATAAGAAGAATGGCGTCTACGCTAATATTAGTCTCTCTGTTTATCCCCGAGGTTTACCGCAGTCTGCCGGATCCAGATCTGAAGAAGGACCTGTGCAACACACACAACACACACTCCAGATCTGAGGAAGGACCTGCGCCTCACACTCCGTCAGCGTTTTCACAGATCCGCGTTTTTGAAGTTTACGCGGAGATGATCACGCTTTTCACAGTTTTTCACCGCTTGCATCTTGGATCCTGTTTCAAGGTTTGCGTTCTCGAACAAACACTGTTGTTATGCGGATGAGCGGGCCGGAGCACGATAAGGGTTTTCTGTGAGAACGGTGTGTGTTAGCGGCCCCTAAGTTAATAACTAATGATCTTTACAACGGAAGTGAATCTGACCTCATTTACCGGATGCCCTTTTGACCTTGACATCTCTACTTGCAGTAATGCAATGGCCATATGAAAGCCAGTTTCTATTGATTGGTTTGTAAACATTTCATTGGCCATTTCTAATGATTTAGCCAAAGAGTTGACTTGTATAAGTGGTAATGAGTTTAACATGAGATTGAGGGCTGCTAGCATAAACTGCTAAGGCTAGTCTTACAATTTAGGGTTACAGTAATATTAAACAACTACATGTACTTACTATAGGGTTAGGATAGGATTAGGGTTTGGTTGAGGGTTAGTTGCATGTAATTATGCATGATTTACTGTTATTACTATGGTAAGTACAACGTTAACATATGTAACAAGGACACTGTAAAATAAAGTGTTACCCAATTTAGTCATCGCTTTTCTTTCTTTTTACATAAAAACATTGATTGGTCTAACTTGCCGTTGGTCGACTGCTAGTACTTGTTGTTTCTGCGGGATG
>CM038628.1:343632-346132 GCA_021554675.1 Leuciscus idus
AAACAATGAGAACGGACCGAATATTCAGCAAACGTCCTGAAAAAGTCCCCGTGAGAGAGAACATACATGTAGAAACACGTGACTGTGACGGATTATTTCTCATACTCAAATATTTATATCACACATCTCTAGTAGAAGCACATTATTTAAATAATCTCAATAAAAATCTGTAAAAAGAAAACAAAAAAACATACGTATAAAAAGACAGCAGGTGATGCACTGCATACAGGAACTCAAACAGGAGGGAGAAGTAAAGCGGGAACGACGAGTCTGATGCGGGAACATCTGATGTGGGAACGTCGAATCTGATGAGGGAACGACGAGTCTGATGCAGGAACGACGAGTCTGATGCGGGAACGACGAGTCTGATGCGGGAACGTTGAGTCTGATGTGGGAACGACGAGTCTGATGCGGGAACGTTGAGTCTGATGTGGGAACGACGAGTCTGATGTGGGAACGTCGAGTCTGATGTGGGAACGACGAGTCTGATGTGGGAACGTCGAGTCTGATGAGGGAATGACGAGTCTGATGCGGGAACGACGAGTCTGATGCGGGAACGTCGAGTCTGATGTGGGAACATCGAGTCTGATGTGGGAATGACGAGTCTGATGCGGTAACATTGAGTCTGATGTGGGAACGACGAGTCTGATGCGGGAACGTCGAGTCTGATGAGGGAATGACGAGTCTGATGCGGTAACATTGAGTCTGATGTGGGAACGTCGAGTCTGATGCGGGAACATTGAGTCTGATGTGGGAACGTCTGATGTGGGATCGACGAGTCTGATGCGGGAACATTGAGTCTGATGTGGGAACATCTGATGTGGGAACATCGAATCCGATGCGGGGAACATCGAATCCGATGCGGGAACGTCAAGTCTGATGGGGAAACGTCGAGTCTAATGTGGGAACGTCGAGTCTGAAGTGGGAACGTCAAATCTGAAGTGGGAACGTCGAGTCTGATGCAGGAACATTGAGTCTGATGTGGGAACGGCGAGTCTGATGTGGGAACGCCGAGTCTGATGTGGGAATGCCGAGTCTGATGCGGGAACAACGAGTCTGATGCGGGAACGTCGAGTCTGATGAGGGAACGTCGAGTCTGATGCGGGAACGTCGAGTCTGATGTGGGAACGACAAATCTGATGCGGGAACGTCAAGTCTATTGTGGGAACGTCGAGTCTGATGCGGGAACGTCGAGTCTGATGTAGGAACGTCGAGTCTGATGTGGGAACGACAAATCTGATGCGTGAACGTCAAGTCTATTGTGGGAACGTCGAGTCTGATGCGGGATCGTCGAGTCTGATGCGGGAACGTCGAGTCTGATGCGGGAACGTCGAGTCTGATGTAGGAACGACGAGTCTCACACGGATCCGCTGATCAAGTATCCCGATCCTGATCCCCTCCGCCTGCCGTGTGGTTGCTGGGTGCGGCTGCGGAGAGACGTGTGGTTGCCGTGGTGATGGTGGTGAGGGGGCGGGGCCGGGGGCGGGTCTCTGAGAGAGGGCGGGACTACAGAGGACTTGATTGGGATGATCCTGGTGTCCATCACCTCACAGTCCACCTGCATCATCATCTCATAACCGGCCTGGGACGAGTTATACACCGAATCTGCAGACAACAACAACAACACAGAGAGAGAGAGAGAGAGAGAGAGAGAATAAATTAAACGGTATATTTTGTCTTATAACACGGCTCTGTGGAATACTTGATTCTGATTGGTCAATGGCTCCATCCAGCGAGATATTATTCCCAGATAACAACCTCTGAGAACAAACACAGGCTCATCCGGGTCACTGAAGTCAGCAGCGCTATACACTCGCTACACTCGCTGTACACTCGCTACGCACTCGCTACGCACTCGCTACGCACTCGCTACGCACTCGCTGTACACTCGCTGTACACTCGCTACGCACTCGCTACGCACTCGCTGTACACTCGCTGTACACTCGCTACGCACTCGCTACACACTCGCTACGCATTCGCTACGCACTCGCTACGCACTCGCTACACACTCGCTAGGAACGGGTTTTCTTCGTGGAAGTTTTGCTTTTGATGAGGTAATAAAATATTAAAACTCAGTCGATTCAAAGTTTTGTGTAGAGTTATTTAATTATGCCATCCAGTATTGTGGACTCGCTCTATCTCGTTTCATACAAATGCAGCGGCGGCCATTTTGTGACTATTGTTTTGTTCACTGTCGGATTATAAGATACAAACAGGTAAGATTTTAAAAGCTTAATCTGAAATCAATATCTCTGATCTCCATAATTATTTATGAGGTGAAATGCTGTGTATTAAGTGTTATGAATCTCTTAAATGTCCGTCTAGTTTGATCTCGGCGCTGAAACAGCTCTCTGCGCGGAAGCTTTACGTTTAAAGAGCGAATAACATATTTCAACTCAGATCAATATTTCATGTCTAATTATTTACTGATGTGGCAAGCAGGCGTGTAATAAGCGGATAATGTACAGCCGGTTGTTATCTCAGAATAAACCCCTTCAGG
>CM038628.1:348632-358632 GCA_021554675.1 Leuciscus idus
CTGTCAATCCCCTGGACGAAGTGAAGAAGAGTGGTGGAGGCCAATGTTTTATCCTCTCCTTGATTAAGTGGTGAACAGGGAACAGGTGTGTGCAATCTCCTGCGCTCTCATAGAAGACCAACGCCACCAGTAGGCGAGCAAGTAAAACGCAGGGTCGTAACAGTAGTTAGTAAAAGTGTCCTAAATGAAAACTGTGCAACCCAATGTCACAAAAAACACTTGTATAGATGTATTATAGTTCATTTTTCAACTTTAAAGTGTTCGTTTCTTTCGTTCATGATTTTTTCTGGGTTTTTTTGTAAATAAAAATCAGTCAATTTATTCTCATTTCTTTTTTTTTGTCTATTTAAATTCTATTTACAGACTCACCGCACACAGTAATGGTCAATAACTGTAATGTGTTGAAAGCTAATCTTTTTCTGAAAAAGATGACACCGTGCACATGAAGATAGCACATCGTTTTAGAATTGCACAGTCAAAAAATCTAAATATGTGAAAAACACCTATTTTAGCTTCAGGGGCCGCTTTCACAAAGCTATTTTAGAGCGCTCTATAGTGTTAGACAAGTCTAAAATGTGCTCATAGACTAGTCTAATGCAAGATAGACTGTTTCACAAAAATAAAGACTGACTTAATTTAGGCCAAAAAAATTAGACCCCTTCCCCCCAGGCTAACTTACCCCCAGACCCCTTCCCCCCAGGCTAACTTACCCCCAGAACACTTACCCCCAGGCTAACTTACCCCCAGACCCCTTCCCCCCAGGCTAACTTCCCCCCAGACCCCTTACCCCCAGGCTAACTTCCCCCCAGACCCCTTCCCCCCAGGATAACTTCCCCCCAGACCCCTTCCCCCCAGGCTAACTTACCCCCAGACCCCTTCCCCCCAGGCTAACTTACCCCCAGAACACTTACCCCCAGGCTAACTTACCCCCAGACCCCTTACCCCCAGGATAACTTCCCCCCAGACCCCTTCCCCCCAGGCTAACTTACCCCCAGACCCCTTACCCCCAGACCCCTTACCCCCAGGATAACTTACCCCCAGACCCCTTCCCCCCAGGCTAATTCAGGTCTAAAGGTGGTCGCACACCGGTCGAAAGGTGCCGCGCCGCGTCTAGAACAACTCGAGGTATCGCACACCGGATGTGCATTTTCTCAGTTTATGGCCAGCAATATTGTTATGTTTAAGGACATTATGGAATATAAGATAATGTCTGTACTATGTTATGATTGTACTGTACAATTAAATAGAATCATTGCTTATAGTCTGCAGTCTGAACACTTTACCTCAGAGCGTACTTTAACTGAATGATTTGAGAATATCTCCTGAAAACCCGATAACATCAGCAGTTTTCATCCACGCAGCTGATTTATGTTAATGAGTGTAAATGTATATTGCAGGACAGGGTGAAGTCAGTATGTACATTAACGACGATTTGAGACAAATATGAGACAAAGATGTAAATGGTGCTCTGTGGCGCGGCAGGGTTTTGAACAGGGTCCTGAGCCGTAGCTGGCGCCGCGGAGAGACGCCGGGTGGCGCCGCCGGTTTGCACTGCGATGAGATTTTATGCAACAGGAACTTTTCTGAATGCTGTTGGTGACGCAGTGGGTCTCAGCAGAGCTTCTGTGTCACGGCTGGTGTACAGGGTATCTTGTACCATGTTTTTATATCTTTTCTGTACGTCTTTAACGCTCCGCTCAACGGTCGGATTAACGCTGTTAACTGTCAATCTTTTTCCAAATTAAACATTTCTTCTTGTTACTACATTCTCCGCTAAATTTCCCAAGTAAAATGTCCTTGTAACTGTTATACTCCTCCAACACACACATCTCTTCCGCTGGGGTAAACTGCACTGAGCAGTTGAATGCGCTTACTCGATCCGCCATGTTTTTTGTTTTGAAAAGTGTCTTATTTTACCCAGAATGCATTGCAGTGTAGTCCTACTTAAGATAGTCAGAGTCTTAAGTGCTTTGTGCAATGGTCTGATTTAGATGTCTATCTGAAGTCTGACTATCTACTATATCTGAGCCATAGTCAAAGTCTATCTTTGTGAAACCGGCCCCTGGTTCTAAAGGGTTAAAAGTAATGAATGGGTTAATCTGACATCATGATCGCCTCTGTGTTTGAGTAATGTTCTTTATCTGGGCTTAACCACTGTACAGCTCTCAATGCTTCTACACACACACACACACACACACACACACACACACACACACACACACACATTGATCTGAGCGACTTGGAAACACACACACACACACACACCCCCACACACACACTCACCTGAGCGACTCTGAGCGGTTGAACTGTCTGCAGTCTGGAGAGGAGAAGTACCGGTCGATGTCCTGCAGAACACTGAACACATCGCTCTCATTCCTGAACACAGAACACACACACACACACACTGACACGATGACCTCAGGAGTGTGTGTGAGTCAGTGTGTGTCTGTGTGTGTGTGTGTGTGTATGTGCGTGTGTGTGTGTATGTGCGTGTGTGTGTGTGTGTGCGTCTCACCTGAACGGGTACGAGAGCACACTCTCCTTCTCCAGCTCTTCCTCTCGCTCCGTGTTCCCGATTGACTCCTGAGAACTCTGGAACTCCAGCAAGTGTCGACCGGTCAGAGGAACGGCTTCTTCCTCCAGGGAACGCTCTCGCAGGCTGAGACGCACACACACACACACACACACACACACACACACACCAAAAATTATTCAGACAACAGATATAATGTTTGATATGTTTCACTAGTGTGATCAGGACACTATAGTTCATTTATGTAAGTGAGGAGAGCTAAATAAAGTAAACTGTGACATATTATACCCAAATATTCTTCATCCAGTTAAATTTAACAGCTGACAGATATTCAACATAATTCATGTGTGAGACAGTCTAACAGAAGGACGGACAAAACCAGTCAAATATCAACTGAGTTCTGCTCATATTTTATCACCATTTTCTAAACTATAGTGAATAAACTGTGATGATGGAGGAATGTTGAAGGTGTGTGAGTGGATGTTGGTTTGATTATATTTAACTACACACTGTCACATGAACACGCAGCGATTCACGTCTCATCTTCATATAAACGCTCTTAAAGGGACAGTTCACCCCAAAAATAAGAATTGCGTCATCAATGACTTGTTCCAAACGCATGAGACTGTCACTCATCTTCAGAACACACACGAAGAGTTCATTCTCACAGTTCAGGGAAGTTTGTCATCACACACCCCTGATCAGACCTGAAGGTCCGGATGGCCTGGTTTGGTTTGTTTAACAGCGGTTGGAAGCGGTTCGCCAGGAGAACTCAAGAGTCGAGACTATTCTGTGTGTTTTACATCGGATCATTTCTGAGAACAGATTAAAGAGTCGTTTGTTGGCAAACTGGATCCTCACTGGTTGAAAACACAGTTATTATGATGGAACTGAACAACAATGGTTCCCAATCCCAGCCCTGGCCGTCAGGAGTGTGTGTGTGTGTGTGTGTGTGTGTGTGTGTGTTTACCTGACAGGGCCGAAGGTGAAGGTGACGAAGAGGAACAGAGCCATCACACACACCGCTCTCTTATTGCTGCCCGATTCAGTGGCCTGATGCACACAACACACACACACCATATGAAGAAACAGTGAGAAAGGGTTTATTCTGCAGTGTGAGAATGTGTGTGTGTGAGAGAGTGTGTGTGAGTAGGTGTGTGTGTGTGTGTGTGTGTGTGTGTGTGTGTGAGAGAGAGAGAGAGGGGAGTTCACATGTTTTTCTATCCCGGTGGGGACTTAAACCTGAATGCACACACACTCATGGGGACTCGTGTCACTGTGGGACTAAACTGAGGAAACAAGCTTATAAATCGTTTTTTGTGTGTTTGTGCGTGAGTGTGTGTGTGCGTGTGTGTGATGGGTAGGTGTAGGGGTTAGTGTGTGTGTGTGTGTGAGAGAGTGAGAGTGTATGTGTGCATGAGTGTGTGTGAGAGAGTGTGTGTGTGTGTGTGTGTGTGACTGTGTGTGCGTGCAAGTGTGTGTGAGGGAGAGTGTGTGAGAGTGTATGAGTGTGTGTGCGAGTGTGCGCAAGTGTGTGTGAGTGAGAGTGTGTGTGTGTGCGTGCAAGTGTGCGCAAGTGTGTGAGTGAGAGTGTGTGAGAGTGTATGAGTGTGGTGTGTGTGTGTGTGTGTGTGTGACTGTGTGCGTGCGAGTGTACGCAAGTGTGTGTGAGTGCGTGCGAGTGTGTGTGTGTGAGAGAGTGTGTGCGTGAGTGTGTATGAGTGCGTGTGTGTGTGTGAGTGTGTGTGATGGGTAGGTGTAGGGGTAAGGTTAGTGTGCGTGAGAGTGTGTGAGTGTGTGTGTGTGTGTGTGTGAGAGAGTGTGCGCGAGTGTGAGTGTGTGTGTGTTTGTGATGGGTAAGTGTAGGGGTAAGGTTAGTGTACGTGCGTGCGAGTGAGTGTGCGCAAGTGTGTTTGAGTGAGAGTGTGTGAGAGTGTATGAGTGTGTGTGTGTGTGTGTGTGTAGGGGTAAGGTTAGTGTGCGTGTGTGAGTGCATGCGTGTATGTGAGTGAGTGTGCGCGCGAGTGTGTGTGTGTATGTGAGTGAGTGTGCGCGCGAGTGTGTGAGAGAGAGTGTGTGTGTGTGTGTGTGTAGGGGTAAGGTTAGTGTGCGTGAGAGTGTGTGTGTGTGAGTGCATGCGTGTATGTGAGTGAGTGTGCGCGCGAGTGTGTGTGTGTGTATGTGAGTGAGTGTGCGCGCGAGTGTGTGTGTGTGCGCGCGAGTGTGTGTGTGTATGTGAGGGAGTGTGCGCGCGAGTGTGTGTGTGTATGTGAGTGAGTGTGCGCGCGAGTGTGTGTGTGTATGTGAGGGAGTGTGCGCGCGAGTGTGTGTGTGTATGTGAGGGAGTGTGCGCGCGAGTGTGTGTGTGTATGTGAGTGAGTGTGCGCGCGAGTGTGTGTGTGTGTATGTGAGTGAGTGTGCGCGCGAGTGTGTGTGTGTATGTGAGGGAGTGTGCGCGCGAGTGTGTGTGTGTATGTGAGGGAGTGTGCGCGCGAGTGTGTGTGTGTGTGTATGTGAGTGAGTGTGTGTGTGTGAGTGCGTGTGTGTGTGTGTATGTGAGTGAGTGTGTGTGTGTGTGTATGTGAGTGAGTGTGTGTGTGTGTGAGTGCGTGTGTGTGTGTGTGTATGTGAGTGAGTGTGCGCGCGAGTGTGTGAGAGAGAGAGTGTGTGTGTGTGTGTGTGTGTGTGTGTGACCTCTCTCCCGGCGAGTCTCAGCCTCAGCTCCTGGTTCTCTCTGCGCAGGCGCTGGTTCTCCTGGTGAGCTTCTCTCAGCTGGGCCTCCAGGTTCTGCAGGTACTCCTTCTTCTTCTTCCGGCTCTGACAGGCCGACTCGCGGTTCTTGATCATGCGCTGCTGCCGCTTCAGAACTTTCATCTGAGGAACACACACACACACACACACACACGCTTCAGCACACCGGCCTCAGACACACACACCTGAGACGGAGAGACTGCTCACTCACGTCGATGTCTCCGCAGCTGGAGGGGGGGCCGGGGGCGGGGATAATGGGTTTGCTCGGGGGCGGGGCTAACGGGCTCCTGCAGTGAGGCATGCTGGGAGAAAGCGGCTCCATCTTCACGACAGCGGGAGCAGAACCCAGACACACGGACTGAGACAGAACCACTGCAGCACAGAGAGAACAACACCACTGAAGACAAATACTCACTTACAGTTTCACAAGTGTGACATAAATAATTCATCATAATCGAGTAACAGTCTGAACTCTCATTAAAAAATGTATGCGCTCAATCGAGTCGGATAATTTGTTATAACGACGAGCATAATCTACGATGGAAACACATTTATTGAATAAATCCCTCAATAAACTCATGTGACTTTGCATCAGCGGAGGCTGTGATTGGATAACTGGAGTATCCAGCTGACCAATGGCGTCGCAGCGTCTCTAATGTCGGTTTGGTGTTTCTGAAGCGCCAGAGTCGAAGTGTGTGATCAGAATGATTGGGTTTAATTCCCTCCAGAAGCGTCTCACACACACGAGTGTGTTCCCGAACACCAGCATCCCAACGCAAGATCAATCACTCCAATCATGAAACTAAGCATTAAATATCATCTGATGGAGACATTATTGGAGATATAGTGACTGATTTTTATATAGTTTAGTATCAGTCTCTGCGATACTGTTATAGATATCTCAGTGCTTTACATTACAAGCATCAAAAGTTTGATTTTACTTTCTGAACATACTTTTCTGCCACATAAGAAAAGAAACATGCTTTTGTAAATCAATTACAACATAAAAAGTCGCAGTTGGCATATAAAGTCATAATTTTGACTTTTTAATATCAATTATAATTGAATCATAGTTTTGATAGTTTAATCTCATATTTATGACTTGTCAATTTCGAGTTATGCCAAAATTAAGATTTACCAAAGCATGATTTTTTCCTCCTGGAGTGTGTGTGTGTGTGTGTGTGTGTGTGTGTGTGTGTTTCCTCCTGGAGTGTGTGTGTGTGTTTCCTCCTGGAGTGTGTGTGTGTGTGTGTGTGTGTGTGTTTCCTCCTGGAGTGTGTGTGTGTGTGTTTCCTCCTGGAGTGTGTGTGTGTGTGTGTGTGTGTTTCCTCCTGGAGTGTGTGTGTGTGTGTGTGTGTGTGTGTGTGTGTGTGTTTCCTCCTCCAGTGTGTGAGTGTGTGTGTGTGTGTGTGTGTGTGTGTGTGTGTTTCCTCCTGGAGTGTGTGTGTGTGTGTGTGTGTGTGTGTGTGTTTCCTCCTGGAGTGTGTGTGTGTGTGTGTGTGTGTGTGAGTGTGTGTGTGTTTCCTCCTGGAGTGTGTGTGTGTGTTTCCTCCTGGAGTGTGTGTGTGTGTGTTTCCTCCTGGAGTGTGTGTGTGTGTGTGTGTGTGTTTCCTCCTGGAATGTGTGAGTGTTTCCTCCTGGAGTGTGTGTGTGTGTGTGTGTGTGTGTGTGTTTCCTCTTCCAGTGTGTGAGTGTGTGTGTGTTTGTTTCCTCCTGGAGTGTGAGCTCCACTATGATTTTTTTTTGTTGTTGTTGTTGTTGTTGATATTGTTCAATAAAGAGTTCCATTTCTCAACATGAGATGTGGGTGTGTGATCTCACCAGGCGTGTTCTGGTCGATGGGAGACACGGGAACGGGAACGGGAACGGGAAGGCTCTGCAGGATCAGGGCTTTGGCTGGGCTCGGGCTCGACACACACATGGGTTTGGGCTGGAGCAGAGGTTTGCTGCTGAGAATGCTGGAGGCCTTCAGTGAGGCTGAGGAACACAGGAACACATGCGCGTGAGTGAGTGTGTAACACACCTGTGGTTACGGTGACCTCTACATTGGGGGTGTGTGTGCGTGCGAGTGTGCGTAAGTGTGTGTGAGAGTGTATGTGTGTGTGAGTGAGTGAGTGAGTGAGTGAGTGCGCGTGAGTAAGTGTGTGCGCATGAGTGAGAGAGTGAGTGAGTGAGTGAGTGAGTGAGTGAGTGTGTGAGTGAGTGTGTGAGTGAGTGTGTGAGTGAGTGTGTGAGTGAGTGCGCATGAGTGAGTATGAGTGAGTGAGTGAGTGAGCATGTGTGAGTGAGTGAGTGAGTGAGTATGAGTGAGTGAGTGAGTGAGCATGAGTGAGTGTGTGTGTGAGTGGGTGAGTGAGTGTGTGAGTGAGTGTGCATGTGAGTGTGCATGAGTGAGTGCGCATGAGTGAGTGTGTGAGTGAGTGTGTGAGTGAGTGCGCATGAGTGAGTGCGCATGAGTGAGTGAGTGCGCATGAGTGAGTGTGTGAGTGAGTGAGTGTGAGTGTGCATGAGTGAATGTGTGAGTGCGCATGAGTGTGTGTGAGTGAGTGAGTGAGTGTGTGAGTGAGTGCGCATGAGTGTGTGAGTGAGTGTGAGTGCGCATGAGTGAATGTGTGAGTGAGTGCGCATGAGTGAGTGAGTGAGTGAGTGAGTGCGCATGAGTGTGTGTGTGAGTGAGTGCGCGTGAGTGATTGAGAAAGTGAGAGAGTGAGTGAGTGAGTGTGTGAGTGAGTGAGTGAGTAAGTGCGCATGAGTGTGTAAGTGAGTGAGTGAGTGAGTGAGTGAGAGTGCGCGTGAGTGAGTGAGAAAGTGAGTGAGTGAGAAAGTGAGTGTGTGAGTGCGCATGAGTGAATGTGTGAGTGAGTGAGTGCGCGCGCATGAGTGAGTGTGTGAGTGAGTGTGTGTGTGAGTGAGTGAGTGAGTGAGTGTGTGAGTGTGTAACACACCTGTGGTTACGGTGACCTCTACACTGGCTAGCGGTGGCGACAGCACGTCTCCACACATGTACGGTGGAGTGGGAGGATTCTCACTCTTCATCACCTGAGGAACACAATCACACACTGCATGAGCGAAGTGTGTGTAGAGATGACGTTTGCTCAGCTGAGCAGGAGATCACACTCATGACAGCAAACACACACACACACACACACACACACACACACACACACACACATTCAGTGCCATTGAATATTACTTGAAATACTTTTATTATACATTTATTCATACATGTGCGATTAGAAAAGCATTATTTTAAAGTGTGTGTGTGTGTCAGTCAGCATGAAACATCGGGCATTAGGAGGAGAACACACTCTTACAAGAGAGTCTTTGCATTGTTATTGTAGTATCAATGAAACACTGAGTCCCATCAGGCCACAGACACAACACACACTCAGTTCCAGCGCTGGGGTAAAAACATTGATTTCTGTTGATATTACATTGATTATATTTTGTAATTTATCAGCCATTTTGACTATAATAATCTAAAAGTGTGTTTAATTACTCATTGCTGCAGTGGCTCTGAAGCTCTAGCTGTGTTTGCTGAACTCAAGGCTTTTTCTGCTTGCTGCTGTATTTTAATGTGTTTTCGGATTGTTCTGATGACAAGAAACTTCACTAGACAAAACACTCCTGTGGAAAATTATAAGTGATCTAGGAACTTTGCATGGATTTTAACAGCAGACGCCATTGAAAGTCTTCCCCTCAAAGCCTCGCTTTCACACCATCACGGCGCTGCTCTGAATAAGGTCTATTAATGTGTGTTTGTGTGTGTGACAGATGATCCGATCATCTCTTCCTCTTTACTACTAGTTACAGCAGCAAATAAACATGATGAACATCAGAAGATACAGAACAACTTCCTGAACTCAATCATGTCTCCTGTGATCCGTCAGTGAAACAGCTGGAGAACAATAATGTCACGAAACGTTACATTGACCTCATTGTAATTTTTAACAAGTTTATTTTTTCCCCTTGAGAAACATTGATGTACTTAAAATATGCAAATTATTTGATATCAGATTGAATTGTGAGATATTCAGTGAGTGTGGGCGTCACTGCTTTAACTGAACAGAGAGAAAACTGAGTAACCGGGTCAGTTAGAATGAAAGAGTAAACAGTGATGACATGTGACAGTGCAGTCAGATGTGTGTGTGTGTGTGTGTGTGTGTAACTCTGGCTCTCAGTTCTCACTGATGTGTGTACCTGAGCTTCAGGAAGAGACGGTATAGAGCTGTCAGAGGTCAGAGACGAGGACGGGGATGGAGGCTCGGTCTTCACCTGGAAAACTACACACACACACACACACACACACACACACACACTCATATGAGTTCATGACAGTTATGCTGTAGTTTAATCATAAACTGTGGCGATCTCACACTGTTTGAATATCTATAGTGATTTTAATGCACTAACTTGAGCTGTAAATAAGGTTTGGGAATATGCGATATAACACTGCTGCTATAAGCAGAATATTAATACTCATAAACATGTCCACACAGAGACTTACACATGTCCACTGGCAGAGGCTGTGTGATTCTCATCTCATCCTTCATGATCGACATTTCACCTACAATTAAAGACAGAGTTTATATAGTCAATATATTAAACAAACAGTTCAGCTCTTCATCAAACACTAATGTTTGCGAGTCCTTCTGAAACTCTCCATAACACACACACACACACACACACACACACACACACACACACACACACACA
>CM038628.1:368632-386132 GCA_021554675.1 Leuciscus idus
TTTTCATATCAATCTCACAACCTGTTTAGAGTTATGACTAGAGTAGACCATATGTTTGAGTATTTTATATAAATGAACTTTCAAACTAGTTTCTTTCATGCAATACATTTTCATTACTATCAATGTAAACTTTGCTGTATTTCATTTATAGCATAAAACACTTAATAATAAACTTCCTCAAGTCTTTTTTAAATGGGACCGAATCCTGCAGAATCTGCTTCACTCTTGATCTTCTGCAGAGATACAGTGTGTCCGTGGGTTTCCAGTGTGTGTGTGTGTGTGTGTGTGTGTGTGTGTGTGTTCAGCTCAGCAGAGATGAGCACTACATGTCATTTACTCCACACTTCTCACACACCAAAGAGTTCATGGAAACAACACACTCCTTTTAATGCATTAATCTGTACAGTAGATAAGCAGTAGATAGTACAGTAGATAGTACAGTAGATAAGCGCAACATTGTCAATATGATTGATTTTCAATTATACGTACATATAAACAGAATATACTTAATAAAACACCTTAAACAGGAACTAAATCACTGTTTTCACTTAATTTGCCATCATGTTTAAATTTCATTTATCAAATTATCATTTATCAATGCTAGCTTATATATAATCAAACAAATAAAGAAGAAACCATAGAATATAGAAGATTAATACATCAAATATATAATATACACTACTGATCACAAGCTTGGGTTCAGTAAGAAATGATGCAAAGATGCAATAAATTGATCAAAAGTGACAGTAAAGACATTTATAATTTTACAAAAGATTATTTTTCAAACAAATGCTGTTCTTTTGAACTTTCTATTCATTAAAGAATCTTGAAAAATGGTTTCCACAAAAATCTGAAGCAGCTGTGTGTGTTGTTGTGAAGCCGTGACTCAGGGTGTGTGTTTAGCGATGGTTGCGTACGTCACGTCCACTGGAGCCGGAGCCGGAGTTCTGGAGCGCTGGATGAACCGGACACTGGAATACTGGACCGGAACCGCCTGGAGAACAACAACAAATCAATGTTCATCTGACTCTCAAAGCAGTCGAGCACAAGCTACCCTGACCACCAACACAAGAGTATTTCACAGAATCCACGAACTCAGACCTGGACATTAGAGTTTCCGCGCACACATCTGATGCAGGAGACCACAGGAGAGTCTGAAAGAGAAGCACTCGGGTAACTCACGCATGTTGGAGGAATCGCCTTCAAATGAGTTTTGTTTCATGAAGTTTATCTCACCTTTTCTGAGACAGAGCACACAAGTGCAGAGAAACCCACAGAACACACACACACACACACTGATCCAGAGCGCAGAACAGCCCACGCCTGATGATGAAACGTCTGAAACAACAAAACCACACGATCAACAGCAGTGGAAACTACAGCAGATTCACTGGAACACATGAACGACAGAGACTCTGTCATTACCTAAAGCTTTAAAAAAAAAAAATCTGTATTATTAGTAAATATAGTAAATATATAATTATTAGTTGAAAAACTTAAGCTAAACATAAATTGGAAATGTTTCCTTGGCAATAAACTGAAATAAGTTTAAGTTGAAACACTAAAATGATTACCTGGATGGAAATGAATAAAACCCCAAAATGAAATAAAAAGAAATGAAACTAAAAGCACATAACAGAATTACTAAAAACTAAACTAAAATTAACATGAAAGCTAAAAATAGTCAAATACATAAATAAAAGCCAATACACACACACACACACACATATATGTATATACACTGAACAAAATTATAAACGCAACACTTCTGTTTTTGCCCCCATTTTTCATGAGCTGAACTCAAATATCTAAGACTTTTTCTATGTACACGAAAGGCCATTTCTCTCAAATATTGTTCACAAATCTGTCTAAATCTGTGTTAGTGAGCACTTCTCCTTTGCCGAGATAATCCATCCACCTCACAGGTGTGGCATATCAAGATGCTGATTAGACAGCATGATTATTGCACAGGTGTGCCTTAGGCTGTCCACAATAAAAGGCCACTCTAAAATGTGCAGTTTTATCACACAGCAAAATGCCACAGATGTCGCCACCAGAGCTGTTGCCCGTGAATTGAATGTTAATTTCTCTAGCATAAGAGAATTTCAGAGAATTTGGCAGTACATCCAACCCTCCTCACAACCGCAGACCACGTGTAACCACACCAGCCCAGGACCTCCACATCCAGCATCTTCACCTCCAAGATCGGCCAGCCACCCGGACAGCTGCTGCAACAATCGGTTTACATAACCAAAGAATTTCTGCACAAACTGTCAGAAACCGTCTCAGGGAAGCTCATCTGCATGCTCGTCGTCCTCATCGGGGTCTCGTCCTGACTGCAGTTCCTCATCGTAACCGACTTGAGTGGGCAAATGCTTACATTCGATGGCCTCCGGCACTTTGGAGAGGTGTTCTCTTCACGGATGAATCCCGGTTTTCACTGTACAGGGCAGATGGCAGACAGCGTGTATGGGGTCGTGTGGGTGAGCGGTTTGCTGATGTCAACGCTGTGGATCGAGTGGCCCATAGTGGCGGTGGGGTTATGGTATGGGCAGGCGTATGTTATGGACAATGAACACAGGTGCATTTTATTGATGGCATGTTGAATGCACAGAGATACCGTGACGACATCCTGAGGCCCATTGTTGTGCCATTCATCCACGACCATCACCTCATGTTGCAGCATGATAATGCACGGCACATGTTGCAAAGATCTGTACACAATTCCTGGAAGCTGAAAACATCCCAGTTCTTGCATGGCCAGCATACTCACCGGACACGTCACCCATTGAGCATGTTTGGGATGCTCTGTATCGGCGTATACGACTGCGTGTTCCAGGTCCTGCCAATATCCAGCAGCTTCACACAGCCATTGAAGAGGAGTGGACCAACACTCCACAGGCCACAATCAACAACCTGATCAACTCTATGAGAAGGAGATGTGTTGCACTGCGTGAGGCAATGGTGGTCACACCAGATACTGACTGGTTTTTGGACCCCCCCCAATACAGTAAAACTGCACATTTTAGAGTGGCCTTTTATTGTGGACAGCCTAAGGCACACCTGTGCAATAATCACGCTGTCTAATCAGCATCTTGATATGCCACACCTGTGAGGTGGATGGATTATCTCGGCAAAGGAGAAGTGCTCACTAACACAGATTTAGACAGATTTGTGAACAATATTTGAGAGAAATGGCCTTTTGTGTACATAGAAAAAGTCTTAGATCTTTGAGTTCAGCTCATGAAAAAGGGGGGCAAAAACAACAGTGTTGCGTTTATAATTTTGTTCAGTGTATATAGTGTTTTATATTTATTATAAATATGGTGATTTATTATGACGTATGGCTAGTATACACTATTTATTTTTATTTTTCTACATTATTTGAAGCCATTCTGGTTAAAGATGTGATTCCCCTGACCCTATGACATCATATCTCTGCTCTGCTTCTGTCCTCTATAATGATACAGTGTATCGATGTGATCATCACTGTCCTCTATAATGATACAGTGTATCGATGTGATCATCACTGTCCTCTATAATGATACAGTGTATCGATGTGATCATCACTGTCCTCTATAATGATACAGTGTATCGATGTGATCATCACTGTCCTCTATAATGATACAGTGTATCGATGTGATCTTCACTGTCCTCTATAATGATACAGTGTATCGATGTGATCTTCACTGTCCTCTATAATGATACAGTGTATCGATTTGATCTTCACTGTCCTCTATAATGATACAGTGTATCGATGTGATCTTCACTGACCTGTGAGTGTGAGTCTGACCGCGGCCCCGAAGCGCAGGTTCCACAGACTGGTTCCAGTAGAGCAGAAGTAAAGGCCGAGATCCTCGTCTCTGACGCTGAAGATCCTCAGACTCACAGACTCCAGTCGCCCGTCGGCCTGAAGCTCAAACCGGCTTTCCTCCTTGTTGTGTTCGACTATAAACGCTTCTCTCTGCAGGACTCCTCTGCTCGCAGACACCAGTAAAGTCATGTTCTCCCCGGAGCCCAGCCGGAACCAGGCCAGGACAGCGCTGGAGTTACTGTGAGAGTCACAGGGCAGAGAGACGTTCTGCTGGAGCTGGACACTCATGTTCACCGCAGGAACACACACCGCACGGAGACCTGGGGTCAACAACACACAACACACAACACACAACACATCAGATCTTCAGCAGGAACACACACCACACACACCGCACCGAGACCTGGGGTCAACAACACACAACACATCAGATCTTCAGCAGGAACACACACCACACACACCGCACCGAGACCTGGGGTCAACAACACACAACACATCAGATCTTCAGCAGGAACACACACCACACACACCACACAGAGACCTGGGGTCAACAACACACAACACATCAGATCTTCAGCAGGAACACACACCACACACACCACACAGAGACCTGGGGTCAACAACACACAACACATCAGATCTTCAGCTAGAAGTTCTCTGAGTCAGTCATTATAAAGCATCTAGTTTACTCACTAACTAACAGAATCACTCTGAAGATCATCGTTCAGTCAGATGGAGTTTGACTCTGAGGGTCTCGCTTATAAACGCTCATGTTCAACACTAGACGGGTCAGGCTTACACACATAAACCACAGAGGAATCGCTGGTGTCACTGAAGGAAGACTTCGTTTCAACAACACACTTAAGTTTCGGTTTAGCGGGAAAAGAAAACTACAGCTCTGTCCACAGACTGCATGAGGAGCAGAGGTTTGATGAAGTCCACACACACACACACACTCTCTCTCTCTCTCTCTCACACACACATACACACACACACACACACACACACTCTCTCTTTCACACACACACACACACACACTCTCTCTCTCTCTCTCACACACACACACACACACACACTCTCTCTTTCTCTCTCTCACACACACACACACACACACACACACACACACACACACACACACACTCTCTCTCTCTCTCTCTCTCACACACACACACACACACACACACACACACACACACACACACGTGTCATTCCTGACATGTAAGACCAGCATCCCCTGCTTTCTGGTTTATATCTGGACGTCCTCCGTGAGAAACGAGGCCATGATCTCTGACTCTGAGCAGGAACAGGACGAGATGAAGTTTCGGTTTCGTGTTTGACGTCAGGAGCGCTGAAGGTGGGATTCTGAAACTGAGCTTTTAATGTCATGCCTTTCCTCCAGTTCCTGTCTTCAGTGTCGGCCAACAGCAAACATCTGGAGACCGATGGTGATCTGAGGAACTGATGAAGGACAACCCCTTCAATATTCATTATGAGTCATAATCATAAATGCAGTGATGTTCACAATAACAGTTTAAATACACAAAAGAATGATTTAAACTCTGTTTTACATCTGATATACACATTTAGATTAAATATGCCATTCTCATTAATGGAGTTAATTTACATGAAATCATTACCGAGAAGTTACAACATTTTTCATACTCTAATAAACAGAAATATGAGTAGTGTATGCGCTTGTGTTGAACACTTCTCCTGAGGCGAGCTGTGTGTTAATGTTTGATTAGCGCATGATAATAGAAGAACTCACGGTCTGAGGAAATATTTACACACAAATAAAGCACAATAAGGCCTATCTGTTAACATTAAAAATCTAAAGCAATTCAAAATACTATTTGGTCAGTGGAACAGATTAAGAAAAACTTTCTCTGAAATGTATTTTATACTATTTGATTTATTTTTTCAAAAACAAGGCGAGGATCGGCTACTAAATGATTTTTAGCAACGTAATGTGATGCACACCCATATCTCATATTTTCCTAATGTCTTGTACCATTAAACATGGCATCACGTGGATGAATATGCATATGCAAATGATATGCAGATGAGGATATGCATAGTAAAACGAGGCGTTGTAAGCTCATATTTGGGTATTTCGGGGAGGAGACTCATGTTCTCCATCTTCCTCTGACTGGGATTATAAAGGGAATTTTGCGCAGGTTCTGCCGTTCGCACGCTTTTATAAGTCTGAATATTTTTTGGCTTTCGGGCGCACGTACACTTTTAGTAAGCATCCTACGCATATTTTTATAAATAAGACCCCAGTCTCTAATAACGTTCTCAAAACGTAAGCACAAAAACATCATTTATACATCATTGATGGAACTTTTTTTAAGCACCAACCTGCTGTGTTTACTGTAAAAATACTGTAAAAACACTATAGGCTGAACATGTAATGCGCATGTGCATGACGTCATCGTCTTCAGAGATTCGCGTTTTTGTTGTTTACATGGAGTCCGTTTTCAAAAGTTTGCGTTTTCGGCCGCCCAAACGCTATTGTCCTGTAAACGAACGACCAAAACGCATTAAAAGTTTTACGTTTTTAGTTGAACAGCTTTTTTGTCCGACTTGATACAGCGCCGACGCCACGTGACTGTGACGTATGCCATCAAAGTACCGCGAGAGCGATTCGAGAGTAGCCGGAGAACCAGGGGGGCAGGGTTTCATATTATTTTGAAGTTTCCCCGGGCGCCGCCATTGGCTAGCGGACCATCACCTGCTGTTAGCATCCCATTGACTCCCATTCATTTTGGCGTCACTTTGACAGTGAATAACTTTACATCTGAGGCGTTTAAAGACTCCATTTGTCCATTATTTATTTCTAAAGAAACACGAAAATGTATAAAAGGCTCCATTACCTTGTATCTTACGTTATGGCCCTGTAGAAGCAGTTTTTGTAAAAATAGGCTAACGATTGCGTCATAACCACGCGACTCTCTGTCGCACAGTAGAGAGATTACCGTATGGACAGGAGGAGAAGCTCGCGGGCAATCGGGGAGACGTGGAGGCAAAATGACAAAGTAATTAATCAGAATACTTAGCAAAAGTTTCTCCTGCTCCTAACTCATGGACACCTCCTACTCACACTCTCCGTCTGTGCAAGTTTCGGAAGGGAATGATTCAGATTTCTCTTGGTACAGCTACTAGAAGACAGACGGGTTGCTCACGTCACATCTACGTCGTCAAGCTCAGTGTGAGTCTGCGCAGTACGCTCGACCATCAGGAAGTTAGTGCTTCTAATTGACTTCACTTGTCTCCGTTGAATCCAATGGGGTCGCTGTGTCCAGTTTATATACTGTCTATGCGGAGAACTCAGCCAGCGCAGCTTCTCAAGAGCGGCTGCACGAGGGCTGATGACGACACAGCTGATCCACGACTGGCCGGATTCCCCGCATGACAACGATCACGTGTGTTTCGTGTTTATTCGAACACCTTTAGTTCATCTAAAGCTCACAAATCAGTTTTTTATAACAGTAAACACTCTTTTCATGTAGTTGCGATGTTATATTGTGTCATGTTTATCAAATTAAAACTGATTAAAAAACGTATAGACTCCACTTCATTGATAGTAGCTTATGTTGAACTTTATTCTTGTTCAAACAGACGCTGTATGAAGCAGTACATAAAGTAGGCCTATTGAATGAAAATGTCTCTGAAACATCTGTGTATTATTTGCCCAATATTACATTTATTTCACTTCAGCTGTGGTAAAGTACGCGAACACCACGTGAGCGGTCACTACGGGAACCAGAAAGTGTCCGACTTCACGTCTCCGTTTGCAGCTCCTCCCCGCCTGCACGCGGCTACTCTCGCCGATCGGTTACATCCAGCCGCAGCCGATGTCGAACACACCTAAAAACAACTAATATTACCTATAATCCACTGCGCTTTGGAGGAGGATCCAATTCAGAACTACAAACACGAGTTAAAAGTGTTCAGAAAACTACAAACATGGCGGATGTGTGCGACCTACGGTGAGAGATTTAGATGAAGGTTTGAGTGACGAATAATCAACATTTAAGCTGATTAAAATATTTATGTAATGTTATCCGTGTTATATTTCATCTACAACAACTTTTATGAAGATCCGTTTCGCCATTAACTTTTAAATGCATCATTATGCATTGATATGAGGAGAGTCTCCGCATGAAAGACACGCGACTGCAGATCAACGTGATCCTGCATTTCTCTCCGAGACAGCAGGAAATTAAAGTAAATTAAATGTGGAGGATTTTATCTTTGACAAGATGATTGACAGGTCAGTTTAAGTGACAGGATGTGTGTAACTAAGCGAGGGAGCAACTGTTAAACATGTTTTATGACGTGATGTCCCACACCTGGTCTAATCTTCTGCCACACACTCAAAAGTATTTACTCTTTCTTTGCAAAAATAGTACATACTTTTAGTGCGGAGTATAAGGAGACGCACCACGAGACTGAGATCAACCTGCACGGACATGCCCCTCTCTTCATTGCTCCACCCACTAATGTAAGAGTGGATCATGATCTGTCGATCACAGCTGAAGCCATGAGAAATAATGCTTCGAGGAAAATACAAGAACATCATGAACATGCAGAACACAAGCAAGAGTTAGTGTTAGTCGCTGTCCTGTTATTATAGCAGCTGTGAAACAACAGTGCAGATCAGCCTCGAGCACTGAGACATGATTAGATGTTGTCCAGCTTGATCTCCAGCTGTCCATCCATACACAGATACAACTTTACATTAAAACATTACTCGCGCATGGAGCAGAAACAGATTCTGCAGCTGAGACAGATCTCTCCATGCGCTGATGTGAAACCGCAGACTGTAGAAGTGTGAAACTCAAGCTACAGTCGTGATGTAAGAGTCAGTATATAATCATGACCAAAGCAATGAGAGCCTGATGAAACCCCACAGACTGCAGATCAGTGGAGGCTTTACACGAGAGCCTCGAGAACTCTTCACTGAGAGGAGGAACTACAGATCAGCACCGAGAACTCTTCACTGAGAGGAGGAACTGCAGATCAGCACCGAGAACACTTCACTGAGAGGAGGAACTGCAGATCAGCACCGAGAACACTTCACTGAGAGGAGGAACTGCAGATCAGCACCGAGAACACTTCACTGAGAGGAGGAACTGCAGATCAGCACTTCACTGAGAGGAGGAACTGCAGATCAGCAGAGCCGGACCGAGAACACTTCACTGAGAGGAGGAACTGCAGATCAGCACTGAGAACACTTCACTGAGAGGAGGAACTGCAGATCAGCACCGAGAACACTTCACTGAGAGGAGGAACTGCAGATCAGCACCGAGAACACTTCACTGAGAGGAGGAACTGCAGATCAGCACTGAGAACACTTCACTGAGAGGAGGAACTGCAGATCAGCACCGAGAACACTTCACTGAGAGGAGGAACTGCAGATCAGCACCGAGAACACTTCACTGAGAGGAGGAACTGCAGATCAGCACCGAGAACACTTCACTGAGAGGAGGAACTGCAGATCAGCACCGAGAACACTTCACTGAGAGGAGGAACTGCAGATCAGCACCGAGAACACTTCACTGAGAGGAGGAACTGCAGATCAGCACTTCACTGAGAGGAGGAACTGCAGATCAGCAGAGCCGGACCGAGAACACTTCACTGAGAGGAGGAACTGCAGATCAGCACTGAGAACACTTCACTGAGAGGAGGAACTGCAGATCAGCACCGAGAACACTTCACTGAGAGGAGGAACTGCAGATCAGCACCGAGAACACTTCACTGAGAGGAGGAACTGCAGATCAGCACCGAGAACACTTCACTGAGAGGAGGAACTACAGATCAGCACCGAGAACTCTTCACTGAGAGGAGGAACTACAGATCAGCACCAAAAACTCTTCACTGAGAGGAGGAACTGCAGATCAGCACCAAAAACTCTTCACTGAGAGGAGGAACTGCAGATCAGCAGAGCCGGACCGAGAACACTTCACTGAGAGGAGGAACTGCAGATCAGCACTGAGAACTCTTCACTGAGAGGAGGAACTGCAGATCAGCACCGAGAACTCTTCACTGAGAGGAGGAACTGCAGATCAGCACCGAGAACACTTCACTGAGAGGAGGAACTGCAGATCAGCACCGAGAACACTTCACTGAGAGGAGGAACTGCTGATCAGTACCGAGAACACTTCACTGAGAGGAGGAACTGCAGATCAGCACCGAGAACACTTCACTGAGAGGAGGAACTGCAGATCAGCACCGAGAACTCTTCACTGAGAGGAGGAACTGCTGATCAGTACCGAGAACACTTCACTGAGAGGAGGAACTGCAGATCAGCACCGAGAACTCTTCACTGAGAGGAGGAACTGCTGATCAGTACCGAGAACACTTCACTGAGAGGAGGAACTGCAGATCAGCACCGAGAACTCTTCACTGCGAGGAGGAACTGCAGATCAGCACCCAGAACACTTCACTGAGAGGAGGAACTGCAGATCAGCACCGAGAACTCTTCACTGAGAGGAGGAACTGCAGATCAGCACCGAGAACACTTCACTGAGAAGAGGAACTGCAGATCAGCACCGAGAACACTTCACTGAGAGGAGGAACTGCAGATCAGCACCGAGAACACTTCACTGAGAGGAGGAACTGCAGATCAGCACCGAGAACACTTCACTGAGAGGAGGAACTGCAGATCAGCACAGAGAACACTTCACTGAGAGGAGGAACTGCAGATCAGCACAGAGAACACTTCACTGAGAGGAGGAACTGCAGATCAGCACCCAGAACACTTCACTGAGAGGAGGAACTGCAGATCAGCACCGAGAACACTTCACTGAGAGGAGGAACTGCAGATCAGCACCGAGAACACTTCACTGAGAGGAGGAACTGCAGATCAGCACCCAGAACACTTCACTGAGAGGAGGAACTGCAGATCAGCACCGAGAACACTTCACTGAGAGGAGGAACTGCAGATCAGCACCGAGAACACTTCACTGAGAGGAGGAACTGCAGATCAGCACCCAGAACACTTCACTGAGAGGAGGAACTGCTGATCAGTACCGAGAACACTTCACTGAGAGGAGGAACTGCAGATCAGCACCGAGAACACTTCACTGAGAGGAGGAACTGCAGATCAGCACCGAGAACACTTCACTGAGAGGAGGAACTGCAGATCAGCACCGAGAACACTTCACTGAGAGGAGGAACTGCAGATCAGCTCCGAGAACACTTCACTGAGAGGAGGAACTGCAGATCAGCACCGAGAACACTTCACTGAGAGGAGGAACTGCAGATCAGCAGAGCCGGACCGAGAACTCTTCACTGAGAGGAGGAACTGCAGATCAGCAGAGCCGGACCGAGAACTCTTCACTGAGAGGAGGAACTGCAGATCAGCACCGAGAACACTTCACTGAGAGGAGGAACTGCAGATCAGCACCGAGAACACTTCACTGAGAGGAGGAACTGCAGATCAGCACCGAGAACACTTCACTGAGAGGAGGAACTGCAGATCAGCACCGAGAACACTTCACTGAGAGGAGGAACTGCAGATCAGCACCGAGAACACTTCACTGAGAGGAGGAACTGCAGATCAACAGAGCCGGACCGAGAACTCTTCACTGAGAGGAGGAACTGCAGATCAGCAGAGCCGGACCGAGAACTCTTCACTGAGAGGAGGAACTGCAGATCAGCACCGAGAACACTTCACTGAGAGGAGGAACTGCAGATCAGCACCGAGAACTCTTCACTGAGAGGAGGAACTGCAGATCAGCACCGAGAACACTTCACTGAGAAGAGGAACTGCAGATCAGCACCGAGAACACTTCACTGAGAGGAGGAACTGCAGATCAGCACCGAGAACACTTCACTGAGAGGAGGAACTGCAGATCAGCACCGAGAACACTTCACTGAGAGGAGGAACTGCAGATCAGCACCGAGAACACTTCACTGAGAGGAGGAACTGCAGATCAGCACAGAGAACACTTCACTGAGAGGAGGAACTGCAGATCAGCACCCAGAACACTTCACTGAGAGGAGGAACTGCAGATCAGCACCGAGAACACTTCACTGAGAGGAGGAACTGCAGATCAGCACCGAGAACACTTCACTGAGAGGAGGAACTGCAGATCAGCACCCAGAACACTTCACTGAGAGGAGGAACTGCAGATCAGCACCGAGAACACTTCACTGAGAGGAGGAACTGCAGATCAGCACCGAGAACACTTCACTGAGAGGAGGAACTGCAGATCAGCACCCAGAACACTTCACTGAGAGGAGGAACTGCTGATCAGTACCGAGAACACTTCACTGAGAGGAGGAACTGCAGATCAGCACCGAGAACACTTCACTGAGAGGAGGAACTGCAGATCAGCACCGAGAACACTTCACTGAGAGGAGGAACTGCAGATCAGCACCGAGAACACTTCACTGAGAGGAGGAACTGCAGATCAGCACCGAGAACACTTCACTGAGAGGAGGAACTGCAGATCAGCACCGAGAACACTTCACTGAGAGGAGGAACTGCAGATCAGCAGAGCCGGACCGAGAACTCTTCACTGAGAGGAGGAACTGCAGATCAGCAGAGCCGGACCGAGAACTCTTCACTGAGAGGAGGAACTGCAGATCAGCACCGAGAACACTTCACTGAGAGGAGGAACTGCAGATCAGCACCGAGAACACTTCACTGAGAGGAGGAACTGCAGATCAGCACCGAGAACACTTCACTGAGAGGAGGAACTGCAGATCAGCACCGAGAACACTTCACTGAGAGGAGGAACTGCAGATCAGCACCGAGAACACTTCACTGAGAGGAGGAACTGCAGATCAGCAGAGCCGGACCGAGAACTCTTCACTGAGAGGAGGAACTGCAGATCAGCACCGAGAACACTTCACTGAGAGGAGGAACTGGTGTACATTAGAGACAACACCCATCATGAACCAATGAGCAATTTTACAGCATTTATGAATCTAAAACCCCTGAAGAAATCAACATTCTGTATAAATTAATGTCATAAAATATATAAAACATTAGATCATGACACTACAATGTTTCAATACATGAAACTGAACTAACAGCAAATGTTCATGTCAACATTTTACAATTTTTTTTAATCAAAACTTTGCTCATTAAGTCTGAATGAAAATACTTGGTAACACTTTACAATAATGTTTCATTACATGAACTGAGATTTAACACTTCGACAGAATTATATCTCTCAGTGTTAGTTTATATAATAACTAGTGTTAACGAATGAGACTTTACCGTAATCATGTGGTTCCTGTGATCTGACCCCTGACCTATTCCTGACAGCTAATGGCTAACGCTAACAGCTAACGCTAACAGATCAACCACACTGAAGTCTAGCCGGTGTTCATGTGTTCCTCACATCAACAACTCTAAACTCATCAAAACTACACACACTCCGGATCACACAACAGATACAACACACGAGAGTCACGTTTACAAGTCAAACATGTTTATTTATGATAGTTTATGCTTTCTTTTGTTCAGCTTTCTGGAGCTTCTTCATCTCGTGCTTGATGATCTTGTTCCTCTGTGGAGAGAAGACAAACTGATCAGCTCGTGCTCATACTCACTACACACACACTCAGGCCAACATGTGTTCATATACTCACTACACACACACTCAGGCCAACACGTGTTCATATACTCACTACACACACACACACACACTCAGGCCAACACGTGTTCATATACTCACTACACACACACTCAGGCCAACATGTGTTCATATACTCACTACACACACACACACACTCAGGCCAACACGTGTTCATATACTCACTACACACACACACACTCAGGCCAACACGTGTTCATATACTCACTACACACACACACTCAGGCCAACACGTGTTCATATACTCACTACACACACACACTCAGGCCAACACGTGTTCATATACTCACTACACACACACTCAGGCCAACACGTGTTCATATACTCACTACACACACACTCAGGCCAACACGTGTTCATATACTCACTACACACACACACACACTCAGGCCAACACGTGTTCATATACTCACTACACACACACACTCAGGCCAACACGTGTTCATATACTCACTACACACACACTCAGGCCAACACGTGTTCATATACTCAATACACACACACACACCAACATGTGTTCATATACTCACTACACACACACTCAGGCCAACACGTGTTCATATACTCAATACACACACACACACACCAACACGTGTTCATATACTCACTACACACACACTCAGGCCAACACGTGTTCATATACTCACTACACACTCACACACTCACTGTCCAACAGAGCAAACGTACCATTTTCTTGGCCTTCATCACCTTGAAGCGATCGAAGTCAGACATTTTTGCCCTCTGTTGGAAGAAAAGCATCATGATTATGAATCATATCACTCATATATTGCTCAGTAATGTCCAGCAGAGTCTCTGAGCGTCACCTTCTTCCTGGCCTCGATCTTCTTGGCCCAGCTGCTCTCCTCCCACTTCTTGCTGACCTCGGCCTTCTCCCAGGCTCTCCTCACGTACTTCTGACGCGCGCTGGGGAACACACACACACACACACACATCAACATCTGTTCCTCCCACACCTCATTCTCCAGATCTACACAAAAACCAGCCGAGATTTTCATATATTTTCATCTTAAAGTAATTCTCATTAAAAATATTAATAGAAAAGTTTAAGACATTGTTGTAAATGTTACAAACACAATTTAAAGAACACAAAATTAATAACAAGTTTGACATTTTAAAGTTCAATGTTCAGATTCAAAAGCACAGCTGATGATCAAACGCTCTCACTTCCAGCAGAAGCTCTGGAAACACTGGAAACTAACGCTCTATCTAGAGGATCTACATCTGGCCAGAGCTTTCCCTATCCGATATTTTTTTTCCCAGTTCAAAAAAAATAATTCCGTAAACACGGCGTCGTCTCAAGAAATATCTGCGTACACACGAAACCACTGAAACCGACTCAAAACGATGTAGTATACATGCCAGACCAGTATGTGGAGCTGTAATTCTGCCACAGACATACACTAAAAACGGAGAAGACTTAAAGCATGCGCATAAACCTTGCGCGCGCTGTATACAACAATAATATTAGGCACAGTAGCTTCTTTTTTTCTTTTCTTTTAATCAAGAACTTTGTTGAACAATATGAAAAACCATAAATGTAGTTGCTGTGACTTAACGGTGTCTGACTAGTTGACACCTGGTGTGATGACATCATCGCTTCACAAAATGTACGGATTGGCCGTACACACGAAAACTCAAGGGCGGCGTTTTCAGATTTATCCACCTTGGGACCCGGTTTCAAAAAATGGCGGTTTCAGTCTCCGAAAACGCCGGATCCATGTGGACGAAACGCCAATACGATAAAAAAAATATACGTATACAGCGAAACGCGTCTCCGTGTGGACGGGCCCTAAAGCATGTTCTGTGTAGGGATGAGCAGATGCGAGTCGTAGTAGATATACATCTGATTAATCTAATATAGGATGAGTTTATGAACCGCTGCAGTTTATTCAGTTCAGCTCTAATGCAGTGCCAGATATTACTGACTGGGTTACTCTCCGTTTCCTTTTATAAAACATTGATGCGTCATAATCTAGCAGTGCTATTTTTCTATCCATACGTTCATGTTTTTATAGAAATGTTTTGTCAACATTAATTTTCTTAAAATGTCTCCATGACGGACACACCCCTCCCCCCTCGCTTAAGACCCGCCAATGATCGATGAGAAATTGACAAAAATGCCCATCCGGGTCTATCTCTATCTCTGAATCCACACACAGCCTGACTCTCTCACACACACAGTGTTTCTCCTGCTCTACAGTGATGAAGCGGGGCATGATGGGACACACACACTGCCTGACTCTCACTCTCTCTCACACACACACACAATGTTTCTCCTGCTCTACAGTGATGAAGCAGGGCATGATGGGACACACACACACAGCCTGACTCTCTCTCACACACACAGTGTTTCTCCTGCTCTACAGTGATGAAGCAGGGCATGATGGGACACACACACACACACAGCCTGACTCTCTCTCACACACACAGTGTTTCTCCTGCTCTACAGTGATGAAGCAGGGCATGATGGGACACACACACAGCCTGACTCTCTCTCACACACACAATGTTTCTCCTGCTCTACAGTGATGAAGCAGGGCATGATGGGACACACACACACAGCCTGACTCTCTCTCACACACACAGTGTTTCTCCTGCTCTACAGTGATGAAGCAGGGCATGATGGGACACACACACACAGCCTGACTCTCTCTCACACACACAGTGTTTCTCCTGCTCTACAGTGATGAAGCAGGGCATGATGGGACACACACACACAGCCTGACTCTCTCTCACACACACAGTGTTTCTCCTGCTCTACAGTGATGAAGCAGGGCATGATGGGACACACACACACACAGCCTGACTCTCTCACACACACAGTGTTTCTCCTGCTCTACAGTGATGAAGCAGGGCATGATGGGACACACACACACAGCTCACCTGTGAGGGACTTTGATGACGTAGTCTGTGAGCTGCAGGCACTTGAAGGGCATGGCCTGCCTCTTGACCCCAGTGCACGGGCCGTCCACCAGCGCCTGAACACAATCACAACATAATCAGCCCTGACACAGTGTTCATGAAGCTTTATAGCGTGACTAACAGTACTGTAGTGTATAAACTCACCCTGTTTTGGTCAATAACATCTACAATCGCCACCAGCTTCCCCTCATACGGCCCGAAAGCCACAAAAGCAACGCGGCCGATTTCGACAAAGCGCTTAAAAACCTGAAGAAAAAAGTAAATAAAACTATTAATGCATTTTCAGTGTAAAACATCCCAGTGACAGAAAGGCAGATGTCATGACGGGCACTGCCCTGTGTCTCCAGTAATGTTCACTATCTAACTTTAATTCTGTAATTTACTGACCCTCAAGCTGATCCAGACCTGTACTAGTTTCTCTCTTCAGCTGACCCTAACCCTAACACAAGAGATGATGTCTTAAAGGCTGTCGGGGACCGAACGGTTGTTGGACTCCATTTACTTCAATAGTATTTTTTTCCTACTATGGGCAGAGCAACTGTTCGATTACCGACACTCTTTAAAACATCTGTGTTCAGCAGAAAAACGAACTACATACAGGTTATGAACATGAGCATGAGTAAATTATGACAGAATTATAATTTTCGCGTGAACTGTCTCTTTAAGCGCGTGCTTCAGCCGGTTGCTCTCGGGCGCGCGCTCTCTCTGTTCGTGCCCGTGCGAACGGGACCGAATAACACAACTTTCTCGCATTAAAACACATTTATATCGAGTGTTTCGGTCATTTATCATCATTTGATGATCCTGTGAAACACGAGTGTCTGCAGACTCCGGCCTAACTCTCTCGCTCTCTCACTCACTCAACCACGTTGTTTCGAGGCACATCTGACGCTCTTTCTCACCGATAGCGCTAAAAGCCTGATTTATACCTCAAAACTACTATATAGAGGGGCATTAAGGTATTAAAATGCGTCTTCGATGCGTTATTCGTCAGTAATACTACAAAAAACACCATATTTGTTTGATTTTAGACTCCGCGACAGTGAGTTCACTCACCATGATGGCAGACCGTGGTGGAAAAAGGACGAAACCACTTCCGTTCTGCAATGAAGAGGCTTCCGCTTCA